>PVJD01000467.1:0-433928 GCA_004026545.1 Mormoops blainvillei | reverse complement strand
AATTTAGAATGTATATCTTTCTGCTTTTTTTTTTTTTTTGCTGTCAGTAAATTCTGACAAAATATGACAGTAAATTCTGACAAAAGAGAATCTGAAAACCTTCTATCTCTAGTTATTTTTGTTTGTTTGCTGTTTTTAATAAAGTCCTCTATGTCTTGCTGAATATATTTAAAGTTCTACCCTTGAATAAGCCAGTCACTTGTTCAGAATATAGGCTAAGTATTTTTCGTTACCTCCCGCATCTCTCTCTCACCCCTCTTTATCCTGCTCTGTCCCCTGAGGAACTGGCATATAATTTATAAGGATTACATCAACAGGTTCTCTTGTCCTGTGGCTTCTCATTCGTTTTGACCCGTGAGAAGGATCACCAATAGACTGAAGGGCGAAAGAGCGAGTCTGTGGAGTTGATTCATCTGACTCTCGCTGGGACGCCCTTCTCCCTAAGGCCCCAAGTCCTGCCAGCCAGCTCTTTCCATTAGGCCTGTCTCTCTGGATACAGATACCTCCCTCATCCCTTCAGGCCTGAAAATGCCTCTGCACCAGCTCTTCTTCGTGTCCCAAAACTCTACCCATATCTTTGTAAATATTTCTTTATTAAACTCTCTTTAATTATTATGTGTGAGCGACAACATGTGTTTCCTGCTACGACCTTGCTGTAGCTGAGAAAATCGTGTCTCACCCTTGAAAGGCATTGCCGTCTAAGTGGTCTTTAACTAGATCTTCATGTGGCAGTCTACCATTCCACAAAGCTGGCTGCCTCTGAGGGGCTGGGGTCAGCGTTGGCCCTCCACTTCTGTCAGCTTGTCACATAAGCATTGTTAGGAGCCAGGTCTAACTTTGTGAATAAAAGGTTGTGTCATCAAAACCCAGTCTTAATCTCATCCCTGTGGTCACAATTACTTTTTCATACAATTATTGAACAAGTGCTTTTCCATCTGATGATTAAAAGATATCTCTGTGGAGGGGCCTTTACTAGGCAGCCACGTGAGACATCAATATCTTCATATTCTTGGGTCCATTTTGAGGTCAGCCCTTCTGGTTATTTGGCAAACTTTCTTGCCATTCATTGTTTAATATTTTTTCTTTTCCGGTCTATGATAACGTGGCCACACAATTGGCCTCAGTCTATGAATGGATAAGTGATTCAGGTTATCTCTTCTTCCCATCAGAGTAAGTAACTAGAGTAATGTTCCCTGATCAGTGCCAACAGATCCTCCTTAGCCATCTATAAATCTGGGACCTTTCCGTGAACCATAGGTACGTGTTGAAGCTGTGCCTCAGGAGTCAGCACACTATTATTGTGAGCAATCTTCTAATGAAAATTTCTTGTGCTCCTTTGACCTTCACGAGCATTGAATGAATGTAGCACTTCAGTTCACTAACGGTGCACTGCTGAGCACAGCCAGCTCTAGGACTGATGGATCAGGTGATATCCAGTTCTCAGTGGGCTTCTTAGGTCATTGGGGGATCCTTCTGGGTCCAGGAGCTCCTTCCCAAAAGAACAGTTATTTGCTGAAAGGACATGGATTTTCTCCAATACCCTAGGGACCTCCAACTGTGATTCTCTAAGAGGCATTTACCACAGGCCCCATACGGCATTCTGCTCTCTGATAGATATTTTAAGCACCATCGAGTGCATTCTGCCATACAGACCTAGTGACAGAACTGCTTGTACAGTATTATTGGAAAAGCGTTTTATTTCTCTGGGTCCTACTCAAATCTGTCAGGCAGTAACTGTTGCGCCTCTTCCTTAGAAGCAGCGAATGAAGGTACAGCAACTTACCTCCCATTTTCTTTGGAGGAGATATCACTACTGGGCTCCCCAGGTCTTTATTGGGAGACTATTGTATTTTCATGAGATTTAGTTTTCATCCACTAGGATACATTGTTTTTCTAAGGTATCAAGGTTACAAGCTATCTAGCATTCTTTAGAGCTCACCTGCATGATACCATCAATATAAAGAATCTGTGTGGTACTCTCTGGAGTGAGGATATTATCAAACTCTACAGACTAAATTGCGGCAAAGATCTAGGAGGTCATATAAAGTTGAGGGAAGATAGTGAGGGTTCAGTACTCTCCCTGCCAGGTGAAATAATACCCCTGGTGTTTTCTGTTTATGAAGAAGGGCAAAGTTGTTGTTAGATACACTGCTGCACCCAAGGTGGCAGAGACTGCTTTTATTTGTTTTATAGAGACTACAGCTTAAAAAGCAGCTAAAATTAAGGTCATGGCTTGGTTAAGTTTAAGAGAATTCATTATCATTCTTCAGAAACCATTTCCCTCTGCACTGACCAATCAGCAGGATAATATAGTTCCCTTAGGGAGAATGTATTAATTATGAAACAGTTATTATACTAAACACAAATGTGTTCATCTCTATATCCTCTGAATCTTTATGTGTCCATCATAGTGAGTGAATGACAATGAATAGGAAGGTGATGATTAACAACTCAGTGTGAATGATGAGGAACTGGTCCATATCCTGGACTGGTCCTTTAAGATAATGCTTTCATGTTAACTTTCTTTTAAGAATTAAGGTCTATAGATATCAGATACTGTATAATTGGTTAGGCCTGAAGGAATATTTTAAATCAAGGGCAATATGTATTAAATTATATGGTGAAGAAACAAAAATTACTAAAATTCTACAATTGTAGCTATAAGTTAAAAAACACAAAACAAATCAAATAGAAACAGGGGATTTAAATATGTATAAAGGATACATGGACAAAGTCAAAGGGCGGTAGGATCGAGGGTGGGAGGTGGGGATGGGTGGGGCAGGGGGGAATGGTGGGAGGAAAATGGAGACAACTATACTTGAATGACAATAAAAAAATAAATAGTCCTGGCTGATATGGCTCAGTGGATTGAGTACTGGCCTGTGGACCAAAGGGTCACTTGTTCGATTCCCAGTCAGGGCACATGCCTAAGTTGCAGACCAGGTCCCCAGTTGGGGGCATGCGAGAGGCCATCACGCATTGATGTTTCTCTCCCTCTCTTTCTCCCTCCCTTTCTCTAAAAATAAACAAGTGAAATATTTAAATGAATAAATAAATAAAAATATGGATATTTAAAAAAATCTAGTGTTTGTATCATGTAAAATAATACTGATGTACGTACTGATAGACAATCCAGCTTATAAACAGGAGACATAAACTTATGGTATCAATAAATACAGAACAGTACTGTAAAAAAATTAAAATAAATATTATGAATATTTAGATTGAAGAAGAAATGATTTAACTGTTCCCCTCTAGTATATAAAATATTTTTAAAAGCTATATATTGATTAGTTATCTATTGTTGCATACCAAATTACTCCTAAATTTGACAATGTAAAATAAGCTTTTTATATCAGTGTCTGTGCTCAGAAATTGGGAACAGCTTTACCTGGTGGCTCTGGCCCCGAGTTCTTCACGAGGCTGCAGGCAAGATGTAAACCGAGGCTACCGACAACTGACAGCTCGCCTAAGGTCTCCAATCAAGAGGCTCCCCAACGTGGAGGTTGGCAGGAAGCTTCCATTCTCACTGGCTGCTGACGATCTTGTGGGCTTTTCTGTAGGACTGTCTTGTCTCAAGTCAGATGGCTTTCCCTAGAACTAGTGATCTAAAAGAGAAAACAAAGAAGCTGCGATGCCATACATGACTTACTCTTAGAAGTTACCCATTGTCATTTATGCAACATTCTGCTCATTAGAAGCAAGTCACTAAGTCAGTTCACACACTCAGAGGACAGGGAATTAACCATCATCTTTCGAAGGGAAAATGTCAAACAATTTATGGACGTATTTAAAAGTCACCACAGGTGATGATAAGCTGATTAATACTAGATGGGATTAAAATATAAGGAAGAACTCCATGTTAGCACATACCCCAAAAAAGTCAGGGAGAAGAGAACAGACAATGTGAAGTCTGTATATTTTTTCTTTTGGCTATTAATTTTTATTTTTGAAAATTTATATATGTATAATTTATATCTAGTTTTCATAACTTGTTTGTGTGCATGGTAGTCTCTGTAACATATTTTATTTTATTTGGTATATTTTATTGATTATGCTATTACAGTTGTCCCATCTTTTTCCCGCCTTTACCCCCTCCACCCTGCGCCCCATCCCATCATCCCCTCACTTCTGAGCTCATGTCTATGGGTTATACATATCAGTTCTTTGGCTTCTCAATTTCTTATACTATTCTTAGCCTCCCCCTGTCTATTTTGTTTTGTTTTTTTGTCAACATTTTCCCACCACCACTTTCCCCAACCACACGCATCCCCATCTCCCACCCTCAAACCTTCCCCCATTTGGCTTTGTTGATATATCCTTTATGCATGTTCCCAGTTGACCCTTCCCCTCAATTTCCCCCATTATCCCCCTCCTTCCTCTCCTTTGGTTACTGTTAGTTTGTTTCTTATTTCAATGTTGCTGGTTATATTTTGCTTGTTTGTTTGTTTTGTTGATTAGGTTCCACTTACAGGTGAGATCGTATGGTATCAGTCTTTCACCGCCTGGCTTATTTCACTTAGCATAATGCTCTCCAGTTCTGTCTGTGCTGTTGCGAAGGGTAGTAGCTCTTTCTTTCTTTCTGCTGTGTAGTATTCCATTATGTAAATATACCATAGTTTTTTGAACCACTCATTTACTGTTGGCCACTTAGGTTGCTTCCAGCACTTGGCTATTATAAATTGTGCTGTTATGGACATTGGGGTGCGTAGGTTCTTTTGAATTGATGTTTTAGGATTCTTAGGGGATAATCCCAACAGTGGAATTGCTGGGTCAAAAGGCATTTCCATTTTTAGTTTTTTGAGGAAATTCCAAACTCTTTTCTACTGTGGCTGCACCAGTCTGCATTCCCACGAACAGGGCACTAGGGTTGCCTTTTCTCCACATTCTTGCCAGCACTTGCTGTTTCTTGATTTGTGTATGATGGCCATTCTGACAGATGTGAAGTGGTATCTCATTGTGGTTTTAATTTGCATCTCTCTGATGGCTAGTGATGCTAAGCACCCTTTCATATGCCTCTGGGTCCTGTGTATGTCCTCCTTGGAGAAGTGTCTGTTCAGGTCTTTTGCCCATTTTTTAAGTGGATTGTTTTCCTTCCTGGAGTGGAGCCATGTGTGTTCTTTATATATTTTGGAGATCAAACCCTATTTAAACACCAATGACATATTTCACAGATATGGAACAAACATTTCAAAAATTTATATGGAACCATAAATGACCCCAAATAGCTGCAGCAATTTTGAGAAAGAAGAACAAAGGAGGAGGGATCACAATACCTGACATCAAACTATATTATAAGGCCACTGGAATCAAAACAGCCTGGTACTGGCACAAGAACAGACACATAGATCAGTGGAACAGAATAGAGAACCCAGAAATAAACCCATGTCTCTGTGGTCAATTAATATTTGACAAAGCGGGCAGGAGCATAAAATGGAGTAAAAACAGCCTCTTCAGCAAATGTTGGGGGATCTGGACAGCTATATGCAAAAAAAAAAAGAACTTTGACCACCAACTTAAACCACACACAAAAACAAACTCAATGTGAATAAAAGACTTAAATATAAGTTGTGACACCAAAAAGTCCTAGAGGAGAACATAGGCAGGAAAATCTCAGATATTCCACTCAGCAACATTTTCACCAATATGTCCTCTAGAGCAAAGGACATTAAAGGAGACAATAAACAAATGGGACTTCATCAAAATAAGAAGCTTCTGCACAGCTAAAGAAAACATCAGCAAAATGAAAAGGGAGCCAACTGTATGGGAAAATATATTTGCCAATGATACCTCAGAAATATGTATTTTTTGAGAGTTTTAAGAGTATGAATAAACATCTAAACCAAATGACTCACAACTGAAGCAGTACCACTGCCTATGAGATCTTCTAGAAAATTCGAGTTGACTTTTTGACTGTCATGATGTTTGGGGGGCACTACTGGCACTTAGTGGGCAGGAGCCAGGGAAGATAGATGTCTCACAATATCTGGAACGGTTCTGCACAATCAAGAGTTGCTCCACTTCCTGCTTGACTGCCTCATGTTCCACTCATGTAGGTGACATGTTTTTAAATATTTGAATCTAAAACTTCTGTTTTAAAACTACAAAGTTGTTTTCCCTAGTTTTGTGAATACCAAAAGAATATGAAGAAAGATTGTAAATTTTGTTGAAATTTCTTAAAATGTGTTCATTTTAGACATTATATCATTGACCACACATATTATTTGAGTCTCCTACACAATACACCTGTACCCCCTGTCATTATGGCTGCCACATTCAGTGATTCTGTCTATAGGTGCAAGCACCTGGCTTATTTCACTGTCTTCTAGATTAATCACATGTGAGCATTTACATATTTATATGCATACTGTTTAATTAAAAATTATTCTCTATTTATTTCTTATTTACATTATAGTCAGGACATTTTGTTGATTTGTAAAAAGAAATTATGGGTATGGATGACTTATGCTATATGTGCATACTATTTCAAGATTATAAAAAAAGCATTGTTAATATTTGTTATAAAAGGGTATATCACATATGGTGGGGTTGGGAAAAAGGGCTGACATACAAACCCATGATGTTATGATATTATTAATCACCTTTTATGAGAGACCTTGACCTGTGTGGGGAAATATTCTGGAACAGCTCTGTCCAGGAGAAGTGTCATGTGTGCATCACATGTGTAAATTTTCTAGTAGCTCTGTTTAAGGAAATTTTTTTCCTTAACTTTAACTTAAATAATATGTTTTATTTAATTAACTATAACTACCATTTTTAAATGTAATAAATATAAAAATTATTGAGATATTTTCATTCACTTTTTGTTCATGCCCTCTTTAAAATCTGATGTTTATTTTGCAGTTATAGCAGGTCTAAGTTCAGATAAGCCACATGTAAGTGCTCAGCAGACACATGGGGCTAGTGGCTACCTTATTAGATAACACAGTTCTAGAAGATCCATGAATAGAGAAATTCCAAGAAAGGCAGTAAAATTTAAGAGGTCCCCCAGATTAATGTGAAAAGCCCCTTAGTTTATTAATGGACACAGTAACGGTTGCAGCACCTCTTTTTTTCCCTCTTTCTCCTCTCTCGGTCATATTCCTCCAGTAGAGGTGAGTGAGATGTAGACTTGGTGGAGCAGATAAAGAAAACTGAATACCCTTGACTGAGGGGACTTGGCTGAACTGGCCCTTGCAGCTTTCAGATCAGAGACTTGGTGTTCCAGCTCAAACACAGACCATCTGCAGTTCGACTTCTGTGCCAGAGGCTGCGTGGAGAGGTGTAGCAGTAGCTAGTAAACACAGCCACCTGCCACAATTCAAAACTGCGAAATTAAGAAGGATCATTCCTCCCTTGACACTTCTATCTTTGTCTCCCTCTCCTTTGTCCCCAGGCATCACATCCCTCCCAGTCACTCTCCCTCTCCAGCTAAGTACAAAGCTCTTCTTTTCAAATGACAAAGGCTCCAAAGGTACCTGTGGCATCTCCTTTCCTAGCATATGTGTCCAACATACTGCTGATCCTCATGTAGCTGATATCCTTGTTGTTTCCCACTGTTAACAAGCTCATTCCTCATTTATCCTTTAGCAGCAGCATTATAGCTACCGGGGTCTCGTGGTTCAAGTGTGCGCCTTAGAGAGCAGCATGCCTGACTTTAAACCCTGTTTATGCCACTTAAAAGCCATGTGATCTTGAGAGATAAGTAAAACTCTGAGCTGCACTTACCTATAAAATTTAACTATCTACCTCATAGGCTTATTGTGTGACTCAAATGAGACAATGGATTTAATACACTTAGCATAGTACTTGACACCTTGCGAGCAATTAATAAATTGAAGCTTTTATTGGTATACTATTTCCTCAATCTATAATTCTTCCCTACTCCTGGATACCTGTCTAAATCCTAGGCATTTTTCAGTATTGCTCAGATCCCACTTCTCTAAGCCTTCTACAGACTTTACTCTTTCCTTTTTATGTGTTTCTTGAGAACCGTGCCATAGACTATTCTGGAACTGACTTCTAGCACAGGATACGTATCTGTCATATCAAATTCTTTGATTAATGGATTGATGATGCCAAGGGAAAATAAAACAGTGGCAGGTGCTAATGATTCTGCCCCACCCCTCTGCCCCCCTGAGTTGGCTGGCAGCTATGGCGGATAGTTTTACCTTCTCACTGACAAGCGTGTTCTACCTGGTTCCTCGGCAGGTCCCAGCGAGATGGAGTGCGTGTTGCCCACAGCAGTGTTCCGCTCATTAGCCTGCCCTTCATTGGCTTCGCCCCTTCTCTGTCTCCCTGTCCTCACTCCCACCGAAGCTTCCTGGAATCAATTCCTAAATTAAAGATTCATCAAGATCCTTGTCTCAGTGTTTGGTTTTGGTGAAACCCAGATATGACAGAAACTAACATTACTGAGTTCACATTGTATGTCAGGCATTCTTCTTTCACTGTCTTCTTTCATATCCTCAACATTCTTATGTGACTTGGTATTCTTTTATCTAATTTCCGGTAACAATTTAGAAAACCAAGGCTCAAAACAATCGAATGACTTGTTCAGGGTCATAAATATATTAAGTAGCAAACCTAGGAATCCAAATGCTTAAGTGCCCATTTCTAAATTAACAATGTATGGAAAAGCAATAAAACATTTCAGGATAAAGTTAAACATATTATAAGAAATAAAGCCAGGTAAAATTAGATCTCTTTTTTGGTTTAGCCAAAATATGATGAAACTAAGATTTAAAACAATTTAATAAAATAGTGTCTGGAGACATAGATGTTAAATGCTTAGATGTCATTTAAATGCCTTATTTATAGTCTACTTTCTTTATTCTGGGAAATAAAAATGGCAAGATATGGCAGTGGAGAGCTTCCCATATGAGTCAGATTTTATAAGAAGGTATTAGAAGATGAAACCAATTTGGCCTCTGTGACTTTTGAGAAAGAATTAGACAAAGGGGACTTTTCTGGGTACTTAGATACTAAAAGGGAAGGGTGGGATGGATGAGGAAAATTACTGAGAAAAATTTCTCTACCATATTAAAATTCTCATTCAGAATTGATTTTTTATCTTTCCAAGTCACACTGCCCATGTATATAAGGATTCCTGAATTATAACATGAACTGTCAAATCCAATAAATGTGGGTAAGGAGAGAGCTGAGAAAACGTGAAAGGGAGCAAAGGACAAAGGGATATGTTTTCTATAAAGAAGTAAGTATTAGATCACCACACATTTCTTAGATTTTTAGAATCTATATTAATCAAATTGAAGAACTTGGAAACATTCAGTTAGAATTAAGAAATATTACCTAATTTAGTTAATGCATGTTACTTTCTGTGGTTCTATACTCTGGCTGTTGAGTTTATAATTTTTGGAAATAACAGTCCTGAGTTTGTATGAGGTAGAACCTAGCATCCTCAGAGAAAATAGAACTGAGTCTTCAGTTTTCATGAAATTTGAGGACACTTGATATTTTTAGTAAGCTTTGATATTGTCAGACAAAATGTACAGTAAATATTTATTGTTGTATTGCCTCTGAAGTCATACTGTTTACCTTTTTTAATGTCACATAAAATCATAAAAGAGCAATCAATTTGAATTGGGCTTTACAGTTTCATTTCTTTGAATTTTTAAGGGTTTTTACTTATGCATAGCCCAAAAGAAATTACATCATATTATTTACTGTAAATTTATTAGCTCTACTATGAAGTCATTTAATTTCGAGCCCTAGGAAAAACGACTTCTAGCCAAGCAAGCTTTTGTAGTGTGCCCTTTAATTCACATTTTAATAAATGTCATTTTCTAAGTACATTACCTCATGTTTTGGCTTTCACCCAGATGAATGCTGAGCGAGTAAGAGAAATGTGCCTTCTAACTGATTCATCCATATTTTATTTTACTTTTCATTAAGAAATTACTCTTTGGAGAAAATCAATAATCTTCAGTGACTGAGGGGAGAGGTTAGTGTGTTGCAGTGGCGCATTCTAATTTCTCAAATCAAACTGCTTCCAGCCAGCTGTTGCTGATGGAGGTCTTGTCCTTTCTTGTTTCCACAGCCTGGGTACATGGCGACCCCAGAAGAGTGGCTTATCCTACAGACAGCAAGGGCCACTTTTGTGGCCAGAAGGGCACCCCCAATGAGTGAGTATGGCCACCTTTGCTTTGTCTGATTTTACTGTTTAAGCCAGAGCCTGGAAACCAGTTTTACCTTAATCTTACCAGACTTCTTAACAAGATTGAAATTCATAAGGAAGGCCTTCCCTCCCCTTTCCCTAAAAACAGTTTATAAGCAGTTGGAGAGTTTCATACTATATGACTTAAGACAAGATATCGTTATCATGCAGCATGTTATTAGATTGCATGAAGATACTGATTAATGAAAATGTAAGTATAATGGGTGAATAGAACCAGTGATATTATCAGAAGCCATACTTTAAAATGCCTTATGAAATGGCTTTGGAAGGCTGAGTTCTGAGTGGCTGCTAAAAACCTAGACATGGCAGTTGTTAGGCTTGTGTTTGCCACAGGTAAATCACTCTGGTAAATCACTCCACCTTTCAAAGTGAGGAGCACACCCAGAAAGTCTTCAGTGTGTGGTAGACTTTTCAAGAAAACTTGGCTTCAGCAGACAGTGACCCCCAGCCCAGTAGCTGAAACAAACAAGGATGAAGGTTCCATCAAATTCCTTTCTAATGTTAATCATAACAGAAGTTTCCATTTCTGAAAACAAGTTTTTATTTATTTACCTTAAAAAAACAAAACAAAAACATAAACCTCACATTTCAAAAAACAATTCCCTTCTTTCTCACTAGTCCGTCTTCTTTTGTCAGTCCCCGGGGGGACTTTCCTGGGTACTTAGATACTGAAAGGGAAGCATTGGATGAATGAGAAAGATTATTGAGAAAAATTTCGCTACCATATTAAAATTATCATTCAGAATTGATTTTTTATGTTCCCATTTGCTTCTCTCTAACCAAGTGAGTTTCTGTAAGAGCTGGTACTGACTGGGCAAAGGCTGAGGCATCGACAGCCCCCTCCCATTAACAGCAATGCGACTTAGGCTCAGAGCGCTTCGACTTGTTGCCTGCGTTGCCCGTCCCTAACTGTGGAGCCTCCTGTTTCAGACACACTGATTTTTAAAAAATAGATTCAGGAAAGGGTTACCGAAATTCATGAGACAGAATTTTTACAGGCAATCAAGAGAGAATACAATTTGGCTAGGGGAGAAACCCTCAGTCATGTCAGATGGGCTTTGGAGTGGACAAATTGACTTCTACAAAAGGTCCTGGTTGCCTATTAGAGAAGACTGGACTAAATTCTGACCTAATTCTTATTTTAACCTCAGTAACTAAAAAAATCCTAGACATTGGCAACAAAATTTTTACATTTTGAAGGACAAATAGAGCACCAGGTGGTAAAAATCATACAAATCTCTAAATCTCTAGTGCTTTTAAATAGGCTATTTTTGAAAGGACCCCTGTAACAATAAGTTTTCTAGTCCTAAGCCAATGACCCACTTATTTCCAACAAACATACCATAACGTCAGTACATAAAGATCATTTAGGGATAATCTTAGCATAACACAAACTTGTTCATTAAAGCATTATTTATAATAAAAATATGTGGATGCTAGTAAATTAGGGCCTATTTAATGAAATGTAAGGGAGCCATTAAAATTGTGTTTTCAGAATTGATTCTGTTGATTTTCCTTTATAGTTTCTCAATTTTGTATTATGACCATATTAGCCTTTTTTTTGATCCTGAAAATTACACTCACCTATATTTTTCTAGTACTTTTATGGTTTCCTTTTTTATATTTATATTTCTAATCCATCTGGAATTTATTTGTGTATATGAAATAAAGTAGGAATAACACTTTCTTTTTCCAGTTGCAGAGTCAATTTTCTCAGAATAGCTTGATAAACAATATACTCTTCCCCATCCCCAAATTTCTGATACCACAGTTATCATATAATAAACTTATATATTACATTTGTTTCTAAGCCATTTATGCTATCATGATATATATTTTTGAACTATTAATTGTTTTCATTCTTAAAGTAAAAATATATTAATTAGAAAATTTAAAAAGAAAGTTACTTTAAATTATATTTAGACTTTTTAATAGTAAGTGAAAATATTTATAAAAAATCAGATTTCAATGATCAAAACTGTGTAGAACTATAATAGAACTAGGTAGAAAGAAATAAACCTCATTATAAATATAAAATCTAAATGTGATGAAGGTGAGATTTCAAGTCAATAGCAAAAAAGTGTATTATTAAATAAATGGTATTGAATTAACTGAAATGCTATTTATGACTATAAAATAGAATTGGATATTTATCTCATACATTACAACTAATGAATACTAAAACACTGAAGATTTTGTATATAAAATATATCACAAAAAAAATAACAGAAGAAAATGCAGGGGTATCTTTACAGATTTATAGAGTAAAGAAACCTTTTCTCTATGACACCAATGGAGGGACCATCCAGACAGAAATTTAATAGGAAAACATTAGACTTAATTCATTAGTGCAGATAAACTTAACAGACCTTTACAGAACATTCCTCCTAAAAGCAGCAGAATACACATTCTCTTCAAACACACACAGAACATTTTCCAGGATAGATCACATACATGTTAGGCAACAAAACAAGTTTTAATAAATTTAAGAAAATTGAAATCATATCAAGCATCATTTATTAACAAAATGGTAGGAAACTAGAAATCAATTACTAGAAGAAAATTTAAAAATTCACCAACATTAAAAAAGCATGCTACTGAGCAACCTGGGGGTCAAAGAAGAAATCAAAAGGGAAATCAAAGAGTATTTTGAAAAGAGTTTTATTTTTTTGAAAATGTAAATAAAACATACCAAAACATATGGGATACAACAAAGAAGTTCTAAGGAAAAGTTCATAACGATACATGCCTATCTCAAGAAAGAAGAAAGACAACAAATCCATAACCTAAGTTTACACCTCGGGAAACTAGAAAAAGAATAAACTAGGCCTGAAGTTATTAGAAGAAAGAAAATAGCAAAGATCAGAGTGGAAATAGATGAAATAGAGACTAAAAGGAAATAGAAAGATCAATGAAATTAAGAGCTGAGTTTTCGAAAAAAAATAAACAAACCTAGACTTATCAAAAAAGAGAGAGAGAGAGACACTACAACTTAACATGAAAATACAAAGGATCATAAAAGACTACTATGAACGATTATATGCCAACAAATTGGACAACCTAAAGGAAATGGATACATTTTAGAAATACTCTATCTACTGAGACTGAATCATTAAGAAATAAAAAATATGGATAGACTGATTGTTAGTAATTAAACTTTTCAACAAACAAAAGACCACATTTAGTTGGCTTCTCTGGTGAATTCTACAAAACATTTAAAGAATTAATACCAAGTCTTCTCAAACTCCCCCCAAAAATAGAAGAGGAGAGAACATTTTCAAACTTTTTTACAAGACCACCATTACCCTGATACCAAAGCCAGATAAGGACATTACGAGAAGGGAAAATTGCAGGCTAATATTCCTAGTGAACATATATGCAAATATTTTCAACAAAAATAATAGCAAAAAAAAATTGAGTAATACACTAAAATGGTTATACACCATGATCAAGTGGGACTCATTCCCGGGATACAAGGATAGTTCGACATCCACAAATCAATTAATGTGATATGCCACGTTAACAAAATGAGGAATAAAAATCATATGAGCATCTTAATAGATGCAGAAAAATCACTTGACAAATTTCAACATACATTTATTGATAAAAACTCTCAACAAATTGAGCATAGAGGGAACATACCTCAGTATAATAAAGGCCATATCTGAGAATCTTATAGCTAACATTATGCTTAATGGTGAAGAACTAAGATCAGGAACAAGATGAGGATTCCCAGTCTTGCCACTTTTACTTAATATAATACTGAAAGTCATAACCAGAGTTATTAGGCAGGAAAAAGAAATAAAAGGATCCAAACTGGAAGGTAAGAAGTAAAACTATCCCTCTTTTTTCAGATAACATGATACTATATGTAGAAAACCCTAAAGGCTCCACCAAATACCTCTTAGAACTTTAAATTCAGTAAAGTTTCAGGAAATAAAATCAATACATAAAGTTCAGTTGCACTTCTATACACTAACATCAGACTATCAGAAAGTGAATTAAGAAAACAATCCCATTTACAACTGCATGCAAAAGAATAAAATATGTCAGAATGAATTTAACCAAGGAGGAGAAAAATCTGCACTGAAAACTATAAAACATCGATGAAAGAAATTGAAGAGCCACAAATAAATAAAAGGATGTACCATGCTCATAGATTGAAAGAATTAATATTTTATATGTTTATACTACTCACGGAAACCTATTGATTCAATGTAATCCCTATCAAAATGCCAATGATTTTTTTATAGAAATAGAAAAAAAATCCCAAAAGTTGTGTAGAACAACAGTAACAACAAACCATAAGTAGCCAAAGCAACCTTTAGGAAGGGAAACAAAGCTGAAGGCATTGCAGTTTTAAAATATATTACAAAGTTGTAGTCATCAAAACAGTACGGCATTGGCATAAAAGCAGACACATAGATCAGTGGAACAAAATCAAGAGCCAAGAAATAAACTCATACCTATAAGGTCAATTAATTTTCAATGAAAGAGCCAATAATATATGAAAAGGAAAGAATAGTCTCTTCAATGAATGGTAGTGGGAAGACTATTTACATGCAAAAATGAAATTGGACTCTTATTTTATACCATATGAAAAACAAAACAAAGCTCCAAATGGATTACAGGCTTGAATGGAAGACCTGAAACCATAAATCTCCTAGAAGAAAACATAGGTGGCAAGTTCTTTGGCGTTGGTCTGGGCTCTGGATTTGACACCAAAAGCAAAGGTAAAAGCAAAAATAAACAAATGGGACTACATCAAACTGAAAAGCTTCTGAGCAGCAAAGGAAACCATTCACAAAATTAAAAGGCAACATACTGAATGAAAACATATGCAAACTATGTACCTGATGAGTGATTAATATAAAAATGTATAAAAACCTCATATAGTTCAATAATAAAATTAAAAGAAAGCAGTCTGATTAAAAATGGGCGGTAGAACTGAATAAACATTTTTCCAAAGAAGACATGCAGATGATCCACAAGTGCATGAAGAGGTCCTCAAAATCGCTAATTGTCAGAGAAAAGGAAATCAAAACCACAATGAGGTATCACCTCACACTTACTAGAATAGCTAACACCAAAAAGACAAAAGAGAAGTGTTGGCAAAGATGTGAACAGACGAGAACCCTTTGCACATTGTTGGTGGGATTGCAGATCGGTGCAACCACTATGGAAGCAATATGCAGGTTCCTATAAAAATTAAAAACAGAACTAACATATGACCCAGTATTTTCACATCAGGTTTTATATCCAAAAGAATTGAAATTGCTGTCTTGAAGAGGTATCTGCACCTTCATGTTCATTGCACCGTTATTTAAAGTAGTCAAGACATGGAAATAACCTAAGTGTCCATCAACGGATTAATGGAAAAGGAAAATGTGATATATAACGGAATGTTATTTAGCCATAAAAAGTAAGAAAATCTTTCCATGTGTGACAACATGGGTGGACCATGATTGCATTTTGCTAAGCGAAGTAAGTTAGAGAAAGACAAATACTGTATAATCTCACTTGTATGTACGATCTGAAAAAACAAAAAACAAAAAACTGAACCTGTAAGAACAGAGAACAGATTGGTGACTGCCAGATGCAGCAGTGATGCATGTGGTCAATGGGTTTAGGGTGTCAAAAGGTAAAACCTTTCAGTTATCAGTTTGGGGGCTGTCATGTATAGCATGGTGACTATAGTTAATGATACTATTTTGTATGTTTGAAAGTTGCTAAGAGAATAGGTGTTAAAAGTTTTCATCACAATAAAAAACTGTAACTATATGAAGTGATAAATGTTAACTAAACTTATTTCGGCAATATATCTTAAACTAATGCAATGTCATATGTAAATTACATACCAATAAAACTGGAAAAATTAAACTAGGAACGAGCTATTTTAAGAATAAATGTAATGCTGACAATCCCACCCGAAGCATTACACTCACCCCTACTGTCCCTTTCCCTAGTTACTTCCTGGCACACGACTCTGATTTATTGTCTTGGGTACTTATCCACTGTCTGAATTACTCTGATTATAAATTTATGAACTTGTGTATCTCCCCCTACTAGAGCCAACGTTTTTTGAGATCAGGGACATTCTCTGTCTTTTTTGCTCTTTATATCCTCAGCCTGTAGAACATTGGCGTTGTGGTAGGTGTTCATTAAATTCACTGTTAAGTGAATGAGACTAAAGAGATAGCACAGGCAAGAGGGTGATTTGATCCCAAGGAGGAGGTCAGTGTAAAAATCTAACCAAATTCTTATAAAAACACTGCTAAGCGGGCATTGTTAATATTATTCTCATTTAGAAAATTAGTGAGCTGAAATCCAGAAAGGTTAAAGTGCTTGTTCAGGTTCAATTGACTACCAAGTGGCCAAAGGCGCATGTTCTGACCCTGAAGCCTCTGCAGGCTGCCGATTGATAGAGCTGCAGCGAGACTGGTTTTCCATGTTCCGTGTTTAATGCAGTCCTAAAGATCTCAAACACAAACTGGTAAAAGGTATCATTAAGTAAAGATACCAGATTTTGCTGTGTATAATGCACACCCATGTTTTTGGCCCAAACTTCCAAGAAAAAAAAACTTTTCATTTTAATTTTTTAATTTGATTATTTATTTATTTATATTTAGAAACCAAACTGATTGCCATACCCCGGGGTATTATTTTGCATGCGGATATCACTATTGCTTTCTAGAGTTACTCTTTTAATGCATAAGCATAAATTAAAAATTAAAAACATTTATACAGATACAGAATTAATACTACCCATGTATAATGTGCATCCTTATTTTTCCCTCAAAAATTTGGGCAGAAATGCACATTATACTTGGTAAAATACGGAAAGTAAATAAATGAGTGTGTGTGTGTGTTTTTCCATTCCAAAATGGAATGCATTTTGTCAGGATGTATAAGCAATTTAGGCACCCTTAAAGGTTTAGTCCAGGAAATACTTGCAGGACTGTAACAGTTTGACTATTTGTACTCCTTAGTGCCATGATGT
The DNA here is from genome assembly GCA_004026545.1 of Mormoops blainvillei. Taxonomy (NCBI): domain Eukaryota; kingdom Metazoa; phylum Chordata; class Mammalia; order Chiroptera; family Mormoopidae; genus Mormoops; species Mormoops blainvillei. Next base: position 416,730 of record PVJD01000467.1, on the reverse strand, counting down.
AATTATGATGACCCTTTGACTCTGAGCTCTCAAAGGCATTTGCCACTGAACTGAAATCCCATGTTTAGAGATGGTGTCATAGTATTGGGGATGTAGAGTTTGGCCACGTTTTGCTTTGTTTATCCGCGCCTGACCAAAGCATACTAGGAGAAACACAGGGGGTTTTCTAAAATGTCAAAACAGATAGAACAAAGCCCTCAAGAGAAAATGGGGTGTTTTGTTGAAAAGGTACATGTAACTTTTTTCTGCCTTTTGAGTTTCAGGGAAGTTATGCGTGATACTTGGGTATGGTCCTTTTCTTTGGGATTTCCATTAAAAAGTGAGAGCTCGATTGATTTTGATGCCACCTTCTGGCTGCTACAAAAACTTCAGCTTTAAAAGGTCATGTTAAAGCAACTTTGAATATTGTCTAGTGCAGCACAATTACCCAGCATCAGCTTTTCAGGTAGGGAAACAGGAAAGATGAAGAGAGCAAAGCTCTTCCATTTCAGTTTTGCATTAATCTTGCATCTAAGTGAAACAACATTTCCAATCTTACTAAAGAAAGATGAACCAGGTTCTTATGTGAATTTCTCTACTACTATGTGGATAAGTCAGTTTTCGAGCGAGGACTCTGTCCTATTGGGGGTGATAGGCTGTGCTGACCCTCGGATTTCACTACAGCATGAGCTGGTGGGAAACCTGGCTGCCAGGCGTCAGCTTTCAAAATGCCGTAGAATCCCTCATTGTCCTCAGAAGGTTAATTCAACAAAAGAAGATTTTGCTTTGCCTGTTTTTCCTGGATGCTAGAATTCTAAGTGCACATGTACAGGAGAAGCATGGAAATGCTGATTTGCACTGTAGATCTGTATATAAACTTTCAGCTAATCTTGTCATTTTTGGTCAGATTTCTATTAACTCTGAGCCCAACATATCACATGATTTCTAACAGACAAAAGCAGGTCTCACCCTTTTCGTAGTCACTGTAGTACAGCTATCACTCAACACACTCTCATATGCTCTCCACCCTTCAAACTTGTTGAACTCTCTTGTGTAATTGTGAGCAGACCCATCCACCACATCCTCAGCTAGGGTAGTGAGGTTTATTCCTTCTTAAAATTTTATTCTTATATTCCCATGAGTCTCAGAAAGAAGAAAGATGGGCCGACGTGCATGGTAGGTTATCTTAAACAAGTAGTTTGCAATTGCTTCTATTTTGCTGTTTCTGGTAGGAAATAGAATTCAAGTTAAACAGTGAATTATTTTCTTAGTCACTCCACAGAACTGCTCAGCTCCAACCTTCACCATCTACTTTATACCTAAGGAAACTGAGGTCCACTGATGTTTAAGGATATCAGTCAGGCTGTAATAGAATGACTACAAATTTGTGCTGAAAAACTAAGGACTTTAAGAATGCTAAGATTTTGAAAAAAACTTGTACGACTTGCTTTATTCATTCTACATTTGATAACTACCTAGAATGGGCCACGTGCCCAGCTAAATGTTAGTAAGGTAGGGATATAAAAATGAATAAGAGATAAACCTTACCCTTGAGAATAACATAATCTAGTGAATAACTTTAGTTTATGTAGCATTTTGCAGGTTATAAATTAATTTTACCTGTGGGGACCCTTGACACTGACTGATTTACCATTCACAGTTTTAACTACTCCTAAGAGGTTCCAGTGATCGATGACATGCTTTCATTTATTCATTTGCTCAGGTACAAATTTGAATCACATGCACCATGAGACTGTGGCTGATACAGCTGCTTGGGTAGTGAAAGAACCAAGCTGACTCCTGTGGAGTCCTGAAGTAGCCTTTTGTGTATTTTGTCTGATTTTATAACCAGATCTTGAGCCATCTGAACTTGATTGGATTACAAACATGAAATGTGTTTATTTTCCCCATCATTGCCTTTAAGAATGTTCTTTTGAATCTCTCCCCTCACTTTGGCACCTCAGGTAGATTCTATTGCTTTCCAGACACTCTGTGTTGTTAAAAAAATTAATGTAGCCTTTACTAAAATTTGAATCTCATATCTTCTAATCTCCTAGCTCAGGTTTTAACTCTGCAAGGGAACTTAAAGTAGGAGAGAGGTTCTGGTCTATTTTCCTATTCTTCCCTCTCTTCTGATTCTAGTGCTTTCTTTGTTTCGTGAGGGATGGAAAGGGGAGGAGTATCTGTCACTTTTTTGGCCACTGTCCTAATCCCATATGGTATTGCTACTGCAGCTAAAATCCAACCAGCCATCAATCATTCTCTTTGGGATAAGCATCCAAAGCCTGGTTCTCTCACGGTGTCCAAGTGGAAATTCTCTGGGGGAAGTCCTCACTGAATAGTTCTTTGATCTGGGAGATCAGCTTAACTTGCTGTCTTCCCAACCCCTTAGTTTCATCTCTGATGATTCGCCTCCAGTTTCTTGTTGTCAGATGAGGTAATGCAAGAGTAATGCAAGCCCATTTACATCCTCCCATAACAGGCTACTTCAACACTGCTTTTCCTGCCCCATTGGATTTCTCAAGTCACTGTGGTCTCTTTGGGTCTCATTTCTCCCCGCTAAAATGGGCACTGAGGGCTGATTAGTAACTCTGCCACATGACAGGGGTCCAATTGGAAAATGAGATGCTGGGCTGCCCTTCCTAGAGGTACCCCTAGTTTCTATGAGGGATTCTTTCAGAGCCCTCTGTGATTTGGCATTGGGAAGAAACAATCACCCTTTCAATGAGAAAGGGATGGAAAATCCTCTTAGCTGTGATCATTGTATCCTGCCAACTCCACTGTCTCCAACTCACCTCATTCTCTCCACATTTTGGTTATGCACACTTGGGCAGGAAGGGGGAAGAAGTAACACAAGGGTCTGGCCCACATTTTTTTGTGGAGAGTTTTCTTTGTCCTTAGATTTGGATCCTACTTGGTGATTCTGAATAGAAAAGGTATTATTCAACAGCCTATTATATATTTTGTTATGTATGTAGTCATATTAATTAACTGAGGACTTGACAAGATGCTGGGAGCATTCTTCTCAAAAGTTTAGGGCTTCTCTCAAGGTATGGTTTGTATGCCACCTGTATCTGAATCTGTTGGGGGATCACAGGGGAAAAATCTGGATTCCTAGACTGCATACCCAGAGACCTGGGCTCTCAAGGGTTCAGAATGAGTCAGGAATCATGATTTTCAACAAACGCTACAAGTTTTACTGATGCATACTACAGTCAGACAGCACTTGTCTTGAGTTCACAACACATTATTTAATGTTTTACCAACAACACTGTGCATTAGGTAAGGCTGGTATTATTCCAGTACACCAATGAGGAAATGGAAATTCAAACCTGAGCCATGGCTTGCCAAATGGCGGAGAAAGGCTTCCCTCGGTGCCAGCGAACATCAGCCTGCCCTATAACTACGCCCCTAAGGCACTGACCATAATTTACTCGTTTTATTTATCTTTTTCTCATGTTGCTAAAATAATACATGTTTATTTCAGGAGATCCCTAAAAGTACAAAAAAGTTAACTAAACAAATATAATTCCGCCATTCTGATATAATAATTTGTTTCTGCCTATCATGTTATAACTATTTTTGCAGAATTGCAATAAAGTCATATCTTAAGGCTCTTTAGTAACATGCTCCTAAAATTAATATATTGGGAATTTCTCTGTCCATTTAATATTTTCTTCAACATTATTTACAAGGACAATGTAGTCTTCCATTTTATGGCTGTAGAATTTTTATGTAACCAATCCCCTATTGATAGACTAGTTGATTTTCTTCAACTTTTTACTATCACCAAATGTTGCTTTAAATGTTAGGCAGTTTAAAGGGAAGTTGCAAATTATATTGCAGCTATCTAAAGAAAATGAAGACAATTTTTAAAAGGTCATATTATATAAAAGTGTACAGTGTCTGAAATGATATGGAACATTCCCACACTCACTGAAAAGATTATTTTATGTTGTTTTCTTAACAGGAACAAGAGCATTTTGTTTTACTTTAACCTTTTGAGCTGTACCAGTCCCTCTGTTTTGATAAACCTACAGTGCCCTACCACACAGGTAAGGGGTGGGGTGGGGGGCAACCTGGAGGGAGCTATTAGCCATTTTGACCATTCTTGGTTGAAAGAATTTGGAAATTTCATTTGCATTGTGTCTGTGTGTTGTTAAAGATGCGTTTACGGAAAGTGGGAAGACAGAAATATGAGCTCACCTTTGTTCACATGCAATCAAAAGGAAACAATGATTAATCCATTTGACGTCACTAAAGAACCTTGTGATTACCTTGTCCAACCACCTAATTTTATAAATGAGCAAACTACAGCCCAGAGAAGTGGAGGTATTTTTCTCCAGATTAGTATTACAAAAAGTAAAGCTAGCTACTGTCAGCAATAAACCTCAGTTTTTTACTGACTTAATACAATAAAGTTTCTTTTTGTTCATTTAACAGTATGAGGCATTGTGGTCAGTGGAGACTGTTTGCAGGCTCTTTCCATCTACAGGCTTTGCCATCCTCTCACCTTTACTATGTGCATCCAGCTGCCAGAAGGAAAGAGAGGGTGAATAAAGCACCCTTCTCTTGAAGCCTTGGATCAGAAGTGTCACATGTTGTGTTTATACTCATATGCCATCGGCACATTAGTCTTATTTCTTCACATCTATATGAGAAAAGAAAGGAATGAAGCAAGGTAGTTTCGGGCTGAACAGCCTCCTCTGTGCCATGGAACAAATGGAACAAGAGGCACAAATTTTAATGAGCAGTTAGTTGTGTCTTCCAGACTCTAGCCCTCTGTTGTCCAGAACATCCATCTTCACAAGGGAGAAAAACAAGAGTCCCATGGAGCACCGCCTTTCACTCAAGTCCATGATATATGGGTGACGTGCAGTCTCTCTGTCAGGTCTTGACCCTTATTGCACAATAGGGATTGGGGCTAAGAAAATAAGAATGCAACTCCCATTCAGAAAAGGAGGATCAGTAAGTACACAGCAGTCTGGTGCATGGCACTGGAGAAGAGCCCTTTATTTGAGCCAGATTGTGTTCCTTGAGAGGAACTTTCTCATCCATTGCATTCAGTTGTCCTTTGCTCGACTACCTGGAAGGTTATTTCCTGTTTATTAGACTCCAAGCCACACCATTACTGAGCACTGAAAATATGCCCTCTTGGAGGTCATATAGCTTTGAAATTCTCTTCCTGTTGTGCGCCTCAAACATTATTTTGCCAAAGGTCTTTTCAGGTTAACTAATGAATTGTTTGGCCGTACAACTACCTCAAAAACTTAGATGCTACTGACTTGCCTCTTTTTGGTTCCATGTGCTAGTAAACCATACCCAAAGATGATCTTTCCTAGAATTTGTTTGTAATTTTCTTTTTCTCTCTCTCTCTCTTTCTTTTTCTTTCTTTCTCTCTCTCTTTCTCTCTCTCTCTCTTTCTTTCTTTCTCTCTCTTTCTTTCTCTCTCTTTCTCTCTCTATTTCTTTCTTTCTTTCTTTCTTTCTTTCTTTCTTTCTTTCTTTCTTTCTTTCTTTCTTTCTTTCTTTCTTTCTTTCTTTCTTTCTTTTCTTTCTTTCTTTCTTCCTTTCCCTTCCTTCCTTCCTTCTTTCCTTTTCCCCTCCTTTCCCCTGTTCCTTCCTTCCTTCCTTCCTTCCTGCCTTCTTGCCTTCCTTCCTTCCTTCCTACCTTTCTCTCTCTCTCTCTCTTTCTTCATCTCCCTCAAAGATTTTTGATATCTCATTTCCTGCTGAAACTAAAACCAACTTGGGCCACCACCTCTACCACAGATCTTGTTTTGTACTAGAGCCACCTGCTGCCAAGGTCAAATCCTTGATCTCGTCAGTACCAATAACTACCACCCTTTATAATCTCTATTTCAGACATCCCACTGTCTCATCATGTCAGTTCCTCTAACATTCAATGATTCTTCTACCTCACCAGGACCTACAAGCTGCTGATCCTAACCCCTTCACAGTGTCCCTCAGTTCCTGCATGCTTTCATCTCTTTCTTTACCTGACTTATACTCCACGGTCCCTCTTTAAAATCACTCCTTATGTAAAACCTCAATTTTTTTGCCCCCCTCACTTAGTTGTACTTCCCTGGCAAAATGTCATCCTTGGCTAAATGCAGCTCCCTACCTATTCCATGCCCGAACCCAGGCGGCTGTGTTTTCTTGGAGAAAATGCACGCAGCAGTCCTTAAATTGAGGACCACTCAGCTCAGGTGTGTCCTCGTTGTTGTCCCACAACTGCACTATAGACCCCTTGTCCATTTGCCAGCCTCCTTCCATAGAAAACAATTTCACACCTTTTTGTTTCACTTCAGACCTCCAAGATCTCCTTCCCAATATTCATGCCAGACTCTGACTTTGCCTCCCTTCTCACGGAGAAAGTATAAACATGCAAAAGATGACTTTTGAAAGCTCGTACACTGACATCCACTTGTGCTTTAGATCTTTTCTTATATACTCAAGCACACCACTCCAGAAATTTCCTGTTTTTTTCTTTTTAATACCATTTTCCTTCTCTACTAAATCATTCTGATCTGTATACAAACATGCTGTTATTTCTTGCATCTTAGAAATTATCTCCTCAATCCTATATCTTTTTCCCGCTCCTGCTCTTTATCTTTGTACTTCTTCTTCTTTTTCTTTTTTTTTCAAAACTTGTCAAAAGAATGTGTCTAAATCCTCCTCATTCTCATTCAGGCCTTTGCTGCTCTTCCAATTTCCCCCCAATGATACCATTGACCACCATACTATTAAACCAGTGGTCAATTCTCAATTCCCATTTACTTTACGTCTAACAGCATTGTTTAGTCAATCCCTCCTCCTTAAAATACTTTGCTCACATGGCTTCCAGTGCACAACATTCTTTTATGCTTCCTCTCAACTCTCTGGTCACTTCCTATTAGTTTCCTTTGCTGTTTTCTCACCATCTTTCCACCATCTTCTAAGCATTGGTATTCTCTCCTCCCCCAAACTCATTCCTCTTTGAAATCTACATTTACTCCTTTGGTGATGTGACCTAGTCTTGTGGTTTTAACACCAGCTATATGCTACCTTCCCTGATTTATATCTCCAAATAAGTTTCTCCTTGAACTCTAGGTCTTTATATCCAACCACCTCAGCAACCCCTGTACTTGAATATTTAGTTGGCATCTCAAATTAACATGCCCGAAACTCAATTCCTAATCTTTGACTTTATTCTTAAAATTGTTTCCCAACCCTACTAGTCATTCTTATTCCAATTAAGAACAACTCCAAATACCATGGAATCCTTTTCAGTCTTTCTCTCACATACATATTTAAGCTGCCAACCAATTCCTCTGGTCTCCATTGGAAATATACGCTGGACCAGGGGTGTCTAACTTTTTGGCATCTCGGGGCCACACTGGAAGAAGGAGTTGCCTTAGGCCACGCATTGAATACACAAACACTCATGAAGACTGATAAGCAAAAAAAAAAAAAAAAAAGGTTTTAAGTGAATTTATGATTTTGTGATGGGCCACATGGCCCGCAGGCCACAGGTTGGATGCCCCTGCCCCTGGACCAAACTACTTTTCACCACCTCTTCTTTTTTTTTAGAAACGATAATTATTTTTTATAGATTAGTACAGTGAGCTCTTGACTGGTCTCTCTGCCTCTATCCTTGGCCCCCAAACCCCAACCGCTTATAGTCTTTTTTCCACCCTGCAGCCAGTGTGATCCTGTTAAATATGACCCTGTGTCTCTCTATGGCTCACCGCCACCCCTGTAACTTCCCAAGTTGCTCAGATTAAAAGCCAAAATTCTAACAATGACCCGCAAGATCATTCACTGGCCTCCCCGACCACATAGGCTGTTACTCCCCATCTGCACGGCACTTGGGTGCTCCCGGCCATCTGTTGTCCTCAAAGGATCCAGGAGAGCTCCTACCTCAGAGCCGCGGGTATTGCTCTTCTGCCCGTCGGCCTTAGTCTTTCCGCAGGTGACTGTGGCTCGGTCACTTGTCTTCTTCGAGTCTTTCTTCAGATGTTACCATTTTAGTGAGGCCTTCCTTGACTACCTATTTAAAATTGAAATCCCATGCAGATTTCACCCTCCAACCTCCTTTCTGGTTTTATTTTTTTCATAGCATTTATTACCATCTTATAACAAACAGCTTTATTTATTTGTTGTTACCTGTCTCCTCTTGCTAGAAGGTAAATTGCTTGAGGGCAAGGATTTTTATCTGGTTTTTTTCACTGTTGTATCCCCAGTCACTAGAACAGGCTCAGAATAGGTTATCGGTGAATATTTGGTGAAGGAACAAAAGAAGGAAGGAATATCTTCCTACTCCCAGTCTTAGAATTTTCCTGCTATATTATACAAATCTGTCATCCCCATGATGAAACAAAAAAATAGATCCTTGTACATTATGCTTTTTTTGTTGTTTCATAAATTATTTACTAGATCACTCTTTTTTTATAACAAATGCAGTGTTTTAACCTCCAATATAACTCTCTCTTCCACTCACCAAATTCTAATTTGTATTAGAATATTAAACCTATATGAACTGAAAATGTAATAAAAATACTGATGAAGAACTACATCAAGTGCTCCTTTGTGGTTACTCAAAGAATCAGACCTGAGTCAGAATATATTTTAGCTGCCAATAATACAGACTTACTTTCAGTCTACCAGACAATAGTTTATCTACTTGATCCAAGCCATATTTTTATGTATTGTGTTTTTTATTAACTGTCAGCATGGTCCAGACGTGTGTCACACACATTTAAAGGACAGAGTGTGATCAATTAGGATACCCGACCTCAGCGTGGCCTTCATTTTTGGCTAATCATATGTTGATTGCTACTAATGAGCATCCTGTTTGAAGGGAACAAGTTGGGCTGATAGAAGGAGAGTAAAGAGCAGTTGCTATGTTGTTTTTTAACAGCTCATTTGTGTCTGGAATGAAATTTGATGTCCTCTTTAACAAACCACTTTTACTCGTATACCATTTTATTTACTCTTTCATGTGTTGTAGACATAGGATTTTTATATGTATAGTATACATTATATGTGTATATATTTATAAATATAGAATCATCATGGTCCCAACTCAGTAGTTCCTACCATCATTTAAAGCCTGAGAAAGCATCAGTATTTTCAGTATTCACTTTTACAAATCTATTTAAATGTATCCAATAGGGGAACTAGTTTAGCTATCTTTCAAAGCTATTTAGTAAATTGTCAAAGGTGTTCATTTAGTTATCTGCCTTCTGCCTTAGTTTTGGGGTCAACACCAAATGTTCTTGCATACAGCAGAAATAAGACCCAAAGATGGGAACGAGATGTGAGCTCAGCCGCAGTGTTTCTACCTAACTGCCAATGGAGGTTGAATTGGAATCTGGCCAATAAGAATCTTTAGCAAAGTGTACAGTTGGGAGATGGAGCAAGTCAGAGTGGCGAGCACTTTCACAGGGAGGGACTGAAGGTGGAGGAGAGTATGAGCCAGAATTGATTGCAACTCTCATCACTTAATAAGATATTTTTTTCAAACAAAGGCAAAACCCATAGAATATATCTTTTCTGAATCTGTTTTCTCTCTGTGGAGTTACTAATTGGATTTCAGTCACTCCACGATGGCTCTGTGAACTAACGAAAGGATCTGGTTTGGCATTAATAGGTCCCCAAAGTTCGTTAATGTGAAGTAATTGCATCGGTGACCTCTCTGCCCACGTTTGACTGGTGTTGCTAAAAGGCTGTAATAATGATTGATTGCCACCCATAGCCCTTATTTTGTTAGTTTCTTATGGTAATAAAACTCCAATTATGTTTTGAGAATTGTTCAGAATTCACTGGAACTGATAGTTATTAGTAGCATATATAAGTTATTAATGTTTGGAACTTTTTAAATCACCATTTTATTCAAATACAGGAAGGAAGGAAGATTCTAACACTGAAAATACATACACTACACAGGCAAATTGGTGACATCTGAATAAGGTTAATGGATTGTAACATAATCCATTTCCTGGTGGTGATATTGTACTATAGCTATGCAAATTATTGCTGTTGGGCAAAACTGGGTGAAAGGTATGTGGAATCTGTTGTTTCTCACAGCTCTTGTAGATCTACAATTATCTTAAAATCAGAAGTTTAAAATATGGGTAAGTCTATCATTTTATAGTATCTTATTGTTTTAATAGGACATCAACATCAAAGGACAAGGAGTAGAGACTGATAACTAGTATATGAAATTTCATTTTTTACAACATGATTAGAAAGTTGACTTGGTTTCTTAGCTGGAAAATGGTGCTTGCTGTTATCATGGTGGATGATTTAGAAGCCTACTCTTGTAGCTACTTCCTTGGTTTGTTCAGTTCAATTCAATTCCTACCATTGGGTTCCTTTCCTTCACAGATCTGTGTCTCCAAGTGCCCAGAAAAATTTTTAACGTATGTGGAAATGCAATTTCCATACAAAATAAACAAAAACTCTTGGACATATTATAGCCAGTTCTGCAAGTCCCCTATTACTCAGCCTGCAAAGGTATGTATAAGTTTATAAATCTAGAAAAAATTTAATTTTTGTTTTAATCTCAAGTGTAACATGAGCATTTGTAACAGGAAAAGCTCCCAAGTCTAGGAAATGATTACTAAATGTTCCATTCTGTTAAAACATATGCACAAGTGCATGTATACATACAAAAACATACATGCCATTTACAGCTTATCACTTTGTAGACTTGGAGGGGTTATGCAAGAGGATTAAGTCTGGTAAATTAGCTTCAACTCTTCCATGGCATCAACAAATTTTCTACTTGGATGGATGTTTTTGCTGTCAAGAACTAAGAGCTTAGACAGAAAACAGTATGGTGATTACCAGAGGGAAAGACTGGCGAGGGGGGGTAGGAGAGAGAGGGTAAAGGGGGAATAAATGGTGATGGAAGGGGAGTTGCCTCGGGGTGGTGAACACACAATACAATATACAAATGATGTATTAGAGAATTGTGGACCTGAAACCTACATAATTTTATTAACCAATGTTACCCCCATAAATTCAATTAAAAAAAGAGTTAAGACCTAATATCATTTGCAGTCATCATTTCATTAATGTGGTGATGAAGCCCAATGACTACTTAGTAACAAGTACTATTTTACTTCCAAATCCAGTTTCATAATATTCATTTAAAAAAATCCCAAAACCCTACCTAGGTTTAAGATTTATGAGGAAATTCTAAAGCTTCGTTATATTAATTAGTATTAATGGCTTCCAAATTAATGAAGAGCTGCTTTTCCAGAAGAAAATTTAAGGATTAGAGATTCAGAATGTGACTAAGATAAAGATACACACTTTCAACGGTGTGCCTTGGTTTCAGAGGGTCTGGTTTTATTATTGTTGATTTGATTGAATTGCACTTAGTGTATTTAAGAGCATTTGTCAAGTAAGTATGTGAGTGAGATAATCTTACAATTAGTTTTATTGGAGAAGTAATGTGGAATAGTGAGATTATTATGCAACTGAACTTTTAAAGGACAAAATTTTTATAATGAAGGTAAAAGTTGTCATCAAATTGCCTTTGAAATGTTAACATACTCTTCCTTCCATTTTAGTCTCTCTCACAAATAGTAATGGATGATGATTGTCCAACAGCGATTTTTCCAAGCAAACCTTGTAAGTGGTTATTATTTTACATTAGAAACAAAGAATCTATGAAGGAGTTATTTAATTCAATTTCCTCATTTCACAGTGGATGAAATGAAGGCCAAGAATAGTGCTATGACTGGCCCAAGATCCCAGAGTTAATTAGGAAGGAAGCCAAAGCTCAATGTCCTGACACTAGCCAGGGATAGTTCCACTGGAGTTATGTGTGTTTGAGGCTTTTGCTGCATAAATACTCATTTAAAAAAAGACTGAAAGTTAATTTGGAAAGTCCAATCAGATCAATTATTTGGTGCTCTATTGATTCACATATGGACACACAGAGACATACTCTGATACACCGACCCCAGAATTCAGGCACAGTGTCTCTTCAGAAACTGTTTGGGGAGTGAGGATAAGACATATCCCTGTCTTTATAATTTGAAAATTGAAATATTTACATTTCTTCTGAAAGAGTCAATATTTTATATCTTTAAAATTTATAAATTTTATTTAACTATGTTTAGAAGAAAATGAAATCATACTCATTTTTCTTCTTATGGATATAATTCTAACTACAGAGAAAAAACTTTACATAAAGATGTTCACCACAATGTTATCCAATAGGACCCCCTCAAAAAAAGGAAGAAAAAGGAAATACTGTAATGCCCAAGAGCAAGAGGATGCTCAAATAATACATGATATATTCATTAGATGAAATATTTTAGAATTATTAACTGTAAATGTTATATATTATAATGTTAAATAAAATGCAAAATTCTATATGCATTAGAATGACAAGCATGTATAAATTAAAATAAAGAAAAAAATATTCAAAGAAAAAAATTAGAAAGAGATATGCCCAAATTTTAAGTGGTTGTTTTTGGAGGTGGCAAAACACTGGGTATTTTCTCTTTTCTTTCTTCTTTTTTCTATTTCTCCATTTTTCCACAATGAGTGTGTATTTCTTTTAAAATAGAAGAAAGTCAACATGTATTCATCAGGTTGGAATAGAAAGTCAGATAAAGAATGAAGTAGCTACCACCGAACATAGCCTCTTGAAGGCTCCCATCACTCTCCTCTGGGTCATTAAAGACTCAAGCGAAGACGTAGGTTTTGCAAACAATTGCATTTTACCAGGAAGCTCTAGGCAGCAAGTGTCTGTAGGCAGGAACAGTGTTACAAGTTTTTATGCAAAAAGGTAAAAATGACTCAGTCACTGAAGATATAATAGGTATGAAAATATAAGACACAGTCCTTTCTCTTAAAAGTACAGTTTGGTTACATCTCACAATATGAAATGTACATTGGTGATACAGAAATTTTAAAAACTTAGTCCCTCACTTAGTCTAGTGAAGGAGACAATTAAGGTAAACTTTGCAATCAATGTGTATTCCCCCTAGTAAAGGATGAAGTATAATTACTTAATAGAATAGTATGCAGCTAATAAAATTTACTCATGAAAGAGTTTGTATATGGAAATGAGTAATAGTAAAAGAAAAAAATTAAGCAAGGGAAAACATGTAAGTAATGTATGGTTGTAACTCAAAAAGAAAAATTTCTTGTAGGAGAAAGACTGAAAGGAAATTCACCAAAATATAATTCATTGTGGGTGGTAGAACTATGTATAGTTTTGTATATTCCTTCATATTTTCTCTATTTTCCAAATATATAATAAGCATATTTAGTAACTGAAGCTAACAGGTTGGATGAGTTATTGCCTCGAAATAATATTTAGAACAAACCCAGGGGATGCCGTAGGAGGGAACAGTCATGTGTAAGGAGCGGAAAGGAGAGGAGTGCACAGAAAGGTAGCGGAGAGCAGGAAAGAACCCGGACAAGAATCTGGGCAAGGAAAGAGAGTTCTAAGAGGCAGGAGTTGTCTACCATGTCCAAAACTCAGAAAAGTGAACTCATTCCACAGCAAGTACTTACTGAGTGCCACACAGGAGGAAGGCTAAACAATATCTGTAGGTTTCGGCAATTAGGAAGCCTTTGGGGTCACTGGGAGGACAATTCCCATGGAGGGGCGGGGACAAAAATATGTTTGGGTTAAGAGGGAACAGAAACAGCTGGTAGAGACTATGATGTCCATTATGCCAGGGAATGGGAAGGGGGAAGAAAGGGAGGCTAACGGAAGTGCTACAGAGGATGGAAGTGGGTCGACAAGAGACCACTTTCAGCCAGGAAAGTCAGGAAAGGCTTTATACAGACATATTTCTTCCTTTCTTGTGTCAGCTGTTTTAATATGTTCGGGTCTAAACTCTATATGAACCCTTGCGAATCTGTGATGTTGTTGGGTCGCCACCTTCTGGGGAACTTGCCAGGTGAAATCTGAAACCAGCTCCCAAGCACAGAGGGCAGAGAGGGACTAAAGAAAATTTAGGTTTCATAAGCAAGGGATCTTAGTTAGTAGGCTTGTCTAGGGCAACCTCAAGATGAGTTCTCTGCACCCACCTGCCAAATTTTAAAAGTTTACTTACAGCTGTTCACTGGGGTCAGTCACAGACACAGGAGGTCTTAGCAGGGCTTAGTCATACACCCACTCCAGATACTCTCATCACCATATTTGTAGCTCAAGGTTGTGACATTGGGCAGCTTCTAGCTTGAAAAAGGGAAGCAGAGAGCACACTTCAAGCGCAGAGGACAGAGTGGGCAGATTCCAATTGCCCGGGTCCAGCTAGTGGTTCAAACCAGAGGTCACATCTTTTTGATGACGTTCCGCAGCGTTCTACCCCTCATGGCTGCGAGGGTCTCTTCTTCTGCAGTGAGCCCTGAGGAGTCAGCAGGGGATTTCACTAGCAGGGAGGTGGCTCCTCTGGCAAGTACTGGTGCTTATCTGGCAACACATAAAATATGTTATATATTTATATATGCTATATTTTATATATATTTGGCAGGTGGGTATGAAAATCTAATTGTCTTGCAACTGCCCAAAATAAGCTTCATAAATTCCTTTGCTTATTAAACCTACCACCTTCCAATCTGGAGCGGTCTGCATTTTTCTTCAGTCTCCCCTTGCCCTCCACTTTTGGGGGTTTATTTTAGATTTATACCCAGGAGGCTCCCAGCCAGGCTTATGAACCATCATGCTTCCTATAAGAAAAAATATCAAAGTTACCTATTTCTGATTTCTTTTCCCACTTTATTTAAGATTGGGGTTTAAAAATATCTTTTAGTAATACAGCTTTGTAAAGGGGAAAGGATTCTATTTAATCAAAATAAACAAATAGAAGGTTGAATAGTGAGTTAATTCTTCTCAGAAACTGCTAGTCTGCAAAGTGTGGGCCATTTTTGACAGCTTCAGTATTTCCATTTCCAGCTACTCTAAAGAACATGTAAATGAGAAAGGTAGAAGGAAGACAAATTATTGAGGCTTTACAAATAAAAATTTCATTGTCTTAGTAGTACCTAAAGTTTGATCTGATTTTTATTTCCCAAGAAATTACTCACTAATGTCTAATTTTCAAGGTTTCACTCAAGGAGTACCTAAGCTTTTCTTTTCTTTTCTTTTTTTAAATAACAAAGCGAAACTCCTTCAGTCATTCAAGTAAACATAACCTTTAAAAAAAAATGTGTTTACCATAAGAAATACATTATCAGTATTCTTCTGTAGCACCTGTGCTGTGTTTCTTACTTTATGAATATACCATGTATAAAATAATCAAGTTTAGAATGTAACTTCAAATTGTCATCATATTTGCTTTCTATGTCAGTCTTAGAAAAGACAATTTTCTGATCATCAAATAATGAGCAACTATTTATACTAAGCAATTAATATATTGTCTAGCAAGAACTTGGTTATTAGTAACTGAAAGCTTAACAAAAGGAAGGCATCATGTAAGAAAGAGTAGAAAAGCGATTAACATCATTTCATTTATTTTTACAGTTCTCCAGAGATGTTTCCCTGACTTCTCAACTAAAAATGGCACTTTAACAGTAGGAAATAAGACAACATTCGAAGACGGGAAGGGAAGGACAAGAAATGCTATAGAACTCAGGGCAGCTGCAAAGTATGTTTGTTTACATTCCCATTTTCAGTTTTGATGCATCCCATTATTGAAGCCGAGACTATAGCTGCCATTAGGTTGTCTTATGGGAAGAATTGTGTATTACAAAATATGCATGTCCCTGTGGGTTGGAGAGCTTGGTATATGTTCATTAAGAAAAGCATCCAAAGGAGAAACCAAAACAACTAGAAAGAACAACTGTGTTTTTTAAAGTGGTTAAATCTTTCACTATCATTAGGTATAGAATGAGACATCAGGAAGTGTACTGAAAGGTCATCATATAACTTACTTTTTGAATAAACATAATTTTAAGAAAACAACTATGCTTTTTAAAGTATTATTTAAAAATATGACTGAAAGAATGAAACTGCCAGGTGCTTTAAAGGGAAAGGGCCTTAAGAAAGGTGAAACAACCATGACAATGCTGTTTCAGTCCTGGATCAAGTTTCTACATACTGGCTACAATGAAGCAAATTTACTGTTTCCACTGGCTGTGCGCATCATGGAATTCCATATTATTGGGAAATGGAATTCCCAGGGCGCACACACACGTGTGCACAAACATAAACACACAGAGTATCCTTGCATTGCTCAGTTATTGAACTAAACGTGAAATATAAAGATACTCTAATGTGTAATTTATCTTTATTGAAAGGCTTTAGCAGGCCAAATAGATTAGTGAAGTTTCTGCATTTTTAGCCTATAATAGTAACACGGAAAACCTCACAAATATAAAGCTGTGTGAAATAATACAATTCCATTAGTGAAAGAAAATTCAAAAGCAAGCACCACTAAGTTATATTACCCTGCGATGCGTATGTAAAAGCTAAAACAAATTTTAAAATCTAGGAAATTATCATCGCAAAAGTTGGGATGCGGTTCCTTTTGGGGAAAGGGAGGTGTTGTAATTGGAGCACATTGGAAAAGGGATGACATAGTTGTAGTTGCATAAATGTTTTCACTTTGGTCATTCACCAGCTGGACACTGATGATGCGTGTGCGCTTCCACCTGTGCCCCATCGCGTCTTCCTGCTACAGAGTTGTCAGAGGTTTAGGAAGGTGCATTAATGATGATGTTCATTCTCGACTCTGTGGATTTTATAAGTTAAAAACTGATCTTTACATTTATATTCATTTCACATATTGAACCTTCTGCAATATTGAGGGCATATCTCATATGTGAGAAAAGGATCTGTTCACCATTTTTGAGAGCCATGTTCTCTAATGTGTGTAGATATAGACACCTTTGTAGATTTACCAAAGTGACTGTACATGAATTGTTGTGTCCAGGGAAAGAGCCATGCTGATTAATGGTTTCTAAAAACATGCTTTGAACAGCAGCTTGCAAACTTCCTTTTATCATAACAAGAACATGTCTGTTTAGTGGTAGTTAAAAATAATTGCTTTTTTCCTTCTTTGAATTCAGTAATATGAATAAAATCCTTGATGCAAAGACAATTGGAATGAGAGTGTTTGAAGACTATGCAACAACTTGGTATTGGATTCTCATGTAAGTGAAAACATAGATGTTTTTTCCCCAGCCCCATTCTGATTTTATCTTTGTAGAACTCTTTCTTCAAATTTCCTATATGATCATGAATGCAAGGTTGGCTCGAATTTCAGTTCCTGTCATTTTCTTTTTCATATAGAATAAAAATGGGACAAAGATATTTGGAAATATGTCCAGTGTGAACAGAAAGATATAACTATAAATTTTAACTGTGTTCCTTATAATACTTTTATAAACATATACTTCAAGTTATGTGGGGGCAGCATCTGTGGTATATATGGTCCACATCACATGTTTTAGTAAATGCAGTGTTGTTTCTCTGGTCTGTTTTCTCATTTGTTCTTTGTTGACTTCCAAGAGATTATTCCCATTTTTTTAATATGCCCCTTCCACATAATGTTTATTATCATCATCCACAAAGGTTGCTGTACTTATGAAAACATATATGAAGAGAGGAAGAAATTAAAAATTTTCAGACGTAAGATTTTCAGTCCTGAAAGTGCAGTCACGCTACTGGAGAGGGTGTGTGTGTTTGATATATCTAAGGATGTTATTACTCTCAGGCTGTCGTGTCACCTTCTTGTGTATTAAAAGCATCTGTGGTTTCCTGCTGATCAAGGATGAAGTGAAAACTTCTTTTGATACTTACAAGGCCATTTACAACCTGGCCCAACTTCATTTTTTCAGGTTCATCTCCACCCAAGTGTTTTGATTAACCCTATATTCTAAACACATTAAATACTATGCCCATGTTTTTGCACATTCTGTTCTCTTTCCTAGCATTATCATCCTTTGTGCCTTAGGCAACTTTATCTCATTATTTAAAATCAGCTTTCATGTCATTTATGAAGCCTTACTTGACTTCCACAGATATAATTAGTTATTCCCCCTTCTGTGCTTCTCATACCCATCATGTGTGTATATTTACATACCTATACACACTTACACATATGTACCTATCTTCTACATAGAACCTACCATTTTGTGTTTTATTTCCTTAGCTCTTTCCCTCTGATAAACTATGAACTTTTTACCACAATAATTATGTCTAAGTCATCTTTATTTTCCTAACTCCTATTATGGTCCTTGGAACATAGAAGATGCATTGAAAATGTTAGTTCAAGCAACATTTATAAAAACACTAGGGGAATAAGATAGAGAGATATATATATAACTTTTAGGTGCTTAATAAAGTCAAATTTTGTGTAAAATACTAGTGAGTAATTTTTAGATCTGTAAAATAAGTTTTATGAGATTTTAATACTTTGTCTTAAACAACTGCAGTAATTGTTGTCAGTGCATATCAGGATTTCAGGATATATCTCCATAGCAGAGAGTATAGTCTATACTTGACAATCAACGGGCTTACCCATTGTCAGGCCCAAATATCACTAGATAATTTCCATGTTTCTTCTTTTGTTTTGGCTTTTCCACTCTTGTCTGAAGAGATATACATTATGACAGACCCTCTTGCCCACCTCACGCCCAGCACACTCAATGGGAACCTTCTTCACCGCCCCAGCACCACCCATTCCACTAGAATATAAGCACTTTCCTTTATTTTCAACTCTTCTGCTCTCATCTATTTAATGAACATAAAGCCAAAGACTGATATGCTGTGACTTAACTTATTCAGTTAGAATTTTTGTGCAAGAATTTAAAATACACAGAATAAACATTTATATATATTTTTTCCTCTGACCTTTTAAAATATTCTTCTTGGACTATACCATAGAATAGTCTTTCAACCATATTGAATATTTAAGCATTAAAGTATTTGTGATTTTTAAAAGGAAATGGCTTCAAAAGTTAAAAGCATAGCTTCTGCAAGGCTGGGACCTGAGAAGCTACTTTGATACCATACTGTTAGCAATATGGTGACAGTAATTATTAAGATTTTTTTTGTTTGTGGAGGTGAAAGGACTTGCCAAAGAACATATATGCATGACAAATACACACAGACGACAGTGTGGTGATCGTCAGAGAGAAGAGGGGAGGGAGATGGGTGGAGGTGGGCAACGGAGGGATAGGGATATCTGTAATGTAAAAAATAAAAATTTAACAGTAAATAAATAAATATTGTATTTGTAAAGGTAACACTTGAAGGCAATAGAGTCAATAACCTACCAGGCTGTATCTGTTGCTATGCGGATAGCACCAGAGGTATCAGTTTTTAAAGAAGCAGCAGCCAAATTTCTAATATTAATGAGTTCTCTTTGATAAAATTACCTCAAGAAATCAATTTGACTTTAACTTGGGTGTAGTGGGGTGAAAGAAGTATCTCTATCAACTCACTCAAACTCCAGGAAGAAATTAAAACAGAAGAAAAAGAGTCATACTGTTGATTGCTTGATAAAGCCACCTGGCCCGGGAGACACAGGAGCCTTACCATGGTTCCAAATGGTGGCCTACAGATCACTGGGATTGTGCAATAGATATCCGCTGACATCAGGTGTTAAAAACTATTAGGGATAATTAGACCGTAGTGAAAATGGCTAAAAAATCATGAGTTCGAGATCGGTGTGGAGCAGATACGTTTTTCTGTCTTTCTGTCTTAAGAATCTTACTTACTGCTAGACAGTTATTTTTGCATAAGGCTTCCATTAGTCACCAGGTATATAGAACAGCACACATTCGTCATAGATAGGTTTTACAATGTAACACTTATTGGATAGGTGTGGCAACTATGGCAAAGAGGCCAAACCTGTAGGTTAGAGAAACTGTCTTCCCTTGAACAGTGATTGATACTGGACTTCCCTTTACCTTGGCACATGAAGATGAGTCGTGTTAAATTTCCTGATGGTCCTACTCTCACCTACAAAGTCTTAACAGAAAGTATACATTGTTATACTTTATACAGAAAGTAACATTGTCTATACTTTTTAATGTTATACATGTTTCTATAGCTAGGTAAAATAAAATAATCTCAAAATTATTTCTAAGAGAGAACAAGTGTTGTCGTGCTGGCTTCAATATGTTTAGCACACTTGACGTTGCGTTTGCTTTGTGTTTTCCTGCTAGCGGCCTGACGGTCTCCATGCTCCTCAGTTGGATGTTTCTGCTGCTCCTGCGGTTCACGGCTGGATTGCTCTTCTGGGTCTTTGTTTTGGGTGTGATTGGAATTATAGGTTATGGTAGGTGTGACCCCTCTTAAAACCGCCAAATATCTATGTAATCTTTTTCTTTGCAGTTGCCATTATCGATGAGCAGAAAGCATTTTCTTGAAGCACATTTAATTATTCTCGGCTCCCACAAAAAAAGGGTTAAATTTAGAATAATTATTTCACTTCGCATGTCTTGTCTCTATAACTTTTTTCTTTTTTATCTTGAAAAAAGTGCTTTCAACATATTCTCCTTTTTTGCTAGCAACATTTGGTGTCATGTTTGATGGGTATTAAGAAAGAAGTAAAAAGAATCCCTTTTAGATTAATGAAAAACAGTTGAGGCTTCTTTTATTCCTTTAACTTTTTCTTTGATCAAAGACCATGTCTGCATAGTTACAGAAATGTGATCTATTTTTCTCTTTCTAATAAACATCTTTAATCCAGGTACTGTCTCTCACATTAGTAATTGGCCAGTACTCCATAATGATGCATCACCCTCTAGAGGCAAGCATTCTGAATTACACTTATTAGATGCAGAGTTAACTTTTATTTCAAGGTTGAAATCTAATCACTGACTCAATCCCTCCAAAAGCAGTACAGGTACAATGTGAACACTAAAAAAGGAATCACAATCCCTCCCAAGGAACAGTATAGTACTTAGGACAGCTTCCTTTCAGAACAAGAAGGAAAGAAAATCTAAAAAAGACGAGGATTGTGTAAGCAGCCTGTGGGACAACTTTAAACAATCCAACGTTCATTTGATAGGGCTGCCCGAAGGAGAAGAGAAAGAGCAAGAAATTGGAAATCTGTTTGAAAAAAATAATGATAGAAAACTTCTCTAACTTACTGAAGGAAATAGACATGCGAATCCAGGGAGCACAGAGAAAAGAGTCCCAAACAAGATGGATGCTGAGGGGCCCACTCCAAGGCACATGATAATTAAAATTCCAAAGGTTAAAGATAAAGAATCTTAAAAGCAGCAAGAGAAACGAAACTAGCTACCTTCAGGGGAGTTCCCATAAAGCTGTCAGCTAATTTCTCAACAGAAACTTCGCAGGCTAGAAGGTATTGGCAAGAAATATTCAAAGTCATGAAAAGCAGAGATCTATAGCTAAGACTGCTTTACCCAGCAACGCTATCACTTGGAATTGAAGGGCAGATAGAGAGCTTCCCAGATAAGGTAAAGCTAAAGGAGCTTATCATCACCAAGCCATTATTACATGAAATGTTAAAGGGACTGATTTAAGAAAAAGAAGAAGATCAAAACTATGGACAATAAAATGACAAAAAACACGTATCTATCAACCACTGAATCTAAAAACCTAACTAAGCAAACAAGAAGAACAGAGATGGTATCATGGATATGGAAAGTGTTTTATTAGTTGCCAGATGAGAGGGAGTGTGGGGGAATGGGTGAGGAGGTGCAAGGATTAAGAAATACAAATAGGTAGTCACAGAATAGCCACAGGGATGTGTAGTACAGTATAGGAAATGGAGTAGCCAAAGAATGTATATGCATGACCCGTGGACATGAACGATGAGGTACAGATTGCCTGAGGGAGTGGGGTGGTGCTGGGTGGAGGGGGGCAAAAGGGGAAAAATCAGGACCACTGTAATAGCATAATCAATAAACTATAATTAAAAAAAAACACAAAAATAACAATTTTCTGTTTCTTTACTCAAAGAAGAACTTTACGCGTATCAGTATAAGAATGCAGCTGCACTTTATGACCCAGCAATTCAACTTCTGGGTATTTAGCCTAAGAAATTCAGAACACTAGTTTGAATAGATATATGCACCTCTGTGTTCGTTACAGCCTTATTTATAATAGCCAAGATATGGAAGCAACCCAAATGCCTATCAGTAAAAGATCAGATAAACAATATACAGTGGAATATTACTTAGCCATAAAAAAGAATGAAATCTTACCATTTGCGACAACGTAGTTGGGCCTAGAGGAGAGTATGCTAGGTTAAATAAATTATTCAGAGGACATATACTATATAATTTCATTTATGTATGGAATCTAAAGAACAAAGTAAATGAACAACAACAAAAAAACAGAAACAGACTCATTGATACAGAAAACTGGTGGTGTCCAGAAGGGAGGGTATTTGGAGAACTGGGTGAAAAAGGCAAAGGGATTAAGAAGTACTAACTGGCCCTGGCTGGTGTGGTTCAGTGGATTGAGTGCTGGCCTGCGAACCAAAGGGTCACTGGTTTGATTCCCAGTCAGGGTGCACGCCTGGGTTGCAGGCCAGGTGCCCAGTAAGGGGCACGCAAGAGGCAGCTACACATCGATGTTTCCCTCTCTTTCTCTCCCCATTTCCCCTCTTTCTAAAATTAAATAAATAAAATCTTTTAAAAAAGAAGTACTAATTGGTAGTTACAAAATAAGGGGATGTGAAGTGCAAAATAGAGAATATAGTTAATAATATTATAATAACTATGTATAGTGCCAAGTGAGTACTAGACTTACTGGGGGGGATCACTTTATGCATTATATAAATGTCTCACCACTATGCTGTATACCTGAAACTAACATGAAATCATATTGAATGTCAACTGTAATTGAAAAAATGCAGCTGAATCCCCAGGTTCTGTAGCTAGCTTAAATTCTAACCCCAGCTCACTCCGTAATGTGTAACTGGGGAACTTCGGGAAAGTTTCTTAATGATTATAAGACCCAGTTTTCTTATCTGTAGCATGACTTCAATAATATCCCTATCTCACAAGATTATGAGGATTAAATGAAACAACGAGTATAAAGCTCTTAGAACAGTTCCTGGAACCCAGTGTGCACTCTGAGCACTGGGCCACTGAGTTTCTAGACAATCACCCAGGTAGCTTGGGTGTCCCTCATCTGTTCCTGCTGTGTGGCTGCCCGTGAAGAAGTGGGTCAGTCTATTGGACGAACTGCCGCCCCTTAATCAGACACTCTCAAAGAACACTTTTTGTTTAAAAACCATTTTCTGTGTGTGTTCTGCTTGGAGCTCAAAATAACCTCTGCTGTTTGCCAACATAGAGTCTGAGCATGTGGTTTGGTCACTCTTTCATTATTATCAAGAAGGCAAGGTCAGTAAAATTTGCTATTGATTTCACTGACGTGTCTTATTGAGCAAGAAAAATCTGCGATTGGCTACAGTCCAAGTTTGACAATAGTAAAAGGGAGAAAGACGACTGACATCTAAAAAGTGCCGATAAAACAACCGATTTTAGCTTCCTATTGACTTTTTAGGTAGTGCTAACTCAGCAATTAATGGTGCGGCCAGTAAGCTCGAAGCTGTTCATTGGGTGGAGAAATGTCACTAGAATGGAAAGTGTAAGTAAGATTACGTGTAACTGACACCTGCTACTGTCTTGGAAAATTGACTATTTTCCAAGATCATGGGAAGCCAACCATTTCCTACTGACAGCAGCCTATTTAGTAGGACAGAGAGCAATGTAGATGTGCCATACTGACCAGAGAGAAAGTCAGGGTATTGGCGGGTCAATGCCCCTGAACAGCAGTGGAACAACTCTCCTTGACCAGAACAAGTTAAGAGTTACACAGGAGAGGCCATATGGTTGCAGGCATTGATTTGGGGATTGAAAAATGCACAATGCCAGGTTCATTACATGTTCACTATGTGATCCTCTGCAACTACCTAGTCTCTTTAATTTTTAGTTTCCTCAACTATATAGTAAGAACCTGTATTAAGTAAAATAATGTACATAAAGTACTTAGAAAACTGCCTAGCACATAGTAATTATTCAATAAATAATATCTGTTGTTATTATGCCTGAATATTATTGAGGAAGGAGGAGTTGAAGCCTAGGGATCATACCTTAAAAAGAGAGAGATAAAGCAATAAAACGATATAAAAAGATATGGGAAAACACTGCTGAGAATTTCACGTCCACCATTATGAAGGAAGTAAATAGTCTGAAGAGCTCTCTTGCTATTAAATAATGGCATAAACATAATATCGTACTGTAGAATATAATGTATTGATGTAATGGGATTACAGGAAATAAGGAAAATCTCCCTACGGGAAACAAACCCATGAGCTGAGAAAGTGGGGACCAGGGCAGGGCGCACCTGTGAAAGGCTGAGTAGCCCCTGTGGTTGCTACGGCCAGGAGGCTGAGACCAGAGCCAGCAGCAGATGAGGGGAGCAGAGTTGGAACTGCCTGAGAAGGTCTAGGATCCTGGAAACCATCTAACATGACCCCAGTTTGGTAGTACCCTTTGGCTGCTGAAAGACACAAATATGAAGGCATCTTCAATTCAGATTACCGGGTTTCCACAGATTTAGATGAACAAAGTATGAGTCGCAGTCAAAGATTGCCAAACATGCAAGGAAATGATGCTCTTTGAGAAAAAAAGAAAATAAACACCTGATTGTAGTCTCCAAGAAATCAGCTATGGGAATTAGTAGATATAAAATGTGAAATAACCATGTATAAAATGTTTAAGGATTGAGGACAGACTTTTAAAAAATAAGAAATTATGAAAAATGAGGCATACATGAAGATGAACCTAATAGGAGTGCTCAAAATAAAAAAAATGTTAAGTTAAAATTAAATTATTAAGTTACATAGCAAATTAGAGAATTAACGAACTGGAAGATGAATACAAATTACCCAAAATACAGCAGAATGTTACAAATGGACAAAATATGATCATGTGGTTAAGAGAGACAGAATAGCTTGAGTAGGGCCTAACATGTGTCAGTCATATTTGAAAGTTATTGTATGAGAATTTTCTAGAATTGATGAGAGATATGAATTCCTAGATACAAGAAACTCTAATTATACCAAGGAGAACAAATGAAAAGACACCCATAACTAGTCATATATTCTTTTATTTGTCCATTTACCAAATACCAGTTGAGCGGCTACAGTGTACAGGCACTAGTCTAGACTTTTGAGACAGAACACTAATCAGACAAATGTCCTTGCTATCCTGATGCTTACTGCTTAAGCAAATTATCTATTAGAAAGTGATATTTTCTATGGGAAAAATAAAAAGCAGAACATGTAAGTGGGGATTGAGTGTATCATGGTAGAGCAAGGAGTATCATGATAGGGCAATATGTGTAGGGTACAACTTTTCGAGAAGAGATCTGAGAAGGCAGTTGGAAAAAGCAATGGAATCAGCCATTGGAGATAAGGGGCAAGTCCCAGATAGTGAATGCAGCTAGAGCAGAGGCCCAAAGATAGGAGTGTGTTGAAGAGATGACCAGAAGGCCGGTGCGGGTGGGTATATTGAGTAAAGGGGAGAATAGTGGGAGATAAAGTCATAGAATTTTTGGAGGGATAGAGACTTAGAGAGTATTGTAAGATCTTGCCTTTCACCCTGAATGAAATGGGGAGGCACTGTAGAGTTAGCAGAGAAGGGGTGTGATGTGACGATTGCTCTAGGCCCTGTGCTGAGAAGAGACTGCAGTGAAGAAAGAGAAGCAATAAGACCAGCAAGGTGGCTGTTGCAGGAATCCATGTGCCAAATTAGGGAAGCTCAGGTCACATTGCTAAGTGTAGACACAGCTGAATTTCTTAATGGATTGAATGCAGCTCATGAGAAAAAGTCAGGAGTCAAGAATGGCTAAAGATTTCAACCTGAGCAACTGAGAAGACAGAGGTGCTATCAACTGAGATGGGGAATGTTTAAGAATAGCAAGCTTGGCGTAAAAAGGGAATTGATCAGGAGTTTAATTTTGAACATGTTGAGTTTGAGATGTTTATTTGGCATTAAAGTGGAGATGTCAAGTAGGCGATTGAATATTCAGTCTGGAATCAGAGAGAGAGAGAGAGGGAGAGAGAGAGAGAGAGAGAGAGCTAGCCTGGAGAAATACATTTTAGGAGTCAGGAGCACTAGAACTATGGGACTAGCTGAGATCACCAAGAAAATAAACGTAGACAGAGATGTGCGACCAAGCTCTGAGGCCCTCCAATATTAAAAGGTCAGGGACCAGCAAAGAAAACTAAGGAGAACAGGCTTTTTTGTGTGTTTGTTTTTTACACCAAAAGCAGGTGATGTTTTTGAAGCCAAGTGAAAAAAGGAGGGAGTAATCAACCATGTCAAATATGGTCAATAGGTCAAGAAAGATGAAAATTGAGAGTTGGCCTTGGTTTAGAAATGCAGATCTTGGTGATCTGATGAAAATAATTAGGGGGAAAACCTGTTCAGGGTAGGCTGATAAAGGTTTGGAGGAAATTGTAGACAAAAAATATAAATGGTTATTTTGGAGCATTTGGTTTTAATGATGAACAAGAAATTGGGCTACAGATGAGGGAAAAAGGATCAAAGTAGAATTTCTTTTGTTTTATTCTCTAAGATGGGAGAAAGAACAACGTGTTTATATACTGTTTGTAATGATCTGTTAGAGAGCAAGAAATTAATGTTGTGGGGAAGAAATTGTTATGGAACTTCAGAATACCAATAACCAAAAGATTATAAAAAGAACAGGAGAGAAAAGACAGATTGCATACAAATAAACAATTAGGCTGAAGCATACTTTTCAACAGTAACAAAAGAAGTGAAATAATACTTCAAAGATCTAAGACAAAATAACTGTCAACCTATAGCTATACACCCAGCAAAGCTCTTTCAAGAAGGAGAGTAATATAAGAATATTTTAAGATAAGTGAAAACTAGAGGTCACTAATAGACATATACTAAAAAAATCCCAAAAGATGTATTTCAAAGAGAAAAAAAATGATTCCACAGAAAGATATGACATAAAAGGAAGAATTATGAGCAAAGAAAATGAATTGGCAGATGTGTAGGTAAATTTAAATAAACTGTGTAAAATAACAATAATATCCAATTTTTTGAGGTCTAAATGTACGTAAGCAAAATACTGGGTAATAGTCAGTGAGGTGATTATTGAATGATCTAAGGCCCTTGTATTTTCTTGTTAGGATACTGACTTTAAACTTGGTTATTAAAAGCACATAGCAAATTTTCAAGGGTAATTTATTCTAAAAAGAGTAGATATTTCCAAACCAGTAGAGGAGAAGAGTAGGATATAAGTAAACAAATGGACAGGTAAACAAAAAATTACCCATTTTTAAAAGAAAAAATTGAAAGAAATGTGGGCACAAAGTGGAACAGGAAAAGCCAAAAGTAAGTAAAAATAAAAATAAAAATATCAATACAGTAAGTATAAATATATTAAACTCACCAATTAGAATACAGAGATTGTCTGATTAAAGTCAAGTCAGATTAAAATATACACATACAAGTTGGAGCTGTATGTTATTTGCAAAAGTGATACAACATATAATGAAATTGACAATCAAGACATGGATAAAATTATACTAGGAATCATTAACAAAAAGAAAGCTGCAATAGCCATAATAATACCTGGCAAAATGGATTTTAAAATATAAAGTATTATTAGTTATAAAAAGGACCTGATTCACTAAAAAGATATACCAATTCTAAATATGTATACATCTAAAGAAATAGCCTCAAATTCTTAGAACTACAAGGATAAATAAATAATAAATCTGTATGAGTTATAAATCTCCTTTAGGGAGGGAATTTCAACACATCTTTCTGTTAGAATAGAATAATAAGCACAAAATTCAGAATAATTACTCTTCAGCAGGAAGAGGCAAGAAGGTATGATAGGACATCAGGTAGAATAAAAAATTTTAATTTGCTTAATTAAAGCAAAATTGAGATTAAAAATCTTAAACTAAGGGATGCATTCATATGTGTTTCATATTTTACTTTATGTTTTAAAACTTACTTCTGTATTACATATAATTTTTATGTATCAAATATTTCATAAAGTATTTTTTAAAGGAAAATTTTAAAATACATTGGGAAAGCAGGGCCTGAAAGAGATTTGTCATATCTCTTTGAAAAGCAAATGTCTTTCCTAGTCTAGCCTTGTCTCTGTCTCCATGGGTCTCACCCTCATCTTATGTCTAAAAACAAAACAAAACAAAACAAAACAAAACAAAACAAAACAAAACCCTGTTAGTTTAAAAAGCTGGAACATTTCCAATAGACCTAATCCAGTCCCATTAGTCATAACATGGGTAGACCTCTTAACTGTATTTTTTACTACCACTTTGTAGACCATGTAAAAAGTCATTATATAGCCTGAAATACAGAGCAATACATTATATAGTCTGAAATACAGTTAGGCCACATTTGCCTTGCCTAGACAAAAACTTTGATAAGAATATGTTTTAGGTAATTCCACCAATACATGACTTTACCATAAAAACAATTGAAAAGGGCTTTTTTTCGGCAATATAAATGTATTTTTAAATTTTCTTTTTAAGTTGATTATATATTCATATGCTTCAAATTTCAAAAGGTATACAGTGTATACAGTGAAACACTTCCTTCTCATTCTGTTCCCATATCACTGAGTTTCCCTCCCTGAAAGCAAAAAATATTATATTTCTCTGTACTCTTATAGAGGTACTTTATGTGTGTACAGGAAAATACATGTAAAGATTATTCTTATTATACAAATTACAGCATACGTTTTATACCTTGGTCTTTTTACATAACAAAATATCATAGAAATTATTTAATATCACTAGTCTTTTTCCTTTTTATATGGAAATATAGTATTCCACTGTACAAGTATTTTACCAGTCCCTACTGATGGACATTAAGGTTGTTTCTAGCCAAAAGGACATTTAAAGCCAAATGTTGCCACAGTCATCCAGACAAATGCTGAAAACATTTATATTGAATATAGTAGCACATATAAGGCTATTAGATCAACATAAAATATTTACTATGTAAATATGAATCTTGCCTTTGTAGAAATGACCATGCTGATCAAATGCATGTAGATATGTGTGATAAGTGCATAGCTTATATTTCAGAAAATAACATTTAATATTAGTCTGCTTTTCTTTCCTTTTCAAGGAATATGGCACTGTTACCAGGAGTACAGCAATCTTAAGGAACACCCAAATTCTCAGTTAACTGTGTATGACATCGGGATCCAGACTGACATAAGCATGTACTTTCAACTGAAACAAACATGGTTCGCATTTAGTGAGTGGCTTTTAAAAACTGGTTTTGTTAAAATTTTAATAATAAGAAAGCATCTTTTTGCCTAAAGGAGCGTTTGGGTTGGTGTAACCTGTTAAGCACACTTATCGCTAATATCTTTGAAGTGAATGTGTTTATAATCCTACAGCTACAGTAAATGGAAAAGTCATTGAGTGGAATTTATTATATAATCTAAGAAAACATTATTTTACAATGATTTCAAGCTTTTTGCCTTCAACTTGAAATGTTTTGGATGTTGATGTTGATTGCCATTAAGTAGATATCCAAGAAAGGTGTTTGAAAAGGAAAAAATGCTTGATATTTCAAACTTGTTTTCAAAAAAAAAAGGGAAAAATAAACAATTTTTTTATAACAGGAATTGTTATAGGAATTGGAATATTTTATTACAGGAATTGGAATATTTTAAACTATTTATTATAGGAATTGGAATAATATTATAGGAATTTTAATATTCCTGTTTATTATAGGAATTGGAATAATAAGTAACTAAAAATAAATTTGTATTTTGAACTCTTTATTCAGATTATCAAACTACTTAAGGTAATATTAACAACATTTTTAAAGAAAGATGACTTCAGAGATGGCTTTAAACTTATATTCCTAGAATGGTTTTATTATAACACCCCATGCACTTCACGGAGATTCATGTTCTTTAATCAAGATTTAAAAAATAATTTCTAATTAATTACATGTTACTTTAAAAAAATTCATCTTCATCCTGTTGAAGTTTGAGAACCAGGTGAGACACATTCAAGGGAGCCTGGTAAGGCATCCCAGAGAGAGCCTCAGAGGGGTCAGTATCTTGGGGGGCATCACGATTCCAGGTACGGGTTCCATCACTATACATTTGAAAACTTGATTGTGTCACTTCACCCAAAAGTCACTAGGCTTTCAAGTACAGGCTCACATTTTATCACCAGAGTGCCATTTTATTTGTTTACTCTGTTAGCGTTTTGCCGTGGGACACGCTGCTTGTTTTACACTCTCCCTAATCAGAATGCAGACATTTCCCACGGAAGACACTGCTTGCCTGGGATCAAAGCACATGGGGAACAAGGTGACTAGTGAGAGGCCTTTTCCGCAGAGAGCCTCAGCTAGCCTTGAGAGATGTTTCCTTCAAGCTCATGCCAAGCTTGATGACCTGGGCCATCAGAACACCGAATCCTTGCTCTTTGGTTTCTCATTTCTAGCTCTCATCAGACTACTCTCCTCACATAACAAACATTATTTTTTCAAGTATGGTGCAGAATTATTTCATTGATAGCCATTTGTAACTATAAAAATCAGACATCTTGGAACTTGTATCCTCATCTAATTACTTTTCCTGAATTTGAAGTGATTTCTTATCTCCTCAGCAACCCATTTACTGTCAGCTGTCATTTCTAAAGATGACAAATCTCATCCATTATTCCATTATGTGTTGTAACCTCTAGTTTTACTCTCAGTTGAATCTTAGTTACAGGTTCTGTGGTCATCCCACTGCTGTCTCTTTAGGAGCTTCAACACAAAAAATCATTGAGATGATCAGAATCTGCTGCTGGAAAATTAAGAGATGTGCTTTGAGGAAAATACAGAGCTTGCTTTTATTTTCAATTTAGAAATAATTATTTTTTTCTCAAACGAGTCTCAGCTTTTACAATCCATTTATCAGACATGAATTGATTACTTGCACTGTGTTTGGACAAAATTCTAGACACCCAAGACAAGCACATATGTGTGACTATACTACCTGACAGACACACTGAAAATAAGCAGAGTTATATATACAATAATATCATTTTTATAAGTCTTGGGCTGTGTTAGGAAATGGTTGTATTCTTATTTCTGCTATTAATTATCTTGGTCTCCTCTGCGAAGCTATAATTATGCCAGCTTCTCTATAAGGTCTCAAAAAAGAAGTTCCTATTGTTTGTTCTTATTCAAACACAAGGAAGGAATATAATATGTAAATATAAAGAGCAGTTAATTTCTCTAATAGAACCATTTTGAACATGTAATTTTATAAAGATAGAAGCTTGATATGCAATGTTCTTATCAATGCAATTTCAGTACTTAAAGCAATTCTGGTATATCTCATATTCTTAGGTTCATCCAAACAAGATAATAATTTTAGCTTAATGTGGCTATACTCCATGATTTGGAACTTAATTTTATGTTTTAAGAGTATCAAGTATGCATGAAAACATAAATACACAGTTTAACTAAAAAAATATATAGTAGCAAAATGGTACATTACTCAGATCCTCTGATCTCCCACATCTCAGGGTTAACTGATCTCTGCTTACCTGGAAATTTTACGTGACATGTGATGTAACATCAGACCTTAGTAGGGTAACAATAGAATGAAATGGTGAGTGCCCTAGCAGTGGAAGTGTTCATGGGTAGCAGAACAGTTATCTAGGAAGCAGGCTATGGAATGGATTCTTTCACAGGTGGAAATTTAAGTAACTTTCCATTGTTTCTTTTGTAATTTTAGATTGTTATTAGCAGTGGTATATTTTCCTAATTTTAAGATCATGCTTTTTTACTTTTGAACATTTCTGAGTCAGGATGTATCTTTTAATTTTTGAATAGCTATTTAATGAAGGATTTCTTTACTCTTCCTAAAAAGACATTACTAAGTTAAAGATATGTTTTAGAATTGAGTAAATACAGTAGTTAGTACTGTTTGGCTTCAAGGAAAAAGGAGCTAATTCAAACTAGTTGAAAAGAAAAGAAAATTGGAGCAAGCTGGGGCCACGGCAGAGGCATTTGGATTAGAATATAGCAGCGCCCATTGAAACTCAAAAATAAAACAAATGCAGCTGGACTTTCAAAGTGTACCTAAATCCAGGAAACAAAAGCCAAGCAGAACCCAAGATTTCCTCTCCTTGCTTTCTCTCTCTTTACACACATTTACTTTATTCTTTATTTGCAGATTTATTTATTCCACATGAAGATAGTTTGATGCAGTTTATTAAGTCTGTATAACTCTTAGTTCAAGAGGTGTATAAACTTGAACTGAAAACTGACCTAGACTACCTTAGTTCTAATTCCAAGACTTTGATTAGACAACTTGGGCTGTATTTAAACCCTTATACCATTGTCGCTGGCATGAGTGTGCAGTCACAAAATAAAAATGTGGGCAGCCAAGGACCTGCTGCGAGGTCAGTTAATTAAGAGGTATTGTGAGCAGGACAGACAAAACCTTTCTTCTGCAACAATTCTCTTACTCAGTGAAGTAGAGGTTAAACATTAAAGAGCCGCCTAAGGCAGCCCCTTCCGTCCTTGTCTGTTTCCCATTTCTACCAATGGCATGAAATGTTTCCATTGACAAAGCCTGTCCAATTGAGCTGGTCAAACATTAGCTAAAGGTTTCAATCAAGATTTCTTAGCATTTCTTGAAGGTTCTGAAAGTAAATTTCTAAGATTGGCTAAAACTGTCAAGTGTCAGAATTGGGAGAAATAACCATGAAGTTCACTTATAACTTCTGCAGAGAAAGTTCGTTTTTTGTATCGAGTTGTATCACACACTAATTTTTTTTTTCCTGTTTAAAGTGGTACTGCTCTGCATCCTTGAAGTGCTTGTCATCCTCATGCTGATTTTCCTTAGGAACCGAATCCGCATCTCCATTGCCCTGCTGAAGGAGGGGAGCAAGTAAGGCCCGGAAGGAAAAAAGCTCACTGAGTGTATAAGTCAGTCCAGCCAGTCCCTGCCTGTTGTGTAGATGCCCCCGGCTACTTTCCCTTTAAGGAGACTCGTTAAAGAAATCTGCTCTCTATTCGAGAAGACTTGTTCAAGTTCAAATTGCCACTTATTAGAAAGGTCATGTTAACATGTCCTTCAATGTCCCTAAAACCTTGATGATCATTGGGTAAAGTAAGGTGAAATCCAGTCTAATCTACATATTAGCACTTTTTTAAACACTAAATGTATGTTAGGAGAATGACCTATGTCAAAGTCAGTCATAAAGTGCTATATAAAAGTTAGTTATATTGCGTGTTTTATTATTCCCATACTGAGTCATATGTTAATATTACTGGTTAAGATCATTTGCAGAACTTGAAACCACCATAATTCTATAAAGTCAGTTGCATACTATTACTGTTTTTATATGAATGACAAAATTGGCCAATAGAAAGAATAACTGATCCTAGCAACACCAGACTATACATTGTGTATCTACACCTCTTAATTCAGAAACACTTTATACCCAGAGCCATTTTTATTTTAAAAAATACTATAAAATAAATACTAAATTTTTCATAAATTCATGCTGGGAGATAATAACAACTACAGTTTCCAAACTATTCCAAAAGGTCACTCCAGGATAACACTTTAAACTTTTGAATACTGCGTGGAAGAGATGAAGAGAGCATTACTATAAAGGCAACAGATCATACTCTATTTAGAATGATGGAAACTAAGTTGTTAATGACCAAGGACCAAATTATTTTAAATAGCCTTTAAGGATTATTTTAAGAAAATTGTCATTTATAATTTAACAGTGCCACCGAAGCCCATGGTTTAAATGGTTAACAAGCAGTTTGTTCAATTAAACTCTCTCTCCTCACCACAATAACTGAAGCCCTATCATTAGCCACTGAAAACTACTGATTTGCTGGATTGTTAAAATAATATGATATTGTGCTTTTCCCTGTAGCTCGCCCCACTGTTACGCCTCTGAAAGTGTGTATGAGTGCACGCATGTGTGTGTATGTGCGTATAAAGGGCCAGTACAGCTGTGACAGGTTGATAGCTTGCTTCAGGGAAAAGGAGAGTTGAAATAAATGGGTGCCAGAATACAAGATAAACAGAGGGAAGCTCAATAATTCACTTAATAAGAATGCCTTGAGAAAGGAGACAATAGCATAGCTTAAACAGTGAAGGGAAGAAGGTAACGAATTCCAAAGGAATCTCAGATGTGTCCATTCATTAGCAGTGGAACAGTTCCATCAGAGTTCTTGGCGGCTATATCGAACAGTATGGGATTTAATCTGGTGTCATACTCTGAAGAGGTCATTCAAAAGTAGTTAGGGACAGGGCAGCTATGACTGTGACCATTTCAGAAACCATATCTTATGAGGAAATATCAAAGGAATGATTATCCTGCAGAATGAAAGAATAAGTTACTCTGAAGGGTTGCTGTGTTGAAAAGGTGGTCATTTCTTTTCCAGAAGATAGTAGATGTGAATTACAGGCAGGCAGGTAAGAAAGAAATTTCTAATATGTTGATAAGAAATAGAATAAGCTGTGTCATATATAAGTTCCTAACAATGTGGTTACCAGAGGCTTATAGACATATTTTGAAGATAATACAGAAGACTCCTGAATAAGGGAGGGATTCTCATATTTGATGAACTAATTGTCAAGATCCTCTCCAATTTTAGAAGCCTAAGAATCTAAACAAAAGGAAGAAATGTTATGGTTATAATGGATCAGATATTTATGAGTCAGAATAAGCCAAGGGAAGAGTTTGGAGAAATTTGGGCAGGAATCAAATGTAAACATTGAAATAATGTCTCTAATTTACAATAAATAAATAAAATTTAAAAACTAAGAGTACGCCAGTATGATCAGCAAAAAAAGAGTCTATGGTTATTACCACTGTTCTTAGAATTAATTCAGTCTAAGGCTTAATTCTAGTTCTACCAAATAAAAATTTAATTGAGAAATTAAAACACTGGGTCATTTTGAATTTCCACTGTTTGTTTTATTTCAGAGCCATTGGATATGTTCCCACTACATTAATTTATCCAGTTTTAACTTTCTTTTTCCTCTCGATCTGTATTTGCTACTGGGCCGTGACAGCAGTGTATCCTTTGGTAATGTGTCTCCTTTGGGAGCCTCAGGTTCACGGCGCTGTCCAGTGACCAGGACTGCAGTGGTTTTCCTCCTGGGGTGGATTATCCCAGGGAAATAGATGATTATTTGTTTTCTGATAAGCTCTAAAGAAAGTTTCCCTACTTATTAGATTTCCCCTCATGTACGTCATATGGTAGATTTTGTTATATTTTGTCTTTACGTGTGGTATCTCCCCCTCGCGATAACCTTAAAAAGCTTCAATGCATTTTACTGTTTTTAAGAGGTCTCTCAGTGCAGCGGACCCATGCTATATTACTCTAGGTCTGAAGACTGGATAAATTATTAAAAGATTCAAAGTTTTTTGAAGTCAATCTCTCGAAGGAATTTTAAGTTATTTGCATCATTTTCACGTCTATGTATGTTAAGCTTACCAGCAAATAATTTATCCTTAATAGAGATGACCCAGTTACTTGGCTACATCAGGGGCGCCCATATACAAAGTCGTAACCCCAAATGGACAATGTAAATACGAAAACAGAACCTGTAACCCAGAGGTAAGTAAAAGAAACCCTCTCTTTTACTTAACTTCAGTACAGAATTCTACTACATGTCATCTAGTAGTTGGAGGAATCATCCTGAAATAGGGACCCTGTGTGTTGATAGGAGTCATAGTAGAGAAGGGGGGAGCTGGCCAGGTGTTAGCAGGGAAACTCTGAAAATGGTGGGAGAATAGAAAGAAAGCTCTGTTATTTCCTGAGCTCATTGGTCTTATCATGTATCCAAGAAGCAGGCATAGTCAACAACAGCTCTAATAAATGCGAAACTAAAGGGGTGAAGAGTGGTGAACACAGGATGGAAAATAAGATACAGTATATTTTCCAGAGCTCATTAAAGAATTATATAAACTGATGTGATTGAAAACAGGAATAACAGCAGAAGCTCCTGGAAAAAGCACAGGACAGGCAATTGGGGGCCACACAAAAGGAGAAAGCAGGGAGGGTGTTATCTTGGAGTAGCACTTAATGTTATATTATCCCTGTTGTTTTTTTCTGAGTGCAGGTTTTTAACGCAACTGAAATTTCCAAAGCTTGCCCTGGTGCTCAGTGTAACTTTGCTTTCTATGGTGGAAACAGCCTGTACCATCAACACATCACTACTTTCCAGATATTCAATCTCTTTGTCTTTCTCTGGCTTATAAACTTTGTCATTGCACTGGGCCAGTGTGCCCTTGCTGGTGCCTTTGCTTCTTATTACTGGGCCTTGAAGAAACCTGATGACATCCCACCATATCCACTGTTTACTGCATTTGGACGAGCCATACGGTAAGTTCCACATTGAGCCCTGCATCTTTTCCAAGTTCTGCTTAGTGTGCTTATAATCCAATCTTGTCCTTATCATTCAAGCTACAAATGAGCTCAAAGGTGTGTTTCCAGATTCACGGATGTTCATTGGCTCCGTCTGGTTTTATAGCCGCAGTTTTATACTCCGCACCCCGGCTAGAATTCTTCTGAAAACCACAGGTCACTAGAGATAAGAGATAGGGGAGGGCACCATATTAAGGATTAAGGATTACCTTGGCTCTGTCTCTCCATTGCTCAGCTCAAATGTCCTATTTCATGCTGACAGACTACTGGTATTTTTGTAGATGAAGGACAAAATATGTACATATGGTTTAAAACTCTAGACTTTTATCAGTCTGAATAGGACTCTGCTATCGGTTCGCCTGCACATCGCTTTTACCTATAAAAAGCATTTACTAACATTCTTTTAGTTAATAGTAAAGATATTTTAACTTTTACTCTCATTTTATCTTTGCCCAGATATCACACAGGATCCCTAGCATTTGGATCTTTAATTCTTGCATTAATTCAAATGTTTAGAATAGCCCTAGAATACATGGACAAACGTCTTAAAGGTAAGATACCAGAATTCACTGCTTCTCATCCTGACTGAATTCACAGAATTCACCCCAACTTCTGTGAAGGGAATAGATTGGGGCAAGTGATTGCAGGAAATATGATGACTGTAACAAGGGTAATAAGATTAGAGGTGATCAGATGGGGGATATATTTGGAAGGAAAGGCAAACGGGACTTGATGATAGTTTCCCGTTGGTAGAACGGGAAAAGATTGGATGTGGAAGGGGGCAGAGAAGAGGAGTGGCAAAGAATAAGGGAGAATAAGTGTGTGATGCCATTTACTAAAGTGTCAAAACCAGGAGAAGCAAATTTCAAAGAAGAGATTAAAAATTATTTTTGATACATTAGTACTGAGAAGCATTCTGGAGTTGTCTGGAAGTTTCAAGTCTAGAGCCCAGGACAGGTCAGGCTTAAAATATAAATATTGGTGTCATTGGCATAAATCTTCATACATGACACGTATAGTTTATAAACATAGAAATCCATTTAGAATGGCTTTAAAATATTATTAACCAAAACAATTTTGAAGCAGAACAAATTTGGAACACTTACATTTCCTGATTTTCAAACTTAATACAGAGATATAGTCATCAAAACAGCATGGCTCTGGCATAAGGACAGACATGCGGGTGTGGAGTAGAATAGAGAGCCCCCAAATAATAGCTCACATATAAGCCCTTCCAATGGGGAAAGGACAGTTTCTTCGACTAATGTTACTAATAAAACTGGGTTTCTATATGCAAAAGAATGAATTCGTACCCTTACCTTATACCATATACAAAAATTATTTCAAAATGGGTTATAGGCTTAAACATAAAAGCTGAAAGCATAAAACTCTTAGAAGAAAGTGTAGGGAGAAATCTTCATGACATTAGATATGATAATTTCTTAGATGACAAAAAAAGAAAATAACAAAAACTAGACTTCATCAAAATAAAAGAAAATAATCATCTAAGGACACTGTCAAGAGAGTGAAAAGACAACCCACAGAATGGGAGAAAATATTTGCAAATCATATACTAAATAAGTGACCAATATTTAGAATATATAAAGAACTTCTACAACTCAACAATAAACCCAATTCAACATAGGCAAGGGGATTTTTGATTACCTAAAACTTTTTCAGCTTTACTGAGATTTAATTGACAAATGAAATTGTAATATGTTTGAAGTGTACAACATAATGCTTTGGTAAACACGTACATTCTAGAAGGCTTCCCACATTTAAGGTAATGAACACATCCATCACCTCACCTCACAAATTTACCTTTTTTTTTTCTTCTTCCTTTTTTGGTGAAAACACTTAAGTTTTATTCTCTTAGCAAATTCAATTATACAGTACAGAATCATCAACTATATTCACGGTGTTATACCTTAGATCCTAAAACCTTGTTTATTTTATTACTAAAAGTTTATACCCTTTTACAACCCTCTCCCTATTTCCTCCATCCCTCAGTCTGCAGCAACCTCCATTCTTTTCTGTTTATGTGAGTTCAACTTCTTTTTCATTCCACGAATAAGTGATACCATGCATATTTGTCTTTCTCTATTTGGCTTATTCCACTTGACCTAATGCCCTCTAGGTCCATCTCTGTTGTTGAAAAAGCAGTATTTCCTTCTTCTTTTTAAGGCTGAATAATATTCTGTTGTGTATCTGTACTGTATTTCCTTTATCCACTGATCCATGAAATGATATGTAGGTAGTTTCCATACATGGACATTGTAAATAATGCTGCAGTGAACATGGGAGCACAGATACCTCTTTGAGACGGTGACTTCATTTCTTTCACATATATTCACAGAAGTGGGATTGCTAGATCATATGGTAGATCTATTTTTAATTTCTTGAGGAACCTCCATACTGTTTTCCATAGCAGGTGCATCAATTTACATTCCTACCAACAGTGTGCAGGGGTCCCTTTTCTCCACAGCCTCACCAACACTTACCTCTTGTCCTTTTGCTAATAGACATCCTGGCAGGTGTGAGGTGATATCTCATTGTGGTTTTGATTTTCATTTCTCTGATGATTAGTAATGTTGACTACCTTTCCATGTACCTATTGGCCTTTTGTATGTCTTCTTGGGGAAAATGTCTAATCAGGTTCTTTGCCTATTTTTTAAAAAATTAGGTTATTCGGATTTTTTTGTTTTGTTTTGTTTTTGTTATTGAGTCCTGAGTCCTTGTATATTTTAGGTATTAACTTCTTATCACATATGTGGTTTCCAAATATTTTTTTCCATTCCATAGTTTCCCTTTTCATTTTGTTGATAGTTTCCTTTGCTGTGCATAAGATTTTTAGTTTGATAGAATTCTACTTGTTTATTTTTTGCTTTTGTTGACTTTGCATTTAAAAAATCATTGCCAATACCAATGTCAAAGAGCTTATCCCTATGTTTTCTTTTAATTTTATGGTTTCAGGATTAATTTCGAGCCTTTAACCCATTTTGAGTTAATTACTGTGCATGGTGTAAGATAAAGGTCTGATTTTATTCTTTTGTGTGTGGATATCTGCCTTTCCTAGCCTCACGTACTGAAGATACCATCTTTTCTGCATTGTATGTTCTTGGCTCTTTTGTCAAAAACTAATTGACCATACAAGGTCTGTCCAGAAGGTATCCAGCTATGTAATATGAAAAACAGAGACATTTATTGAAGAAGACACAAGATAGAAGAAACATTGTACATGGGATGACACCTCAGTCTCCTTCAAAGTAGGCACCTTGGGACCTCATACAGTTCTCCCAGTTGCCATCCACTGCCCTGTCCTATTTTCCTGAATTTCATCGATGGTCTGAAATCTCTTTTCTTTCAAAGGTGATTTTAATTTGGGGAAAAGCCAGAAGTCACAGGTGGCAAGTCTGGGCTGTAGGGGGGCTGAGTCACTTGGGTTTCACAAAAAAACTTTGCACAAGATGTGATGCATGACCAGGCACATTGTTGTGATGAAGGTGCCATTCACCAGTTGCCCATAGCTGTGGTCTTCTGAATCATCGAAATAGTTTACATAGGGGAGTGTTTAATCTTAAGGCAAAATTTGATGCAGGCTTGTTGCTCTACTTGCTCAGCCATTTTGAATGCAGCAGCCACACAGTACACATACTCACTCAACTGTGCCTACCACCCCCACTGACTTGTATGGGGAAGTCATCATTGTTCACATATGCGCATCCCAGTCCACTCTCCTTAGCTGCCAGGTTACATCAATGTCACGCAAACCATTCTCATCATATTAACAGCGGCTGGGCTTTTTCTGGACAGACCTCATATATGCATGAGTTTATTTCTGTTCTGTCTGCTGTTTCATTCATCTATGGTCAATTTTTACATCACTACCACACTGATTTGATTACTATAACTTTGGAATATAGATTGAAATCAATAAGTACAATGACTTCGGCTTTGTTCTTTCTCAATTGCTTTGGGTATTTGTACGGTTTTGTGGTTTCATACAAATTTTGGACTTTTTAAAATGTCTTTGAAACATGCTATTCAAATTTTGATGGAGGTTGCATTGAATTTGTGAATTGTTTTGGGTACTATGAACATTTTAACAATGTTAATTCTTCTGTACCATGATGTTGAATTTTTCAAAATTTTTTGGTGTCTTCAATTTTTTTCATTAATGGCTTATAATTTTCAATGCACAGGTGTTCCACCTTAGCATTTAAATTTATTCTAAGTATCGTTTTTGATGGAATTGTCAATGGAATTGTTTTCTTAATTTCTCCAATAGTAGTTAAGGTATAGAAATGCAACCAATTTTGTATATTGATTTTGTTTTCTGAAACTTTTCTGAATATATGTTCTGAAAGTTTTTTGGTGAAGACAGTAGGTTTTTTAAGTATATATAATGTCATGTGATCTACAAACAGAGACAAATTTACTTTTTCCTTTTTGATTTGAATACCTTTTTAAAAAAATTTCTTCTCTTTTTTATTTATTGTTGTTCAGTTACAGTTATCCCCCCCTTTTTCCCCATTGCTCACCCCTACCCTGCCCCCCTCTCTCCCATAGTTAGCCCCCTACCCCATTGTCCTTTTTGTTTTTACTTGCCTAATTGTTCTGGCTAAGTCTTGCAGTGCCATGTTGAATACAAGGGAAGAGAGTGGGTCATTCCTATCCTAGAGGAAAAGCTTTCAGCTTTTCACCATTGAGTATAATATTAGCAGTGAGCTTGTCATATATGGCCTTGACTATGTTGAGGGCTACTATAACCAGTCAGTTTGCTAATATTTGGTTGAGGAATTTTGCATTTATGTTCATTAGGGATATTGGCGTATAGTTTTCTTTTCTTGCTATCTCTTTGTCTGGCTTTGGTATTGCTGTAATGCTAGTCTCCCTATAATTACATTTTTTTGGAAGAGTTTGAGAAGGGTTGATATTAATTCTTCTTTAAAAGTTTGTAAAATTCATGAGTGAAGCCATCTATGTCTTTTCTTTGTTGGGAGGTTTTTGATTACTGATTCAGATGAAATTTTCTATTTCATTATAATTCATTCTTAGTAGGTTGCATGTTTATAGGAATTTATCTGTGTCTTCTAAGTTATCTAATTTTTGGTGTAAAATTATTCATAGTAGTCTCATGATTCTTTGTATTTCTGTGGTACCAGTTGTAATCCTCTTCTTTCATTTCTGTATTTGTCTTTCCTTAATTAGTCTAGCTAAGGGTTTATAAATTTCATTTATCTTTAAAAAGAACTCCGATCTTCACGATTTCCTTTCTTCTATTAGCTTTGTGCTTAACTTGTTCTTCTTTCTCTAGTTTCTAGAAGGGTATAGTTAGATTGTTTGAGGTTTTTTTCTTAACATAGGTGATTATTGCCATGAACAATAATATCGCTCTTAAAACTGCTTTGCTGCTTTCAATATTTTTGATATGTTGTATTTCCATTTTCACTCGTCTTAAGATACTCTTTGATTTCCTTTTGATTTTCCCTTTGGCCAATTAGTTATTCAGTAGCATGTTGTCTAATTTCTATATGTGGGCGAATTTTCCAATTTTCTTCTTGTTTCATACCACCATGGTCAGAAAAAATGCTTACTATGATTTCAGTCTTTTTACATTTATGAAAACTATCCTGGAGAATATTTCATGTGTGAATGAGAAGAATGTATTCAGCTGTGGTAGAATAGAATGTAACATAAACGTCTGTTAAGTTCTTCTGGTCTAACATGTAATTTGGGACTCGTGCTCCCCTTTTGATTATCTGTCTGCTTGATCTATCCATTGTTGAAAGTGGAGTATTGAAATGCCCTGCTATGATTATGTTGCTGTTTATTGCCCCCTTCATAACAGTTTATATTTGCTTTATATATTTATGTGCTCCAGTGTTGGCTGCGTAAACAGTTACAATTTTATATCTTCTTAATGAATAGTCCCCCTTATTATTGAATAATGACCTTTGTGTCTTGTTACAGATTGTGAGCTAAAGGCTATTTTGTCTGATATAAGTATAAAAACATGAGCTTTACTTATTTTTCTTGATTTTTTTAAACAGAAAGAGAGAAACATCAACTTGCTGTTCTACTTACTTATGCATCCTTTGGTTGCTTCTTGTGTGTGCGCTGACCGGGGATCAAAAGCACAACCTTGGCCTATCAGGCAGATGTTCTAACCAACTGAGCTACCTGCTTTAATTCTGTTTTCATCTGCATGAAAAATCTCCAGTCCTTCACTTTCAGACTGTGTGTGTCT
This sequence comes from Mormoops blainvillei, assembly GCA_004026545.1. Classification (NCBI taxonomy): domain Eukaryota; kingdom Metazoa; phylum Chordata; class Mammalia; order Chiroptera; family Mormoopidae; genus Mormoops; species Mormoops blainvillei. The sequence continues at coordinate 374,100 of PVJD01000467.1, read as the reverse complement.
TTAAAGGTGAAGTGAAGCTCTCGTAGGTAGCAGATAGTTGTCTTTTATTTTTATCCTTTCAGCCACTCTGTATTTTTTGATTAGCTAATTTTGTCCATTTATATTTAAGTGTAATTCTTGATAGCTATGAACTGAACTTACTATTACCATTTTGCTAATTGTTTTTTGGCTGTTTTATAGATGTGTGTTTTTCTCTTCTTTTGTAATTTGATTATCTTCTATAGTGGTATACTTTGATTGGTTTCTCCTTATCTTTTTCTATCAATTATTGGTTTTTGGCTTTATGGTTATCATGAGGTTTACATAAAACATGTTATAGTTATAACAGTCTATTTTAAGCTGATAACAACTTAGCTTCAAATGAAAAGCTCTACATTTTTTTACACTCATCTTCACGTTACATTCTACAATGTTTCTGATGTCACAATTTATGTATTTTTATATTCTGTATCAACAAGTTATTGTCATTATAGTTATTTTTGATGTTTTTTTCTTCAATCTTCATGCTAGTTGTAACTTACCCATCACCAATACAATTTTAGAGTATTCTGAATTTAACTATATATCTTGTTTTACCAGTGAGTTTTATACTTTCATATATTTCCATGTTGCTAATTGGCATCCTTTTGTTTCACCTTAAAGAATCCCCTTCAACAATTCTTGTAAGTCTGCTCTAGGGGTGATGAAGTCTTCCACTTTTTGTCTGAAATGCTCCCTCTCTCTTTCAGTTATGAAGGACAAACAATGCTATGTAGTTTCTTGGTAGGCATTTTTTTCCCTTTCAACACTTTAAGTATATAGTTCTACTTTATTCTGGCCTTAAAGTTTCTGCAGAATAATCTACTCATATTCTTATGACAGTTCCCTTATAAGTAACAAATTGCCTTTGTTCTGTTGTCTTTAACTTCCTTCCGACCTTTGAAGATTTAATTTTATGTGCCTCAGGGTGAGTCTCTTTAGATTCACCTTTCCTGGGATCCTTTAGGCTTTCTGAACATGAGTGTCTGTCCCTAGGTCGGGCAAGTTCTCAGCCATTTCTTCTTTGAATAAGCTTTCTGCCTCTTTCTCCTCCTTTTGGGATCTCTAGTATGTATATATTGGTCTGCGTGACGGTATCACACTAGGTTTTTGAGCTAACTTAACTGTTTTCAATTTTTTTTTTTTTGGCTACTGTGACTGGATGAATTCTACTGCCTTTCTTTGAGTTTGCTGATACTTTTCTTTCTTTCTTGTTTTTTTTTTTTTTTTTGCTTAATCTAGTCAGATATTGAACCACTCTATTGAATTTTTCAGTTCAATTATTGTACTCTTCAGCTCCATGAATTCTGTTTGATAATTTTTTGTGTTTTCTATCTCCATTGAAATTCTCACTTTGCTCCTGTGTTGCTCCCCTGACCTCAGTGAGCACGTTTATGACCATTATCTTTGTTTCATTAAGATCAGTTTCTGGAGATTTATCTTGTTATTGTTCGTTTGAAACTTATTTCCTTGTTTCTTTATTTTTTTTTTTGGACTCTCTTGTGTTGGTTAGTGCACAGTAAATAAATAGGCTACCTCTCCTAGCGTGTCAGATTGGTCTCATAAGGAGATGAACATCATCAATCAGCCCAGTCCAAGCTTCTGTTTTTCTCAAAACGTTGTAATTGTCCTAGCCACCATCATTATTCTTGGTGGCTCCCAATAATTGAAGCTGTACTGAGACTTGTCAGTGTCACAAAAGGGAGCATCACAGGCAAAACCTAGATGCAGGCAGATTAGAGGACAGGCGCTCAGACAGCAGCTAGGAAAGTATGTAGTTTAGCCCCTTCCAGGGAGAAACCGGGAGGTGGGTGTTTTCACCTGCCCCCTCAGCACAGAGATGGGGTGTATACCTATGGTGGTGGGAGTGGGGAGTGTGCTCCTGCACCATTTAAAAACTGCTTCTTTGTTTGCTATAGTCCTGAGGAGTCCTGAATGCAAGACCTGTTGGCTATCAGGGCCAGAAGAAGTGGGGATCATCCCTCAAGCACCAGCCGCAAAAGCTGTGGCACCAGGCATGTGTACAAGCTCCTTCCAAAAAGATGTTGGTGACCTAGTGTTATAAATGCAGTGAGCTAGAGACAGAAGGTGGTAGAAGGATCGCTTTCCACAGGCTCTGTGAAGGATCACAGTTAGCTCCTAGATGCATGCAAATTAGACCCTCAGGTAGCAGATTATAAAGTAGGCAGTCAGACTCCTTCCTTAGAAAGAACCAGAAAATGGCTGTTTTTGCTGCTCTCTATGTGCTAAGCCCTGGGAAGATAACCACAGTGAGTGCTAGCACATGTGCCTGTCAGTACCTGCTTCTTTGTTTCCTATAATCCTGTCAGACTTGTGAATGCAAACTCTGTTGGCTTGCATGGCTTTCAGGGTTAAGCGTTTTGAGGACTTGTCCCTAGGGTGTCCCTAGGGAAGTCTTAGAAGTTGGAATTCTAGGTGTGTTGTCCAAACCCTTCATTCTTCAGAGGCTGAGAATTAGCTATATCATCCCAATTTTATGGTGATGTGCAGGGGGTGGGGATTATGCGGTGGTGTGCCTCAGCATTTCCTACCCATTCCAGTGTAAGTATTTCTTGGTTGCCTGATGTGTGTGAGTCACTGAGCTAGTTTTTGGATTTCTCTCAAAGGAGGCTACTGCAGGTGTAGCTATACATTCAGTGCATCTGTGGAAGGAGGGAAGCTCAGGGGCCTCCTGTGTCATCACCTTGGTCTCCCACAAAGGATTTGCAAATGCATTGCTCCAAACAAGATACACAGATGGTTAATAAGCACATGAAAAGATGCTCAGTATTAGTCGTTCTGAAAATCAGATCAAAACCATGATGAAGTATGTCCTCACATCCATTAGAATGGTTACTACACAAAATGGAATGTAAAAAGTGCTAATAGGGTGAGGATAAACTGGAACCCTTGTATATGGCTGGTGAAAATGTAAAATGGTGTGACCACCATGGAAAACAGTATGGCAATTCCTCAAAAAGTAAAATAAGATTGTCATATGCTTGACAATTTCACTTCTAGATATACTCGAAAGAATTGAAAGCAGGGACTCAAACAGATATTTGAACACCAATGTTCATAGCAGCATTATTCATAATAGCCAAAATGTAGAAATAACTTGATTTCATTAACAGAGAGAGGATAAACACAATGTGACATATTCATACAATGGAATGTTATTCAGCTCTAAAAAGGAATGAAAGGGTGAGCCTTAACATCTTAATGTTAAGTGCAATAAGCAAGACACAAAAGGACCAATACTGTGTAATTTCACTTATATGTGGTACCTGAAAGAAGCAAATTTATATAGACAGAAAGTATAAGAGAGTTAACCAGGGGCTGGGACAGGGGGAAATTGAGGAGTTTTTTTTCAGGGAGTACAAAGTTTCTATTTGAGATGATGAAAAGTTCTGAAAATGGAGAACGATAGTTGCAGACCATTTTGAATGTACTTAATGCTATTGGGTTGTACACTTAAAATGGTTAAAATGGTAGATTTTGTGTATACTTTACTGCAATTTTAAAAATTTAAAAGCCATTTTAAATTTTTAAATTTATTTTTGATTCATAGAGTTTAGTTGCAAATCATTAATAGATGTAAATATCTTCTCATAGATACCCAGAACAACATTTCTAAATTTCTGCAACACTGCCTGAAATGCTGTTTCTGGTGTTTGGAAAAATTAATAAAGTTTTTGAACAGAAATGCCTATGTTATGGTAAGTAGGTTATTTTTTATTTATTAAGTTTCTTTGCAAACTCAAGCCCCATGTCTCCGTTTCCATCTCTAAAGCGCGTCTCCATCATGCAGGTGGATTTATCACCATGTGGACGTGAGGATTTGTGAGCCCGCTGCGTGGCTCAGGGCTCTGATTTCCCAGCTGAGATGGCACATTAACTGCACTTCAGTATAGCCTTCAGTCTCTTTTTGGAGAGGGACAATATTTATTTACCATAGAAGTTTTTAAATGTGATAGAGTGAAAATGGTTTTGCGTGTCTTTGACATCGTTTTATTGGGAAGACAGCTTATTTAGTCTATGTTTCGCTCTGAGAAGAAAATATCTTTCTAATTCTCAGATTTGTATAGTTTAAAGGAAATGCCTAATGAAATTTGTTCCTTATTTTCTGTGGGAATATGGAAGCTTCTAAAGAAATTTTTAAACATAGGGGATCCAAAAATATAATTCTTCTAAAATTTAGCAACTACAATCTGATGATGCTTCCTTATTATGACAGTGACACAGGGCCTGCTGCCATGATTCAAATAGTCATGGGGGTTCAAGCAGTCATTAATTTACTTCCACCAAGAATATTGTATGGAGCCTTATAATTGGTAAATCAAGTTTATCGAAAGGCATTGAATTTCCTGAGAGTAATTTTTAATACGAACTCTACAACATTTAACTCATTCGGCAACAAAACCTAGTCAAACCCTTCAAAGTAAGAAAGCATGTCCTGAGATTTGAGAAAAAACCTGCTGTTTAACATTGTCTAAAGCCCCGAGTTTAAGGGAATATGGCACCTGAAGCAGACCTCATTGCCAACAACTCAGAGTTGTGCAGAGTTGAGGACACGGAGTTCCCAGGCCTCCAACAAACCCAAATGTTGGAAACAGGAATGAGAGTGTCTGTGTGGGTGACAGAGAAGGAATTCATTTTCCTGCCATTGGATTGTCTGTTGGTCTTGTCAGGGTATGTTGCTGACTCTGGAATAATAACTCTCTTCCCCAGATTGCAATATATGGCAAAAACTTCTGCAGGTCAGCAAGAGATGCTTTCAATCTGCTGATAAGAAATGTCTTAAAGTAAGTACCCTGGTTGAACATTGCAACAGAAGATTTGGTGAACCTTGCGCATCGCATATTTTGCATTTTGTTATTAAAGAGTTGGCGGTCATTTTAGATATGAATATTGCCTTTTAAGTTGATAGAGTTAAACGTTCTCTGTCACATCAATATTTTTTTAAATATCTTAGGATTGTTACTTCTGTCATCCATTGATGTCTTTATGTCCACTGGCATTTATTTATTTTTATTATCCACTCTGCTCAAGAAATTTCTCACATGAACATTATCATCATGTTCATGATCATTTCCCCTCCCAAAATGACAGAGCCTCAGCAAATAAAGTCAGGGAACAAACATAGCATCCTTAGGGTTCAGTGTGTCAGTGGGCCATGAATTAGAGAGGGAGGCTGGCACCACCAACTGTACCCAACAGCTCTGCCATGCCATCTTCTGTTTACTTCATTTAAAATGTCAGAAATTCATCCCAGAGCTTCAGTTCTCACATTTTACAAATGCCAAGTAAAGTTGCAGAAAAAAACACTTCAAAATGAAGTAAGGAATTATTCATTCTAATAAATGTCAAGTAACATGTAATTTAAATGCAAAATTATGCTTTGTTTTTTCTGATTCTTAGAGTTGCAATTATGGATAAAGTTACAGACTTTGTACTAGTCCTGGGGAAACTTCTAGTTGCTGGGTGTATAGGTAAGTAACAATAATAAAAATAATAAAAAGTTTACAAAGTACTTAGGAGAGCTCCTTTACTACAAAAAAGATACAGTCCTTTACTAAGGCATAATATATGCGTTCTACCTTTTCATTGTAGGTGTCCTGGCCTTTTTACTCTTCACAAAGAGAATCTCAATCATTACAGAAGGACCAACATCTTTAAATTACTACTGGGTACCTTTGCTGGTAAGAGCTGGTGTCTTAGTCCAGACTGCTATAACAAAATACCATAGACTGGGTGGCTTAAACAACAGGAATTTATTTTTCATATATGGAAGGCTGAGAAGTCCCAGATCAATGCGCCCACAGATTTGGTTCCTGGGGAAGGCTCTCTTCCTTTATTGCAAAGGGACACCTCCTAGCTGTATCCTAACATGGTGGAGAGAGATACTATCTCTCCTGCCTCCTCTTGTAAGGGCACGAATCCTATTCACGAGTGTTCTACCCTCACAACCTAATTACCTCTCAAATGCCCTACCAAAAATACCATCACATTTGGGATTAGATTTCAACATAAGAATTCTGAGGGAGCACAGTTCATTCTCTAGTAGCTATATAACATCAACTCTGATTTATCAGAGATGACAAAACTTAAAAAAAAAGAAATAAGAGAAATAATGATAGCTAATATTACTGATCTTACTTTGTACCAAGCCTCATTCTGTTTTAAAGATTGGGTTCCTTAGAAACAATCTCTGAGACAGAGGATTGCATACAAAGGTTTATTAGGAAGTCTTCTCTTGAGATACTTTTTTTAAAAGATTTTATTTATTTATTTTTAGAGAGAAGGGAAAGGAGGGAGAAGGGGAGAGAATCATCAATGCATGGTTGCCTCTCACACACCCCCAACTGGAGACCAGGCCCACAACCCAGGCATGTGCCCTGACTGGACATTGAACCAGCGTCAGTTTGGTTCACAGGCCTGCACTCAATCCACTGAGCCACACACACCAGCCAGGGCTGAGATACACTTTTAAAGAAGTGAAGAGGGTAGGGCTGGACAAAGGAAGAAGCTGACCAAGACTGCAGTTATAGCTGAAGCCTCAGACATAATTACAGGAAGTTCGGACTTGGGGACTGAGCCTTCATATGCCACGTGAAGCAGCCATTGGCCAGGTTGCCCCCTGGATAGAGGTGTAAGCTTAGCAGAGGCAGTTCCCTGCAAGGAGGGCAATTTGTACTGAGGGGAGCAGTCTACATTCCCCTAAACTGGATGAGGACCCGGATGGAGTCCTGTGGTATCTATGACAATATATTAACTCACTCACTCCCTGTGTCACAAATAATATTATTATGATTCCCATTCTCCCCTCTCCCACCAACAATGTTGTATAGGAGACACAGACAGGTTAAGTCACTTGTTGAATAAAAGCCTGAGCTGTGATTCAAACCCAAGCAGTGTGTGCCCTTGACTCCTACGCTACTGCCTCTGTGTGCGAAATACTAAATACGGGATATAGTTAGTAGAGATTGGGAATAGTGGAAAGAAAATTGGCCCATTATCTAGTACATTTTGTTTAAATCCCACTAGAAAGCACTTTAAAACATTATTATTGGAATTTTTTTGTCTCTATATTGAAATATTTTTCAGTGGAGAACAGTTCAAAGCTTTCTCATCATGACTTTCATGTAAAGCTGAATTATGGTTCTTTTAGACAAGTTAATGACGTCATCATTCTCTTCTTTACTCATTTACAGACGGTCATTATTGGATCTTACCTAGTTGCACATGGGTTCTTCAGCGTCTATGCAATGTGTATTGATACAATTTTCATCTGCTTCTGTAAGTTTTGGGAATGTATGTTTTCCTCCTTCAGTGGATAAACAAAAGATGAGGTGAAGACCCACGTCCATAGCTGGCTTGCAAATTTGCTATGACCTGGCTGCAATCACAAAACAATGTTTATTAGTAAAGAGACATTGTTTAGTAGGTGTTCTTTAAACCTTAGTGACTGAGAGAATGGAGTTCGCCAAAGCACAGGCGAGTCAGCTATTGAAATGAACGTCAGGCTTCATGGTATGGAGTTAGCGTGAAATGGTTTTTTTATTTCCCCATGTTTTTAAATTTATAATAACACTGGCTTCTGTAGTGCTGTATTAACAGAACTGAGGATAAAACTGGGTTTGGGGAACATTTTGAGGAGTGCCTTTATAGACTCTGATAAAGCCAAGCTGGCAATGGTTTCAAAGACACACAGGGACAAATTCACGTTAGGGAACACAATGACAAATGGGAAGGATTCATAGAGGAGCATGTCTAGGAAACGGCTAGACCAAGTCTGACGCTTGGAGTGAAAACCCATACTTCCTTAGAGCTTTCACACTGATTGATTCGCTGTGCCTCTGTGTGACGCATATAACTTGCATACACAAAATGAGTGCTTTCTGTTAGTCTTCATCTTTAAAGTTCTGGAGAACATAGTGCCCATCAAGAGTTCAATGTGGTTCTCACCTTCAGCCTACAGAAAGCAGGATCAGCAGGTGAAAGAACGGAACTTGTTAGCCCTACAGCCAAACTTTCCGAGAAATTATTTCTCTGGCACATTGCTCTTAAGAGAAATAGAGAAAACATTTTATAACAGGGCATTACTGAGTAATCCACTCCATTTGTATAAAACTGTTTGTTTTTCAGTACAGCCCACAGTATCAACTTCATACTGGGGTCAGGAGAGAAGATAACTTTAGGGGGAAATATTTGAGGCAAACCCCCTAGAAAAATGGTTTGACCTTATTTTTGTTTTTTCTTTCTGAACATTAAAAAATAAATTTTCAATAACTGGACAAAGAAGTCAGGAGGTACTCCTCAGCTCTTCCTCTGGCTATAAATGGACCTGGAATGTTTAATCTTTTCCTAGTGCTTCAGTGGTTTGTTAAGAAAAACCATCTACTAAAACGCCACATGAGCAAATCTCATACCTGAGCTGGAATTAGAGGCATGGGAATAAGGCAGCATCTGAGACGTGATAGAGAGCCCCAAATGTTCCAAGATCTCTTCTCTCATCCCAGACACTAATCATGGGAACCATTCTGGGAGATCCCACTGGGATAGTCCCCATTCTTGTGAACTAAACATTTTTCCCAAAATATATCTCAGGAAATGTCGAGAATCTACCAGTTTCCAGTCTTTGGAAGCTTTGGAAAATCTTGTGCATTTTATAATGCACAAATTTTATAATGGATTTTAAATTTGAGCAGTAAGAAGTATTTTTTACCCTTCCATATAAATAATTGCCAACTTGGAAACCAGGTGTAAGTTGAGATTTATTCAATGCATTGTGTGTTAAACATGAATAGTTTCCTTTCAGGGACTCTTGTCTTTGATAATAAAGAATAAGGGAAACCAAACTGTACTTCTTTTCCCTTCCTAGCTGTTACTATGGGCAACAACTTACTTTGGAAAACATTCTTCTTCAATTATGCTTTAAGCCAAATTATGACTGTGTCGAACTGTACCTTTTATTTTTAATATATCTTTTTATGCCTAATATCTTGACTGCTGGAAAAACTTGTGTTTTCTAAAGTGCAAACCATTTGCAAACACTTCATTTATAGAAACATAGCATCTTTTTATCATTATAGGGCACTAAGAGTTTTGGTCCCAGGATGGGAAAAAATAAGTTGTTAATAATTACTGATGTGATCTATACCACATTTTCTATCAACACTTCAAGGGTGATAATGACATCACCATGTGATATGTGATATATGATATAGAAATATGATTAAGGAAGAAAGAACAAAAATGTTAGGTGTCTATCATGTTTTCCTCCTTAGCTTTTCATGGTGTATGTGAGGAAAGTCATTGAGAGATATTATAATATACAGATCTACTAAACAAATAATTTAACCACTTCCATAGACTGTGATGGAAAATTATTTCACAAGCTATGTTTATACAGTTTTGTATAATATTTCTTATCCTTTATATTATAATAAATAAAGGCTATAAATAATAAGTCTTTTTAAATGTGCTAGTCAAAACCTAGAATAACATTGCATTTATATATTTATTATAGATATTATCTGCTGTGAATTTTATGTATATGCAGGGAACTTAATTCTCACCGTTATTCCGGTACTTCTCCCCAACCACCAACAGTGAACGCCCCATCATTTCATTATAAACCTAAGCAGAGCAGGAAGGTAAATTAGAAAGCTAGGAAGCCTTGGCATTAGCTTTAGAATGTAATCTGAGACAGGCTGCCAGGATTTAGGAGAGGGTGCCTTGGAACTCGGTAGGACCTGAACTGAACTAGTGTCAAGAGGCTGGGTGCTCGCTTCCTCCTTGTAGCCTGAGACCCTTTTGACCTCAGGAGGATCATTAAGCACTCCCGAGTCTCAGTTTTTTCACGTATAATGTTAAGGTATGGTATGCCGTTAAGAGTGGCTTTGAACTTTGAAATTCGATTATTGTTCTATATTTATCACAAGAATAATCCACCTTTCATTCAGTTTTATCTGAAATAAACAGTCACAGAATGTAAAGATAACCCTTTTGAAAGGACATGAAAGATATCGTTTACCTTTAAACTATCAAAGTAAACCTCTTTGGGAGTGAGTGGGGTGTAGGAAGTGTCCGTGCTTCCCGGCCGAGGTTGAAGCTTCTCGCTTTCTCCAGCATCAGCAACTAAACTGCACTAATTTGTCTTGTATTTGACTTTCTAACACTGGTTTCTCTGATTTTTCCCTGTTCGACTCTCCAATTTATAAAAATGCATATTCTTGTTCTGCTGCCGCTTGCTGCTTTTGCCTGCTTTGGCTGCTGCATATACAGGTGAAGATCTGGAAAGAAATGATGGATCTACAGAAAAACCCTACTTCATAGCCCCCGCCCTGCACGGAATGCTGAACAAGAAGCAACTAGTTCCCCAGAAGCAGAAAGAGTAGAAAAGCTCCAAACAGTGCCACTCATTTCTAAGTGGAAGTTTTGTAAATTAGGTCATTTGTAATTTAAAAATGATGCGCTCGAGTAATGTGAAATTTCTGTGCTTATTCCTAAAAAACCAGAACCTGATACCGTCTGTGGTGTCAGGCATTTGATACCAGTAGCCTCTGTGAACTAGGATACTTCAGAGACTAACCGTGGTCCCAACTGAAGGGCATGTTGTCAATGTCCAACATTTTTTAAAAGTCTATAGCCGAAAGTGTTGAAAAAACTTTTATAACTCGGCGTGCTGTTGCTCCTTGCAGCACTTGGATAGCCTTTCTTTTTATACATGTATATTTGTAAAGGATATTCAGGCAATTTTTGAAAGTGCTATAAATGTATAATGGATTAGCCATAAAAAGACTGATTGATAGTTAACCAGCATATGGTACTAAATTTGTAAATATGGTGCTATGGTCATACTCGTACTGTTCAAGCTAGTGGACAACTCTCTAAGCTGTGGTTGAACTTGTATTAATGATTCCCTAGGAAGTATATTTCAGTAAGTGATTCAAGTTCATAACAAACTTGTGGATGTTAATGTTATACAGGGTCCATAGAGAACATTACTAGGTAAAAATTACTGTGGAACCTTCACAGTCCATTTTGTTTTGGTGATATTATATTTATAGTGAAATTGAATCTGAGTTCTGGAATGTCATTTTCAATAATATGAACCTCTGGCCACCATAAAAGTATTCTAAACAGAGCTGAAATGGCTACATAACTCATGACTTTTGTCTCAGCCCAAATAGAGACAAATTCCTATTTCCCCATTCCCACCATATAGGAAATTGGTATGGATTTGCTTCGGAAGAGTGACTGTATCTTTTCCTGAGCATATCTGTTTTTCTAGTTTAAAAAGATTGGCTATGTTCTACAAAAGGTTTGATTTTAGCCCAACTTTCAGTGAGGAAAGAGAAAAGATAAGACACTTCGGATTTTACCCTAAGAAAACGTACTGTTAGTCCTCCAGAGACACCTCATGGGGGCATACTCTCTGTTAGAAAATCCATCCCTTGAGGCTTTGGGAGCAATGTCATTGCTGTGTTCCACCCGCACCGGCCAGAGCAACAAGCCGGCTTCTGGCAGCCATGCCTAAGTCTTCTGCATGGCAGAGCGCAGCAGGAATCAGGCATTTGTGGACTCTGCTCACCCATCCTGTGTGCAAGTGCATATGATGTAGCTCACAGAGTAAAAAGGCACCCCCAATGGAGTACTGAATCAAGTAGTTTCCTTTTGGCTTTTACACTAAGCTTGTATATAAGGATTATTTATGTACAGACAGAGAAGAACATGCTGATCTAACATTTTGATCTGAATATGATCCATGTATCCAATAAGCGAGCCAGAATTGTATCACTGTGTAACAAATTAATACAAATACTAATTTATTTAATGATCCTAAAATGTGAAAACCTAGACTTAGATTGACTCCATGGCAGTTGAAGCAAGAAGCCAATGAATCGGGAAGATATTCAAAATATTGGCCCTAGTCACAGCCACCAATCTTATTCGTGGCTTACTTTCTTGGGACTGTTGTAGTCAAAAGCGTTCATTGGCTTCACAGTTTGACAGTGGGCCTTCTTCATTTTCTTTCTCCTTGAAGTATGATTCAGAAAGGAGTGACAACCTGGCTTTCTAGATGTTTATTATTATTTTATTATTCAACAATACAGGGCCTACAATATCTAGTGAAGTAGTTACCTCTGTCTTAGTGTTGAAAATAAGTAGTTGAAAAGTTCAGAGTGATGAAACAAAACAATTTTTAATTTTTGCATGTATCAGAATCATTCTGAGAACTTGTTATAAATATAGATGTTTGTGCCGCACCCTAAGGGATTCTGATACATTGTGTTTGGGTGTGAGACATCTTGTGAATTATTATAAAGTTTTCTAGTTGACTCTGATACACACAAAAGTTGGAAAACCACTTGAATAAAATATAAATCAACATGTGAGAAGCTACTTGCATATTTTCTCCTTATATTCATGGCCGTTTTAAGAGGTAGAAAATTGAGAAAGACAACTGAGATTAATTTGGAGACTTCTAACAATTGTAGTTTCTTCTGCATTTTAGATTCATGGTGCTAGATAGAGCCAATATATTATATGTCAAACATCATATCTACTGATTAGGCCAGGAAATTGTCTAGAGTAAAAGTTTCTACTGAACTATAATGGAGGTACATTCTAAACTTGACTATATTTTAAAGATATAACCGTTGGGCACAACATCATAGGAAAAGAAATGCAATTTTGTTCAATATTTCTAAATAATTTCTTTACAACTTAAAGGAAAAAACTAATTCTGTCCTTTAAATTTTAACTATATTATTGGTTTGTTTCTAGTCAGAAAAATATTCTCCATTAATATAATAACTTCTTTGTGTAATTGAAATATCGTGGAGTAAAAATAAGCATTGTTTTTGAGGAAAAAATTTAGAAGCCATTTTTTTTTACAAAGAAAAAATAGTAACTGAAAAATAGCAACATTTCTTAAAATCTTCAGTTTAAGGATTTGAACTATACTAAAATTAATAAATCTTATTTTTAAAAACTATACTATCTGTATAATAAGTGCAGATAATACTATCTGTATTGTATATGGCCAAACAATAGAAATTCTGAACAAACATCATTTAGAAAGCAAACTGTGAACACAGTACTTCTTAGGAATTTGAAGGTGAATTTAGATAGTCCCAATGAATCTTTTAGGTTTCTTGTAGTTAAGTTTGGTATCCGAAAGAAGTAAACATTATTACCTCAATCATGCAGCTGAGAGGCATAAACTATTGGCAGAACCTGACCTGGTACACAGAGTGAGATAATATCTTACATAATAACAAGGGCTGTTTTTCTCATAGTTATGTTTACAATAATGTTGAATCCAAACTATGCTGTTTAAAAAAAAAAAAATTAACTGCTGTTAAGCAAGAATGCAGCAGATGGCGATGTTACTTCTCTTACAGTTTTGCTTTGATATTTATTCTGTGCCGTTCTTCCTCCTAGTGGAAGATTTAGAAAGAAATGATGGTTCTACCGAAAGACCGTATTACATGAATCGCTCTCTGCTGAAGATTTTGAAGGTGCAAAGTACACGAACTAAGAAGCAGTAGAAGTGCAAATTCTGATCATCCTGCAGCGGTGTGTTTGTTACCTTTTCCTCATCTACTGTTTGTACCACATTCGTTTCATAAGTGCTTTGAGTTTGGAACACTGTAGTAATGACCTTGTTGGCTTTTATTTGCATGTTTTATACCAAAGCTTATACTGTAATATGTGAAGCCATCAGAAGTCGCAAGGGAATTGTTAATAACATGGAACATTTTTATACTAAGATCTTTTGTTTTGTAATTCATTTTTAGATAGAGTGGCTTGGATGTTTCAAAAATACTAGTGAATATGTCAATATTCTTTTAAATATTGGATTGAAAAATGATGCATTATTTAAATTGATAGCTCCTACTATATTTTTTAAATTACAACTAGAAAACTTCTGCAGGGAAAATTGGTAAACAAAGCAAAGTAGAAAATTTTAAAGTTTTCCCCACTCCTATTTGACAGAAAATTGGTAAAAGACCGCCGGGCTTCAGATTTTGCTCTAAGTATAGAATGTTTCCTATTAAACAAATTGCCAATCATCCAGCCTTTACTACTTCGTCCTCTCTGACAAAGTGCCTTACTGGCTGTTTAATATTACCCAGCTTTTGTGGGCAAGTTTACAAACACTGTTTAAAAAAAAATACCTGCAATGTTAGTGATTAAAACAAGTCTTCTTGCATTTGTTTTCCTCTTAGCTCACTGGTTGGAAACCATTTGTCATTTCAGTATGTTTGATATCCTCACTACATAGAGTACATTTTACAGCATAAACAAATTCCTTTGCGCCTAGTGGACATTCTTGAATGTGTACTACACGCTGAAAGGACACTTGTTGGGTTTCTTTTTTTTTTTTTTGTACTAAACTTGTGAGAAGTTTAAAAATGTAATCTTTTCTATAGTAAATCTTTGAAAATACGATAGGTATGAGACCACATTTCTCAGTGTTTTACACAGATTAGGAAGGGAAACTTGGAGAAATTACAAAGGAAGACTTTAACCCGAGAAATGGTGCTCACAGACGTCATGCACTGAATAGCTCCGTTTTAAACGATTGTTACCATCAAGGAGTGTTCCGTGTATGATATTTTATTTTCTAACTTTTGATATAAGATAGTCAGTTTACTTATCATATGTTAATTTTTATTGTGCTAATATAAATAGGAACACAATTTCTAATTCAATTTTCAATAATTTTACTAGCACTCCTAACTTTAAAGAAAATTAATTCAGTTTGTTATAGAAAGAGTCCATAAAGCATTCATCTTAAAAGGATGTCAGTCACACGTGATAATTTGTGAAAACTTTGAGAATCAACAATAAGTTACTATCAGTTTATCTATTATCACATTTGTTTAATGTTACTTTAGATATTCCTTTATGCCAAAAACAAACTCACACGAGCACATGACAGTCTGAGTTCTACAATCAACATGTTTCTGCTGTGCAGAAATATTAGGACCATATTGTCTAAATATCTTTGATAACTAAAATATTTAATCTTTAATGAAATTTGTTGTTACTCATTGTTTTAAATCTGTTTTTTTTCTTCTAATAAAGATTTAGATAAGAAAAAACTGTCTGTGTTCTTATTTCTTTAAGCTAGAAAGGGAAAAAAGCTTTAGTGTTCAAAACCCACTATACTATGACAGGATCTTCTTTGTATCAAATATCTAGGGGTTTCTTTTTAACATCTAGATTTATCTTTTTAAAAAAATCCTTTTTTCTCTAGCTGTGAACTAAATGCCAAATCAAATAACTGAAAATGATAATTTGTACAAAATAAATAAATCAAAGCTAAATGGATAAGAAATGGATTTTTAAAAATCCAAACAATGACCCAAATTAGTTAGCTGGGCTTTGTTTTAATTTGCCACAGGTATACTCGGTCCCTCATTTGTTTTTTCCAGCATTCATATGAAGCAAATATCATCATTTTAAAAGCAGGGATAAATTTACAGAATCTAAAAAAATGTGAACACTAATTAACAATAGTTCTCCAAGGCAAGATTAAAGGTATCACATTTAATATTAATCTGGTTTATCTTAAGCTAAAAATTTTCTCAGGCTCCAAGATACCTTACTAAATGTATGAGCCTACTTTTAAATTGAATTATATATTATATTTGCAACTTAATTTTTAAAACAATTTAATGGCTTTCTTTAAATAAAAACGTAAATCAATGTTCATGCAGTTTTCAGTCTCCTGTTAAAATGTTTTAATTCTAAGAAGATGTTAGCTAATATAGCTAATGATTCCTTTCTTATTTAAAATAAAAATATAGTTTGGTTTCCAGAAGAAATTCAAATTCTACCTTATATCTTAATAACTCTTAGTTTTAGATGATAAAGCACTGACTATACTTGTACATAAATTGTTTGAAATTGAACTGTGATTGATTTGACTTTTCTGTGTGCCCCGAAAGCTTAAAAAGAGTGTGTGAATCCACACAGTGAACTCACACTATTAAAGGTTCTGTGGGATCATCAGTCATAACACAGTTTGTGTTTAAGCTAATATTGAAAAACACACTCTGCAACAATTCCTTATCTTTTTTATATTTTTCTTTTACTATATAGCTGACCAGCACTCATTCCAATGTATGTTATTTCACTTTTACAAGTGGTGCCTCAGGAAATTGCTCTTGAACTCTAACCAGGCATGGTAATTATCTCCAGTATTATCTGGTTCTGGACTGTGGAACATGCTTTATGAATCAGTCTTTGTTGGCATAAGATATGGGACAAAACTGAGTTAAAATCATTATTGCAGACCATGGTATATGAAATGGTGTCCTGACATTTCTCCCAGGTTCTTGCAAATTATCTTTAGATGTTTGCAAATGTTTGTTTTTAATACAGCTTTATGTTATAAGAATACAATTCAATAAACCACTGATAAAAAGAAATATCTTACCAATGTAGCAGGAATAAATTACTTTTCCAAAGAGACTTTCCATATACCCTGTTTCTAGTCTTGGAGTTAAAATGGGTATTGAAGGCTTCTCTCAGGACCTAGCTCAGTTACTCCTGGTCCTCAGTGAATCTGTCATCACCCAGAAAACAAAACCAACACCCATTAAAACAAATGCGAAATAATTCATTTATGAAGGCAGGAAAAAAAAACCAATATAGAATCTGGCAATATTTTCTCTAATGGTTTCTGTGCTAAGAAGAATGGGGACAATGTGATACATTTCAAAGCAATCAATTCAATCCTACTATTAGAGGTCACTAGCTTTTTTTTTTTTAATGCCTTGGCTCTTTTCCAATTCTTTATACATACTGTGTGATTTAGAATAGCTTAAACAAGTAGAGAATACACTCATGGACCCTTCCACGACTGGCCCTAAAACATGGGCATCCTCACATTCTGACCCTCTGCTGTTACAGAGCAGTGTGTTAACAAGGGTAGGAGAAGCTTATCAGACAAAAAGATGTTTTCCTTTTGCATTAAAGTCAGCTTGGACTTGATTCACTGTGAGATTAACCTTGAAATCTCCACATTCTTCCAGCCAGATGGATGTATATTACTGCACGTGTGTCTACAGGACTACAGGACACAGAAAAGAGAGAATGAAGGTTAAGATGTTGGGACGCCAAGTGGTGTCCAAGAGCAGAACAGAAAAAGTTAAGAATATATTTTAAAAATCTCTAGCAAGATCCAATAGGTCAACATTACAGAAAACAGGGTACCTTCTGAAAACAATTCATAAATCTATAGAAGAAGAAACTCAATAACAAGTTAGAAGCCAGTAATTAAACAAACATATTTTTCAGTCTTCCAGTAAACAACACTGAAGCAGAGTATTACAATAAAATTAATTACATAGATGTGTTTCGCCCAAACAAACTAAAAAGAATGATGCCCCAACATGATTTATGATGAAGGGTTTTAAAAACATCCACATTTTTTTCTCATTGTTTTTGCACAAAAACCAAAACTTTGCTGTCATGATGAGCTGTTCTATTTCTCTTTTTTCCTCTCAACTCTGAGACAGGTTGGATTCTCTTTCAGGCTTTCTCACTTCCTTTATCCAATTTGGTCTCCTTCTTTATTTTGTTTTCCCTTGCCTGTAAGAAACTGATGCTCTGATAAGGTGTTTTTTAAAATTAAAATTTAAATTTTAATTGAATTTATTGGGGTGATATTGGTTAATAAAATCATACAGATTTCAGATGCAGAATTCTATAATACATCATCTGTGTATTGTATTGTGTGTTTACCACCCCAAGCCAGGTCTCCTTCCATCACCATTTATCCTCCCTTTACCATCTTCTATCTGCTCCCAGCCCTTTTTTCCTTTTGTAATCACCATACTGTTGTCTGTGTCTATGAGGTTATTTTTTCTTTGCTTAATCCCTTTACATTTTACACCTAGCACTCCAAACTCCCACCCCTCCGACAGCTGTCAGTCTGTTCTCTGTATGTATGAGTCAGATTCTATTTTGTTTTTTTTATTTTGTTCATTAGATTCCACATGTAAGTGAAATAATATGATACTTGTCTTTCTTCGACTGGCTTATTTCGCTTAGATAATACTCTCCAGGTCTATCCATGACGTTGCAAAGGGTAAGATTTCATTCTTTTCTAGGAATCTTTTATAGTATTCCATTATGTAAATGTACCACTGCCTTTTTTATCCACTCATCTACTGATGGACACTTCGGCTGCTTCCATCTCTTGTCTATTGTAAATAACGCTGCAATGAACAAAGGGTTACTTACGTTCTTTCCACTTACGTTTTCGAGTTTCTGCAGATATATTCTCAGGAGTGGGACCACCATGTCAAAAGGCCGTTCCATATTTAATTTTTTGAGGTAACTCCATACTGCTTTCCACAGTAGCTGTACCAATCTGCATTCCCACAAACAGTGCATGAAGGTGCTCTTTCTCCACATCTTCACCAACACTTGTTTGTTGATTTGTTGAGGATATTCTGACATGTGTGAGCTGATAATTGCATTGTGATTTTAGTTTGCATTTGTCTGATGATTAGTGATGTTGAGAGTGTTTTCATATGTCTACTGGTCATCTGTATGTCCTCTTTGTAGAGTTATCTATTTAAGACCTTTGCCCATTTTTTGCTTGGGTTGTTTTTTTGATGTTGAGTTTTGTAAGTTCTTTATAAATTTTGGATATTAACCCCTTATCAAGTATATCATTGGCAATGATGTTCTCCCAGTGGGTTGTCTTTTCATTTTGTTGTCGGTTTCATTTTCTGTACAAAAACTTTTTAGTTTGATGTAGTCCCATTTATTTATTTGTTTGTTTCCCTTGCCCAAAGAGCTCTATCAGAAAAAATATTGTTGCAAGAAATGTCCAAAATTTTACTGCCTGTGGTATTCTTCTATGATTTTTATGGCTTTACATCTAACATTTAAGACTTTAATCAATTTAGAGCTTATGCTTGTGTGTGGTGTAAGAAGGTGATCTAGTTTCATTTCTTTGCACATATCTGTCCAGTTTTTCCAACACCATTTATTGACTAGACTGTCTTTATCCCATTGTGCGTTTTTGCCTCCCTTGTCAATTGTTAACTGACCATAAAGACGTGGGTTTATTTCTGGGCTCTTTCACGCTTCTCTCACAGCACTACTGGGAAGGTGACAGCAAAACACACACATCGCCCCCGTGTCTGGAGGACCTGGTACATCGAGACACTCAATGTCTACTCTTCGTGCATGGTGATGTTTTCTTGACTGAGGATTTTTGGTGCCCTTGACAATTTGACTTTATCACCCCCTCCTATCCCAGAAGGTGGCTTATTTGGGCCTCTCTGAGAAGGGCTTCATAGCAGTGGGAGCCTCCTCCCATCTCCACCGCTGCACCCAGGCCTGAGCAAATGTTTCCAGAACATGGGAGGCTCTCCTTCCCTGGAACTTTATTCCAAATCCCACGTAAGCTGTAACAAAACTTGAATTCTTGGGTTACTGATGACACCCTTTTTGGGTAGCCAAGGGGAATTTCACTGAGATTTCAGCTCTTCTCACTCATACTTTCTTACTATTTCCCTCCTCCTCCTTGTTTCTTCTCCTTCTCTTTCTCCTCCTGCTCCTCCTCCCCTTCCTCAAAGCACTATGCCTGCAGGGTTTGTGTCTATGTGAGCGTAAGATATGCAAATGTTTGTGTGTTAGGAGGGTGGTATGCTATGTGTGTCCAGAACACAGGAGAGTACATGAGTAACTCATCTATTGCTACTACCTCAGAAATACTAACTACAATATTTCATCTCTTTACAAGAAACTTGGCCAGATAGCAAAATTACCTTAATATTAACAACAGAAATAAGAGCTGGTCTAAAATGTTACCCGTTATGTTCTGCTATATATCCTCGAACCATGGGACTCCCTCACTAGGTCTATCACATGGTGATATTGGAGGGAAGAGGCCGACTGAGGCAATCTTCAAAGGGAAGATTCACGACTATGGCGGCACAGGCAATTTGGCTGTCATTTGTTCCCCAGCCAGGTTTTAGCTGAATTCACATTAAAGGATACCATGTGTATTTCATTCAAGCTCCAGAAAATTGCAATTTCTGCCAGTACCACCCGGTCAGCCCCCAAAGAAGCACCTGCTTGATCTGAGCTGTACTTACTCGCATATCCATGCAGGACTACTCCAAGAATTTTTCCCACCTGGGACTGACCACTTGATTATCGACCACATAAGAGGTGTCCTAGTCCACAAAATCCCCAAGTACTGGCAATGATACGGGACCCAGATGCAAATTCATGTTAATAGAGCCTGTCACCAGATCCCTCAGATCTGAAAAAAAAATTCACTTCTTATTAAACTCTTTCTTTTTTTATTTTTTTAATCCTCACCTGAGCACATGTTTCCATCAATGTTAGAGAGAGAGGAAGGGGGAGACAGAGTGAGAGAAACATTGATCAGTTGCCTCTGGTGATTGAACCCAAACCTAGGCATTTGCCCTGACCTGGGATCCAACCAGCAATCCTTCTGTGCACGGAATGACACTCCAACCAGGTGAGCCACGGAAGGACACTGCAGACAGCTGAGCCACATGTCCAGGGCACTAAAGCTTTTCTTAATGGGAGGCAATGTGAAAGATTTAAAAGTCTGTTGCCCCCAACCTATGCTTTCCTTTCAGAGCCGTCATTATAAGTGCTCGGCTACTTATTTATAGCTCACGCTAAACTGTGTGCTCCATGAGAGCACAGACTGTGTTTGTCTTATTTTCTGCTGTCTGGGCTTGTCATATGGTAAGTGCTCATTAAATGCTTCTTTAATAAGTGAATAAGTTGGGGGAAGACTTCATGGAGAAGGCAGGATTAGTATTGTCTTCGGAAGGATAGTGAAAATAAATATAAGATATCAAAAAAAAAGATATTAAAGAAATGGACATTCTAAAAGGGAGGTGGAGTAGGAGAGAAATGAGTCCCATATTGTAAAAATCGGTTTGTGCTAGCAGGCAATTTCTGATGAGTGACTACAGCTGGGAAGATGGGTTGCAGCTTGAAAACAGTCAAATCCTCACAAAGTCATCGATAGGTTCTGCAACTTCAAGCAAAATGACATGTAACAAAGCCAATTTTATCATAGGTTAATTGATATAAATAATAGTTAATTCCCTACAGTAACTCCTCAATGTGATAACATCGTGAATGAAATGACCTTATTCACTGACTTGCTATAGAGCATAACAAGCGTTTCAGGCAGGCGGACAGTGGAGGCCCGGAGTGGATGCCATCTCAGGATGTGTGAGCCAAGAGGCATGAGGCCAGCCAGAGGCAAGGAGGCATGAGGGCTGGAGAAACCTCTTGGCATGGAGTCCTCAAGGACTGAGCCCTAAGATTCAGAGTGAAGAAGAAAGAGGGAGTAACCCAAAAGGTGGAATAACAATATCCTTACCATCTAAGGATAAAGACTATTTCCTTTTTGCCCCTTTCATATCAGCAGAGACCAAGGCCCCTTGCTTTTAGCCACCAGGTAAAACCTTCCCTTGAGAAAGGGCTGGGGAGCGTGGTGCATCACCCAGACACTTGCCCTTGACAAGTTACACCGCCTCTCTGAAACTCAGATTTCTCATCTGAAAAATTGGGGTGATACCGGTCCCTTAGAGTTGGGATAATATCATCAAGATTTAACATGATGAAACATCTAAAGCTCCAAACACACAGTACCTGACATATGGAGAAGATACACACATAGAAATACATAAGTAAATTGGCCAGCTAGATAGCTAGACAGATAGATAAATGGTAAAGTTATATAGTTTCCTGCCTCTCACTTAGCCACTCTATCTCTATCACCTATCTACCTGTTTATCTATATTATCTTCCCCTCCTACTTAGCCACATAGCTCTAGTCTCCGAAGACTAAAGTTTAAGGCCTTACTCTGCCGCTAAGCTAATGTGTGACCATGGACCTCAGTTTCCTCAATGAGGAAAACATGAGAAAATGAACTTGTTTATCTCTTAACTACCTTCAATCTCTGAAATTCTCTTAATTGTCATAGTGTAAGAAGGAATGCTTGGGAACCACACATTTAGGCTTTTTAATAATGTAATATTTTAGGAGAGGCAGAAGTCATGAATGAACTAGTCTTCACTTGGCCTCATCAATAAACCTGAAGACAACACTGATCTTCTTCCTTACACAGGCAACTGATGTGCCCATGAGACTCAATTCTCTAGAGAGTCACTCATGGGGAGAACAGGGGGCCTTAGTTTCATGAGAGACACTCCCTGTTCCCTTTGAGTCTGTAAAGTGAAGTGTATTAGCCTCAGACAGAGACACTGGAGTGAATAATGAAAGCACAGGTGGTGGCTATAAACATTGGAAAGGGAGGCTGTCAAACGCAGAGATGGAATTACACTGAAAACATATTTCTAGACAAACCCTCATGGTGTTTGCTTAATAAGTACGCTATCTCCAGACCCATAGGCGTTCAGGGCATAATAGTTATTTCAAGGACCAGACTCACCACTCCTCCCGTCCAGAACCCTGCCTCAGGCAGGGGCCCAAGCACCTCATGGTGGAAGTCCTCAGCGGTACCCCCTCACTGTCACTTCCATCAGATGGCAAGGGCCTTACCCTTTGGGTCTTGGCACAACCCTCGGCATGGGACCTTATGTAGGGGGCACACTAAACAAATTAGGGTAAGTGAATGGAAAGCAGGAGGCATGCTCCCCCAATCCCAGTCACCCTCAATAATGGCTAATAGTGCAATGCTATATGAAGCTGTCTAAGCCTTTTTTAAACATTCATTTCATATTTCAACCTGTATGAGTTTGGATGATTAGTGATGGAATGTTTCCATTCACTTGCTCTAAAAAGTTTCTTCCTGCTTTGAAGCACCCCCTTAAAAAGCCCTGTGTCTGATGGGAAAGGTGGCAGGTGCATAAATATATGAAATTACAAAGCAGAATGCTGATCATCATAAAGAAAGTAAATAGAACCACGGGCATTTAAAAGAAATGATAAATTTCAGGGAAATAAAAATGTTGTGTGGACTGGTGGTATTTGTATCTATAATGAGTTATAAAATTTTGAATAACAAATAAAAAGAGGAAGATGGCATTTCAAGCCTGAACAAGGCATGGAGGCAGAAAGTGAAAAACACACCCCGAAAGCAACCAGTTAGATTACGTGTAGGCTAGTTAGACAAATTAGATTAAATGTAGGCTAGGGATTGTAAAAGTTAAGGTGGCAGAAACACAGGTCGAGGTTTTATTGTGACGAGATTTTATTTACTATTGAATTATGTAAGCCATAATATTTGGGGCGGGGGAAGAGCAAGATCAAAGCTTAGCAACACTAACCTGAAAATTGGATTAAAACAGAAAACATCTGGATTCTGGAGCTCTCACTAGACGACGGGCCTTGCTCAGGAGAGTGTGGTGGGAAACCAGCAGTTTCTCACCATCTGGGAGCTTGTTGAAGCATGGAAACGCTGGCTACCCTCGATGTTCGGAATCAGAATCTGCATTTGAAAAGGATCCCCAGGTGATCCACGTGCACATTAACATATAAGAAGCACTAGTCAAAGGGACCCTAGAACGAGGCTGACGGCAGACCTGACCCATGCCTTAGTGGGTTGGGTGTCATCTCACAGGGCGAAAGGTTGCTGGTTTGATTCCTGGTCAAGGCACAGGGGGCAGCTGATTGATGTTTCTATCTCATTCTTTCTCCCTTCCCCTCTGTCTAAAATTAAAGTGGTGGGTTGTCTGTTTGTTTGTTTAAATAGAGGCTGAACACAGGTGGCTGCTTAAAGATGACAGGGAGGAGATGGAGAAAGATGTAGGGAGGCAATGAAGGTGAGGCGCATCTGAAGCTTTGAGCTGGGGGCTAAGAGAACGGTGGGTTACTCCCAGGAATCCTGGGAGGGAGATGGTGTAGGGCGCCTGGGACGCTAGGAAAGGTGAAGGTCTGCTTTCACATACAGACACGGGAGCCCTGCAGGGAATGAGCTCCCAGGCGTAGACACCATACTTGGCAGGCCATATCAGATCACAAGCAAAGTCCTCAGACTTCATCTCAGCAATGGAGATATTCAAACAAAAAATGTAAAAATCATTTAAAATGTTGTAATAGAATATGGAAATGTCACAACTCAAAGAAAGCGCGGACGTTAACCTAGTCCAATCCTCCCCCGTGACGGGAGGAATCATAGGCTTGGGAGAGGAAAGTGGCTTTGACAGGTGACTCAGAGAAATAGCTAGATGTGGAGTGATCTGACTGCCAACCTGGGATTTATTCCCCTTCATTGTTATTCTAATAATAAGAGTCTTGGGAACTAGCAGTACTGGAATTGGGCTCAAGGAAGACAGGGCCAAAAATCTCAAAAGAATCAGTGGAAGTTTGAGTAAAAGGCTCAGCAAGAAAACTCCAAGAATTTTATAAATAAACTTTTGTATGGTTCACAGACCTCGGTCAGGTTTCAGGGTTATTTTAGAATATACTCAGTTGATAAATGATATTTATATCTTACAACTGGCATACAGAGACCAACTCTTATCTAGAATGTTTACTGTATGACAACCATATTAACTAGCATTTATATAGCACTTACTATGTGCCAGCACTGTTTAAAGTGCCTTACATATATTACCACTTAATACAACAACTCAATGAAACATGTGCCGACATTCTCTCCCATTTTACAGATAGGGAAACTGAGGCACAACTAAAAAAATAAACCCCTAAGATTTTGCCACTGGTCCGTGGTAGCCAGGATTCAAACATGCAGCAGTTTTTGAATTTCGTCTTGGAAGATTGGCCATATATATTTTCCCCCTTCTCATGTAAAACTACAGCATTTTCTTTGAGAATCAGTTCTAACCCTGCACGGATTGTTGGGTTATAACAGAAGTGCTTGGCTTAGGGTTACACATTAGTCTATATCCTCTTTGGTTAATCCTTGTTCAGGCTTGATCTAACACTGGCTTCTGTCCAATGATGTTAATCCACTTCCATATCCTTTTTAACGCTTTTCAATCCCATTATCTTTAGGTCATTTCTAATGACCATCTTAATGTGTTTGCCTTTCACTGTGTTTCAGTAACAGGAGACAAGAAAAGACACTGCTTTTATTGTTCTCAAAGAACGAAGCCTTCTTCACTGGGTTTTCCCTGGCTCAGCTTTGAGGCCGCGATATCTGTTCAGCGGAGTTGAGTTTCCTTAGACTGAGCGCAGGGGCACTGGCTGTGGCTGCCTCCCTCTTTCCTTCCCAAGGAAGGCGCTTCCAGCGCGCCACCTGTGCCTCCTCCGCAGCATCACTCGGTAAAACGTGCTCCGACTGTGTTTCCCTCGGAAGATGCTGGCACAGGTCCTCCGAAATAAATCCCCCCAGCTGGAGAGAGCCAGGGCTGAGGGCGGGGTGCACAGGCAGAGGCTGTCTTACGGGGACCTCCATTAATGGCCTTGTGGGTTGCCTTGATTTTCCACACGTCTGACCAAGTCAATTTCCTGTCTTGGATCTCTTTCCTTCTTGTCAAATCCCAAGTTTTCTGCTCTTCATTCTTGGCCTGGCTGTGTGGGTAATTGGTTTTAATTTTTCTGCTTGAAATGTACCTGGTGTTTGCCTTCTGGAAAGGAGTCCAGAGCAGTGTCAGGGGAAGAGCTCAGAGTTTAATTTTCTTCAAATGATAAAACTGAAAGTCCAATTTTTCCCTTCCTCACTCTCACCTCTTTTCTTAAAAAATTTACATTATTTTATTTTTTAAATTTATATCCAATAAAATTAACCTTTTAAATGTATGATTCTATGAATTATAACAAATATATACAGTCATATAAGCAGCACCATAATCAGCTCTTTTTCTTTAACTCTTTGAACAAAATATTAAGTAAACATGCTAATACTCATACAACATAATATAACTATTATTAGCACAAGAATTGGTAGGAATTTTTTCCCCCAAAGAGGATTATGTTATTCATTAAGACATTTTAAACATAACAACGTTTTGTTTATCTCTAAGAGGAACTCCTAGTTCTTGAATATACAGATATAAATGAACAAGATCAACATTTTCACGGTCTAATACAATTGATTTTACCAAGTGTACTTTTAAATTTCTTTTTTCCCTTCAGACTAGTATAAATGATGTTTTGATTGTTTGTTTTAAAAAATCTTGATTTTATTTCTTCATTTGAACCGTTATATTTTTAGGACAAGATAAATAAATGATACTAGCTGATAAATGATATTTACATCTTACAATGTGGAAAACAATGTCGTGAAAACAAAATAAGCAGAAGAGCACAAATGTAGTCAAGGCTGACTATCACTTCGAATAACAATGTTCAGATTGGGGAAAAAGTAATCATCACGTGAGAATGTGGCTAAGGGGGACAACTGGTCTGCAGCTTTGTATTTGAAGCCAAAAAATACAGGGAGGAAAAAAGAATTGATTAATGGAGAATAATTTGTATGATTCTAAATGTCAAAACAAAACAAAAGCCAAAGGAGTCCATTTAGATAATAATAACTTTTAAGTTCCTGAGAGGAAACACGCGTTTTCTCCGATTTCTTTATGGACAAGTCTTTGAGTTCTCCACCGTTTCTCTCTCTGACCTCTCATGCTTCAAGATCCAACTAAAAGGAATTCTTCCCTCAAAAGCTTTTCTGATTCCCCAGGGTAGAGTTACACATTCTCTCCACTGTGTTCAACTCAAACATCTCCTAGATCACTGACTGTTTTGTATCATAAACATCTATTTATAAGTCTATCATCATTGTTGGGCTGTGAACTCCTTGAGGAAGAGGCCATGTCTTATTCCCTCTTGTTTGGGCAGAGGCATAGCAAAGAATCCACTTCTTTACAAATGAAAAATGAATAATAAATATCACTGAGCAGATGATAAACAGTGAGTATTCATATTCATTCAGCTGACAGTGTCAGTTAGGCACAGCAAAGTGCCAGGTATGCAAGGATGAACACGTTGCTTTGGTCTTTGCCCCCTGAGAGCTTACAGTCTGGTGAGAAAGAAGAATAATATCATGTATAACATCAATTTTAGAGAAGGTATTTTTTTCTTGATTGATAGAATACATTTTACATCAAGTCAGCTAATATATTTTTCATTATTTTTATAACACTACGAACATTGGACATTGCTCTGATGACATTTTAGTTCCAGCAAAGGGCTCCTAAATATGGCATCAACATACTTAGGAAATACATGTGTTTTTATTTCTTGAGTTTTCTTATTTGAGTTACTGTTACCATATAGACATATTTAGGTATTTATACATATATAATGTTAATGGAATCTGAGAAAGAGAACAAATGAATTCAGGTTGTGAGATAATGATTCTGACTCAAGATCTGCCACTAAGCAACTCCATGTCTTCAAAATATTAACAAATTTCTCTCTTCTCAATATTCAGAGCTCCAAAAGGGATGTCGTGAGGCCTAAAAATAAATGTAAAAGCTAATAAATTTTAAAATACAATAATGTTGCAAATATTAGGTTATACAATTCAAGCAAAGAAGCAATCACTGAGTACCTCCTATGTTAGGTACGCTGGTACAGTGAACATAAATTAAAAACTGAGGAAGAAGAGCTACTTTGTAGAGCGAAGATGATGAGTTTGATTCTCGGTTTTTCTGTTCATTATTACTTGTTCAACTACAAGTTATTTGGGAGAAGGGGAAGGGAGAGGGGGGATGCAAAAGACATTGAATTTTTTATTTTAGTTCTTGCTCAAGTTTTTGTAAGAGAATTTTGAGACACCTCTTGGCATGATCCACAGTGTCCACAGATAAAGGGACTGCCCAATTAGAGTTAGGAATCCCTACTGCAGATACACTCAGAGGAAATTATAATTTCTTCTTCAAGACTTTAGGAAACTTTTATCTTGAGAGTGCCTCACATAGAAATAGTCTCAGCATTGGTGTTGTCAGCGAGAGTAGATAAATGGGGGTCTTTGAACAAACGATTCAGCGGAGAAAGTAGGCCCCGCTGAGGGCAGTGCTAAGTAATGGAGGGAGGAAAAAACAAGCTTTAATCATCAAAAAGACTTTAACTTACATTTTTGTTACATTCTGGAATTTGGCACTAAATTAAACTTACATGAATGTATTTGAAAAAATAAAACTACTGTATCAACCTAATACCAGTTACTCTACAAATTCCAGTGAAATCTGATCATCTCTGAAAGTTTGGGGGATGATGGCCTTGACACTAAAAACTTGCCTTTTGATACCCAATCCATAAATTATTTTGTGCACACCAGCTGCGTGTGCCACTTGTACTGAAATTACTAGAATAGGTTGCTAGGTCCTTTCTCTACATTTTAAGGCTTGAATTATATTTATAATGATTTTTAAATATGAATTAATGGTTTGCTTGGTTGATCTAGTAACTTGCATTCAAATCTTTCTAATTTTGTTGGTAAACTTTCTCTTTAGGAAATGGTTTGATTAAATCCAAGAAAACAAGAGAAAAGAAAGCATCATAATTTTCTGTTTACTGACTGGTGTTTTGTTTTCCTTCATCCCAAGAAAAAAGAAGCCTGCTTATGTTTTGATAATGCCATTTATCTGTCAGATGGTGCAGGCTGGAGCCAGCTGTTTCCCATAAAGATATCTTGGGAAATAGCAGTGTTGCTGTCTACAATGGCAGATGCTATCTGATACCATTCCTAGGGGGTAGTTCCTGTTGAAATGTTGTACAAGGGTTTTTCTAAAGAACAGGCCAAAATGTCAAGAATGGTTAACACTGATACATGCCAAAGTCAATGCAAAATAAGTAGAGAGTAATATAAAATCGTCTTTGAAGGAGGAGAAAACGGCTCAGGAGACAGTTAAAAGCAAGCAATGTTGAGAGGGGGATTGGTAAAACTGTCTGATAATGGGACAGAAAGTTGAAAGCCGTGGCCACAGTCACTGGTACCCAGATCTTAGCAGATGTTGCTGTAACAGAGTTCAGGCACCCGAGCTTGACGACTGAGGGAAGAGAAAGCAAAGGTCAGAAGTCCTCACATGCTCTGAGTAATGTCGTTTTTCTGTTGAAGGAACTCTTCTTGCAGTCACCAGAGAGAATAGAGCCTCCACAGTTGCAGTGGTGGACACAGGCTTGGGCTCCCTTTGGATCCGAGGCAAGACCAAGAGCAGCAGTGGTGGAGGAGGGACCCCGGGGGGCGCGGGGGCTGTGGGGCCATGGTCCACAGAAGGAGTTCGGGAGACACAGAAGAAGCTTTCGTCAAATGTTTCAAGAACTGTCATAAAGAAAGTCTTGATCTGTGAGTTCTTGAAGGTTGGGTTCGAATACATAAGAAGAAGTCACAGAGTATAGAATTCACCAGAGAAAAAAACCAGTGTGTTAGATAAACAGAATGTGTGAGTACAGACATAAATAAAAGCTGATTTTCATCACACACTGTCTCTTTAAATCTGGTCAGTGAGAGTAGTCTTTCCCTACCCTGGTTGAAAATTTGGACAAGTCCATGACTTTTCCATTTCCTTTTATGTAAAAGAAAGTTCTACGGCTACTTAAAGTCAAAAACACAACCTCAGATCATACCGGGGATGTCAAAGGGGTGTGGCCCTTCTGTTTCCCTGCCTCTGGCTGCCTCTTCTACTCCAGCTCCATCGCTGCTGCCATTGCTCACGCTTCCAGGGGAAGCGAGGGAATGGAGGAGGGATAAGGGGGCAGGAAAGGCTGTGCTGGGCTGCTTTGCAGCCGTGGCCTTATGCCCGCGTTCCCTCCACCTGGGTGAGTGCGGTGTAGTCTGACGGCTGCTCCTGTCCCGTATGGCCCTATGAATCTTCCCCCGGCTTACCTTCTGCCGAGGCTTTAGTGCCCTTTGGTGACCGTTAAGCAAGATCTTTAAAAAAACAAACAAACAAACAAACAAACAAAAAACTATGGCTTACTTTTCCACACAAGCACTCTGAAAGTGTAGGTCCTTCCTTCCCAGTGCAGCAATTCTCTGCTTCACTGACAAAGCAGCTGGCCAACTCTTCCTCACTTCATCCTCCCCCAGTTCCCGCTGCCTGCCCATTAGAGGAAGCAGGAGTCCAGCTCTCCAAGTGAACCCACTGAAGTCGCTTTCCCTTGCGTTGAGATGGTGGTAGGGTAGGGACTTTCTAATCTTTTCCACACGAGATCATTTCCAGTCTCTAACAATTTGGCCGTTTTACACCCAAAATGCTGTAGACAAGCCATCGCAGCCTGTCTCACAATTTAGTTTGGAATTTGGCATTTATTGTGAACAGAAACTGAAATAAGAGCAGTTTCATGTTAACACCTTATTACCCAAGGGAGAACATTTTTAGAGAGATAGCACACTATTGATCATGCTGCGTTGGGGGCTGGGGTTAGTTGGCAGTTTCCAAGCTTTCACCTTGTTTTGCAATTTTATGACAGTGCCTGGGGGCTGTTGGTGGAGACAGGAGGGATGTCTCAAGAGGTGCTCTGGCTCCTCCATCCGGCGTCAGCTGGAGTTATATAAGATTTCATCGAAATAGGGTCATGTTGCCAAATAAAAGGCTGCTTACTCAGTGAAAACATCTTGTATGGAGGCCATTCCCTCATTTGCCTGCTCTAAGTAAGATACCAGCCTCCACAGGTTCTCTCTGATCCTTACGTTTCCAGAACTGCTATCACAGCTAATTGGCAGTTTCCAATTCCAATTACAATGAAAAACAGCTCTTTTTAGGTCAGCCATTTCTCACCCAGGGAACTTGGGTGAGCAAATAAAATTCTGCATATTTCAATTTTCTCATCCACTAAATGCCTGTCTGGTTCTGAATCCGGTATGTCGGTGCCTACCATGATGTCACAGTCATTGTTGCTACTCAGGGAATCACAGCTATCTGGCCTTTCAAATCTGCCTTGGAAGCTAATAAGCACCATCCCCAGGATCCATGTTCTCTCTCCTATGCCATCAGTTTGAAGGACTTTGCTCTAATGATGCCTGTGCCAAGGGAACACCATAGGGGAAAATATTTCCTTCCCCTACACCTACGTGAGCGAGTTAAGCCTCTCAGAGGTTTCCTTAGAGTTGTTTATCATGACTATAGGCAAAAAGAGCCAAAGTGGGCAGAGGCCTGAGCGACCTGCATTACTGGAGAGCCCAGAAATGTCTGCCCCAACTCGAAAGCAGACCAGCCATAGCGCATTGAAGGGTTGCTTTATTAAGATAAAAGAAGTAACAACTACTATAGATTCTGTTTGGAAATTGCAGTTACCTCAGTCTACTAACTTCTAAGCTCTCTTGTTGCCCTCAAGGATTAATTCCCAATATTGTATAATTTCCAGACGAAGGATGGGTCCTGTGATGGTTAACTTTATGGGTCAACTTGACTAGGCGATGGTGCCCAGTTGTTTGGTTTCGATCTCGTTGCCTCATCCAATCTTGTCAAGGCCTTAAGAGCAAAAGCTGAGAAGATGGACTTTGGTCTTGAAAACGGCAGTACAGAAACCCTGCCTGTTTGCCTGCTTGACCTGCCTTGCAGATTTCAGGCTCAAGACCACAACATCAAGTCCTACTTGAATTTCCAGGCTGCGGGCCCCGCCTGTAGATTTCAGACTGGCAGCCCTACAGTTACATGCACTAATCCCTTAAAATAAAGTTCTCTCTCTATCCAAATCTGTCCTATTGGTTGTTTCTCTGGAGAACCCGAACTGATAAAGGTCCCATCTTTGCACCTCTCCTGGTAACCCTCACAGGGCTGAACTGACTTTTCTCGGGTGAGGCTGGTCATTCCTTGAACATGAACTATATGGCAGAAGTGGCCACAGACTGGGCTCTATCTAGAAAAGCACTGTCATGGGTTTGACTCTGCCCTGCCGCTCACTGCCTGTACCAGGCTCATCCGTTGTGCTCAGCCTTGCAGGCTTGATGGTAAGCCAGCCACGAAAAGTCCAGGTATTTCCCTGTGACACCGCCAATCATCCCTCCCCTCATTAAGCCCTTTGTAGCAGAAGTCACAATGGCTTCAGCACCTAAGACCAACTGACAGGACCCATGGAGTCTCTGCCCTCCCAAATATTTGCTGAGGGGGATAGGCGACACAAGCTTGAGGTGCAGGAAAATTAACATCACATGGGACAGACAATAAAAAGAAAGATGGGAGATAGGAAGAAGCCAGCAGAGAAACAGCATTCCGCGTGGGCATGCAGACTCCCCAGAGAAGTCCATGTAACCAAGTACACAGCTCTGGAGAAAAGCTCCCAGTAAAGCACCACCTGGAATTTGCTTTCTTTCCTTCCTTGCCTCACTTCCCTTTTTCCTTTCTTTAAAATTCCTTGGAATTGCACACACACATACACACGCATCCCAATAAAGTATCGGTATATAAGTTTTGTCTAAGCTTTGTTTTTTAAAGGCCCGAGCTACAACACTAGCTGTATGACCTTGGTAAATCACTTGGCTATCTAAGCTCCAGTTTTCTACACAGGGAAGATTTGAAGCTTGGACAGGATAGTGCACAGGTCTTGGGGACAGTTTTGGTGAAAGACAACTATAGCTGTTGCTGCCCTCATATAATCAGTGTACAGCCTGCATTGGTGAGGGGCTAAAGCTTTCCAGTGTTGACTGTTTATCTAATAAGGGCTCAATTTATCTCATTCTGGGGCCCGTTAACAGGAAGCCTTCACACGTAAGCCAAGTTCTCCCAGAAGAGCAGGGCAGAGCAGAATGCCTGCTCCCTAAGGGCGGCTGGCTCTCAGCTGACAGAGGAGCAAGGGGCTGCCATTTCCAGCACTCCTCCTAACCTAACTCGCCTACTCTCTCAGCGTCTCTAAGGAAGAGTGAACGGTGGGGCGATCGGCCGGAGTGTTTAAAGAAAGTTCCTTGTCATGAAAACCAGGAGTGGTGAAGACATATTCCATCTGCTACCATTGTAGCACTGTTTCATGTCCTACCTTGAATGAGGAGTTGTCAGGGAGGGGCTGGGGGGATTTCATGTGAGGAAATGTCATTTATCCTGAAACTGGAAATAGGATGGGTTTTCTAGGGCTAGAGTGCAGAGGTGGGGGGAGGGGCTGGTCCTAGGCTCCGGGCCCTTGCGCAAGGGTCTTGGGGAAAGTGGCTGCGGTGTGTATGTGTTTGTGTGCATGTGTGTAAAACAGAAGCTATAGAACCAACCATGCATATAAATGATTGAGAACTTGAGTTTATGGAGGGAGGGAGAGTCTACAGCTGAGGATGCCCAAAATAGGGGATCAGAAGAGAGGCATCCTCTTCTCCTCTATACCCGGAGAAGCCCCAGCTGCCCCAGGACTGGAGCAGAGGCCTGATATCACCACCCTTCTCAAGAGGGCAGGGACGGTATCAGGCTTCAGGACTGCCAGGCTGCTGGGTGGGGTTTCATGGCTGAGTCTCTGGTCTGCCAACGCTTCAGTGAAACCACGTGGCACAACAGCCAAAGGAATGGTAATCTTCAATAGACAACAGGTGTTCTCTCTTCGGGGCCATACTAATAAAGAACTCCCTGGACTGAGGAAGTATAATTGATATTCTAGAAGCTAGCATGATAGGAAGCAAGCAGGACAGACTTGTGCTTAGGAGAAGGTCTCAGAGTTATTTCACTGGAATATATAAAAAAAAAAATCAGGTCCTTTCTTGTTATCTGAGTTGGTAATGTGAGATGATTCCTTGTTTACACCTTCATTTTTTGGAGACAGAACAGCATAACAATTAAGAATATACAGAGGTAGCCCTGGCAGGTGTGACTCAGTTGGTTGGAGCACCGTCCCATGGACCAAAAGGTCACAGGTTTGATTCCCCATCAGGGCACATACCCAGGTTGCAGGTACAGTCCCCGGTCAGGGTGCATACAAGAAGGCAACCAAGTAGATGTTTCTTTCACATATCAATGTC
Organism: Mormoops blainvillei; assembly: GCA_004026545.1. NCBI lineage: Eukaryota > Metazoa > Chordata > Mammalia > Chiroptera > Mormoopidae > Mormoops > Mormoops blainvillei. The sequence continues at coordinate 340,231 of PVJD01000467.1, read as the reverse complement.
TCTCTCTCTCTCTCTCTCTCTCTTTCTCTCCTTCCTTTCTCTCTAAAAGCAATGAAAAAAGTATCTTCAGATGATGCTAAAAAAAGAAAGAATATACAGAGGTAGGCAAAAGTAGGTTTACAGTTGTGAATATGAAACAGTTTTATTCTGGTAATATTTATTTATCAATTATTGTACAATAATACTTATTTGTATTGTCTTCTTCTTATTATTATTATTTCACATCCTTACATAGGACTTATGTTTTAGGTAATGATGGCTGATAATTTAACCTAATTTTGCCCATCCTTGTATATTCTGGAGCTAAACTGTCAGGATTTAAATCCTGGCCCGCCACTTACAAGCTTTGTGACTTACACTAAGTCTCCTCAAATGGGAAATAGGAATGCTAATAGCTAACTCATGGGATGTAAGGAGGGTTAAAGAAAGTTAACACATGTAAGTACTCAACATAGCACCTGGCACTAACAAGTGTTCACTAAACATCAGGTAGTACCATTGCTTTGTTTTTTTGTTTTTTTTCCCCTAGAGAAAAAGGCTGAGCAAACTCACAATCAAGTCTTAATGATGGAGCTCTTTCCTCAAAAGAAAAAGACTGAGCTGAAAAGAAATAGAATACCAGAATTCAGAGTTTGAGGTTCAGGTTTCCAGCTGAGAGTTATTTTAAGGTACAAGCAGGTAATGTCATGAAGACTTGGGAGCAGCTCGGTGATGCCATGGAGATGCTGCTGGCAAGCCAATCATTTGGCAGAGCCCCGGGTATTCCTCAGAGATTCAGGCCAGGGGCCCAAACTTCATTCTTTTTGTTTTCATTTCTAAGGAGATGCTAGAAGGGAGGGAAACTTGGATTCAGAGAGTTAAATGAGGGTATTGGATGAGATGATCTCTAAAGGTTGTTCCAGCGTTCTGCAAGGTACTCAGTCTGTGAGCATGACTAAAAGAAGGGAGATTTTAAATATTTAAGGCAGGAGAATTCAGGCAGATGCTCAGGAAAATATGTCCCATCCAAATTCCTGCTGAGCCTCAAAATACCCTGGAAAGGGAAATGATGTGTTTCATACCCAGAGTTATGGAAAATAAGATGAAGTACATGAGGTTGGGGGAAAATCTTACACTGGCAGAGAGATAAGCTTCTCTATCCAGCCAGTCTCTCCTCGTTTCACCAGGGCTAGAAGTTATGTTTTGTCAAAGGAAGCTTTAAAAGGATTTGGATGAACAAGTTCAACGGTGGCTACAATCAAATTATCCCAATTCTCTTTTGAAATCTCCTGTTTTATCAATGGTTATTAGGCCCAGACCTACAAGGGTAAAATAATTTATGAATTATATTCGTGTGACTGTCTGAAAAATCTCGGGGCTAATGTAATGGCCCCACATGTCTCTATGAAGCAGTTCAAATAGTTGCGATATGCAGTATGTGTGTGCTCTAAGGCCATAAAATTAGACTGTAAAACTCTCTTTGATGGATAAGGATATTAAAATGGAATTAAAGTATTGTTACAAGAGAGGAATTTTTGTGCTTCAAGAGATGAAAGATGGGGGAAGCTTTGAAAAGTCCAAGGATGAGACAAGCAGCTGCTGTATAAATCTCTGCTATTATTCTATCAAAGCATCCCTGAAGTTCCTAGTCCAGGATCTCTTGTCCTACACAAACAGCAATCATTCTGCCAAGATGTTGGCTCAATATTCGATGTAGGGGCTGAAGCCACTCCACTGGTCCATCAGTAAAGCCTCAGACTCACCATGCTCCTTCTCTTAGCCAAAGGCTCTAAGATGGCCTTTGTCCTCCTGCTGATTATTCTTTGGAGGAAAGAAGCTGGGAAGGCAAGAGAAATTATATAAGACATCAACAGAAATCTGAGGCGAGACAGCAGTCTTCCGCTAGCGCTGTCTTCTTGCTCACTCCCAGCTTCACCATCTTGAAAGCCCAGCACAATTTTAAAAAGAAAATCAAAGCATTAATGTTATGGCTCCAGCTTGCGCCAGTTTTTTTTTCTTTTTTAATTTTTTTGAGACACAGAGGACATATCTGTTAATACTGATTCCCTTTATCTCCAGCGAGATTCTCATACAATAATGACCTCAGACAATACCAGGTATATTGGGTCCTTATCATTTTTGGAAAAAGTGGTTCTGTTCATGCAGGTTAGAATACCAGGTAAAGAAAATATATTCCCCCATCCAAAAAATAAAATTGGCCCTGTCTCTTGGTGACTCAGATTTCCTACCTAAAAATTAGAAAACTAGGCTCGAGCCAGTGTCTCTGTGACTAGCCAAAATGTCTGAATATTTGAGAAGATGTGGGTGTCGGGCACCAAGTGCATGTACCCAGAGGACTGACTCACACTTTGGCAACTGTGTAGTGCCAAATAGCATCTCAGTGAAGGGTTTCATGGAATTGAGGGAAAAAAAAACAGCAAAGAGGAATTTTTGGTGTAAACAAAACAGACCCAAATGTTTCTCATAATGTTTTGAACCCTCAAGGCGAGTTTAGAAAAAATAAAATATCTAAGACTTCAGTTCAAATTCCAGACTACTAGAAAACTTTTTTTTTTTGCCATTCTGAACCTCAACTGTATCACCTGTAAAGTGGGAATGAGAATTACTTCCCTTGTGGTATTATTATGAGGAGTAAACATGATGTACTTTAACCTCCCTGCTCACAGAAGACCTTGATAAATGAACAGTAGCTTAAAAGAGGCAAACATTATGTGAATTAGCACCTGCGGAGGCGGAATCATTCATAATGGAACTGCTGTTTAAATTTCCTCCTACTGTCCCAGAGTTCCTGAAAAGTGGAATTTCTAATCATTTGCTGCAGAATCCCTCAGGGTGCTTATAAGAGACAGATTTCTCATCTCCATCCCAGATGTGGCAAATCAGGATCTCTGGGAATCAGAATTTCTAACATCTCCCTAGTTTCTGAGTAATTCTCAAGTATCTCAAAATTAAAGAACTGCTGAATTAGAGTACTCATTAAAACATTACTTTTTTGAGCCATTGTTTTGTAAAGAAATAGTAGATGGGTCATATGCTCCAATTATCTGAAAGCACGCTCTGCGGTTTCTGAGCCCTGAGGCCCACAGAGCCTCTTACAGATTAGACAGCCTGGTTGGTTTGAGGAAATCTGAAAAGCCAGTCCAAAGTGTTCATAGAGAACCTATCTTTTTATTTTTCCTTGACTTGCCAGCCAACTAACTCAGTGCTATTATTTAGGTCCAATGGGCAGCACTTACCCAGTTCCCTCGGCTATTAAACATTATTGTACATTACTTGCTCATTTAGCTTAATAAAATTCCAAGTACTCTAGAAGATGCTGGTCTAAAATCTACTTATTCTGTGACTATGGAGCCCAAAAGAAACTCTTGACCCAGGAACACTGAAGTCTTGAACTTACAGCTGAACAAAGAAAAATAGTTAACAGGCATCAGCCCTGGGATAGTGTGGATAATGTTAGCGCAAAGGTGAGAGTCTGAACAGCAAACACTGGCCACTTCTTTGGCAACGGAACGGGGCGGCCTTGGGGTATCTGCTAAAAAAAGCAAAAAATGGAGTTGGCAGGGTCATCGGGCTACTAGTGTTCCTTTAACAGTGAAACCAGGGAAATGCCATGGAGCCCGAACAATAACTGAGCCAATTTCACTGGCAAAGACTGAGAGCTCCCCTTCAGCATTAGCGGAGCCTTTATTAAATGGACCCCACAGCTGAGGAGTGATATGGAGAACTTGGATGGGGGCATGAGAGGCAATCAAGATCAAGCAGGCTTCAGAGGAATGAATTCTTCCAGGGACTGGCCTCCGTGAGCCCAGAACAATAGAGCTGTGGGCTGGGAGGGTGGCTGCGCAGGCGGGATTAACAGGGCATTTAGATGGCTAAGCGATAGTTCGGAGTATAAATATTTCTGCTAAGAGCATCAAAAGAAAGGGCTTAGGCTGAATTTCAGCAGAAATTAGGCTTGAAACGGAAGCCCTGTTTGTGAGGAAGGGCGTCCCTCTGAGGGAACACCCCTGCACTGCTTTCCCTCTTCAGCGCACCTGCTGCCTTCCACCAACTCCTTGCCTCGCCCCTCACTCCAGCAGCCACCACTTCTTGATTTAGGGCCAACACTCTTGCAGTTCCTGGGCTAACTGCTTTAAACTTCCCGTGTTACTTAATCCTCATGATAACCCTGCAATGTAGGTAGTAGTGTGCTCACTTGAGGAGAGAAAGCAGGCTCCATGAGATTAAGCCGCCTTCCCGGGGCTACGCAGAAAGTGGCAGGCTCGATGCGTCTCATTCTAAATCTCTAAGCGCGATTTTATCCCGCCCACTTTCCTGTCGACCAGGAGGCCAGTGTGGTTGGAAGCAAGTGAGTGAGCGAGTGAGTGAGTGACTGGGGGCAAGGGCAGAAGATGAGGTCAACAGTAATGAGGTGGGGGTGGGGTAGCCACCTGATAAGGGTCCGTCAAGGCCATGAAGAATGTTGCATTTTCTTCTGAATGTGAAGGGAAGCCCCTGGAGAGTTTTGAGCAGAGAAGTCCTATCCTGGGTTTTATACAGAGCTGTGTCAATGTATTTTGGGAGAGAAGGGATGGAAGCCAGGAAAGCAGTTGTGTGGCTATTTTAATAGTCCAGATGGGAGATGGTGGCTTGCACTAGGTGTTAGTGGAAAAGATGTGGGGAGGTAGGTGGGTTTTAGAGACATTTCAAGGGTAAAACAAACTGCATGTAATGAATTGTAAGTAACATGCCCAAGGTCGCATAGGTAGTAAGGCTGGACTAGGCTGGGGTTGGAATAAGGCTCTTACTATCTGAGACCAAACCCTGTGATCATTCCGTAACTACAATGAGCCATGGTGACAAGTCACTGAGAAAGGGATTTCCTGAACCGGAGGCCAAAGTATAGAAAGTTTGCAGCATGTAAAACTAATGACTGAGTTGTTTGTGCATGTGAGTGTGCCCATGTGTACCCTGTATGTCTGCTGTGGCCTCTTCTCCTCTCATACCAAAAAAGAGCTGACAGCAAATTAATCGGAATACAGATTTTTAAGAAAAAACAGAGAAAACAATAGAAAATTACCCCCCTATCCAAATATTTCAGCCCAGGTGGAATACTAACAGAGCGAGGTCAGCTGACAGCCTAGAACAGCCACCATGGACATGGTGAGAGGTAAATTTTATGTTTTAAGCTGTATTAGGTAGATGATGGGAGGAGCCACTCAACAGAAATGAAAGACTCTGCAGCCACATTTACGCACGCAAAAGCCAAGTGGAAGATTGAGCAATTACCCAGTAACTGCAGGCTGGGGAGTCAGCCAATTTGGGTAACTCAGATAAAAACATGTGCCTTGGCTGCTTCTTTTGCCTGAATTACTCGATAATGGCCCAACTGTCTGTTTTGCTTAGCTGAAGAGAACAAGAAACAGGTCCATCCGAGTCGGAGACCCTCCATGGGCCATGGGGGAGCCCAGGCTGAGGAGTCAGCAGGGGAAGGCTACCCCCAGGTGTCTGCATTCAGGCTGGTGCGGTGTAGTTACCCGTGGTAAGAGCCTGCTCTGTCAATGACCTTCAGATTAACTGTCCTTATTCTGATGTTTCTCAAAGTCTAGCCTTGAGACAAACTAGAGAAAGAATAAATTATAATAAAATGTGTGAAGGAGAGAGATATGCTTTGAGAAAATGATGGGAACACAGAGGCAGCAACTGAGCCACACAGACAGGGTGAGAAGTGGGGAACAGACAAGGAAGACTTCCTGGAGGAGGATGGTGCCTGAGGAAGGTCCTAGAAGATGAGTAGTTATTAACCAGGGAGAGATGAGGAAGGGAGAAGAAAGGCTATGTGAAAGCCAGTGGCATTTTTCCCCTCTGGTGGTAAGCATAAGTTTACCAAAGGATAATAATTAACAGATAATATTCAGGCTTTACTATGCACCAGACACCTTACTAAGCACTTTCTAGACATTATCTTACTGCATTGCCACAGTAACTCTTTGGGAATGGTGCTATTATCTATCATTCCGTGGTGTGTATGAGAAAACTGAGGCACATGAACAGTTCAATAGTTTGCCCATAGCCACCCCAGTGGGGCGTGCCCAAACCAGGACTTCAGGCTATATGACTTCGAAGCCTTTGCAATGCTTCTCCTTATCTTGGTTTTGTCTGTAATGCCACTTCAGTAGCCCTAGGTGCCACCACACAGTTTCCACACCCGCCCATGACAGATTAGAATGAAGTCACGCCTTACAGAGGCCGGAAGTCTGCTCTCAAAGTAGTGCTCTAGCAGGCGAATGACACACAGAGGTGGCAACTCTGCCTCTGGCCCGCTTGCTCCTGGGCCAGTTCAGCACCACCTCAACTCTGCCCTCTTTGGCACTTGCTACCTCGTCCCCGGACCTATGTGAGCTCAGAGCACTCCTTAGAACCCAAGAATTCCCTGCAGACTCTGGCCGCACCCATTTGACCCTGGTCTCTCTTCTTCTATCCTAACATTAGCGTAAGCCTGTCAGAGGGTGGGATCCATGTCTTGGTTAGAATTTTCCTGATCCTTCTTCCATCTTCCTTCTATGACTGATCTTCTGCAAGTTCCAAGCCCTGCTGAGGAGCTAGCTTTACCAACCAAGGCTCCTGAGACATGTTTTAACTATTGTCATGAATTGCACCAGGCCATGTTCTAAAAGATGAATAATAAACTAGGAGAACGGCACACGGTCTTGCTTGGAGGAGTTTCAACCAAAGATGAGATTTTGTAGTTCAGAACCGCACTGGCAAAGTAGCAGACTCAGTCTAGTGCATCTGAAAGAAATGAGCTAACAGCTAGTGTTGGTTCTCCAGAGACTTCACCCTGGTTCCAGGAAGTAAATATTTTTAAATTTAATTTATAACAATCATTTCTTTTTCAAATCCTTTGGATATAAAAACATGTTTTTGCAAACAATCAAATCATCTCTGCAAGCTAAATTGTATAGAGATTTTTCTATACCCAAATTACAGAAGATGACACCACCAGTTGCTTGAAAAACTCTTCAAGATCAAGAAGGGAGTTTGTAGACAGCAAACATGTTTTCCATTTGTTTTGAGGTTGGGATAAGAAAAGAACTTCATGTGAGAACATGGAACTCATTACCTGCATAGGTACTTGAACCTCTGCCTTTATTTAAAGAAATGGACAAGGCACTGTCCTCCCCAGGTGGCCTGGGGCAGGACAGGGCTTGTCAGACTTCTGGAGCTCCGCCAGCCTAGCCTCGGCTTGCCTCATCTCCTGCCACTATCCTCCTATATTAATAGATTACGTTTTTATCATGTCTTTTTCTTCCATCATTTCACTTTAGCTTCATAAAAAAAATCCTCCTTTTAGTGTTAAGAAAGCTGGCATTCAGGGTGGCCAAGTGTCCTTGTTGCATAGTTCACTGGTGTCAGAGGATGTGCTAAAAACCCAGGTGTCCTGAATCTCATGCTAAACAAAATGCCACAGGTATATAAAAGATATTTGCTGAAAGAAGGGAGAAAGAATATTTTGAAAATTTAAAGAGGGCTCTTTTGGAACTTGAAGTTATCCTAGGATGCTCAAGCATGGGCATTATTCTGATTATTTTTCTATCAATCTCATTCGATCAGCAGTGTTTACCACATTACACTGTCGAATGTAATCCTCCTAGGACTCACTATTTCTTCTCTTCTTTTTTTCTTTTTAAGGTTTATTTATTTTTAGAGAGAGATGAAGGGAAGGAGACAGAGAGAGAAACATAAATGTGCAAGAGAAACATTGATTGGTTGCCTCTGACACGCCCCCATCTGGAGACCTGGCCGGCAACCCAGGCATGTGCCCTGACTGGGAATCAAAACAGTGACCTTTCAGTTCACAGGCCGGTGCTCGATCCACTGAGCCACGCCAGCCAGCGCAGCCACTCTTATTTCTTAACAGCATTCTTTCTGCCTGTGATGCCCCCTCTACTCACACACATATCACCGTCCACACCTAAACTCAGGTCTCAGTTCCCACCAAGTACAGACCCTTGATAGGTTCTTGGTAAGCATTGCACATGTTGACGCACTTTAGAAAAGAAGGGTGTTTCCTTCGGGAATCTTCACGGCCTCTGAGCACATGGCAGTCTATGTTTTTTGGAGTCGCTTATAAAACGAAAACAATTGGGAAACACTTATGAACTTGACACTGCTGAGGACTCTACAAATTTATAAAAATAATCTGGTGTTCTGGAGAACTCTTTGTATATTAAAACCAAATGCTTAATTATGTTAATCAAAGTTTTTTGAATTTTAGTCCCCCTATATGTTGAATAGGGACACGATGAGGTACAGAAATGTATACATACATAAAGGTACCAATGTAATCATCAACAAAGCTAATAAAATACAGTGGGATTGAGTGCCAGGTACAGCGGTAAAATATCTAATATCAAGTGAATGATACCTTAGCTGAACAAATCCTAAAGAATGTTCACTTATTCACATATGCAGAATAACTGAAGGAAGAATGCAAAAGTGGTAGCTTGTGTTTCTTTACCCTTTTATCAAGAAACTATTTCTCTGAAATGTAAATCAAAGTTTCATATCAAGTAATAAATAAAATATAAGGCTTTAAAAGTTATCTTTTTGACTATCAAATTGGCAGAAACAATTAAGATTCTATTAATTCCAGTGGCAGGCAAGAAAGACAAGTGCTCTGAAAAACACCTCACACACTGCTGGTGGAGACGTTAACCAGCATAGCATTCCATGGACAATTAATAACTTTCAAAATTCTTAAAGCTATACATGCGAATCCATTCCACTTCTACGATTTTGTACCTGGGAAATAGGACGTGAATGAAAAGGTAGCTGTGAAGATACTCTCTGTAATGTTACTTAAAATAGAGAATGCTTAAAGTTCATAAGAGTGTGGTATCTGGAGTCACTGAGATGCAAGGTTCAAATACAGGCTTTGTTATTTCTCACCGAGACACTGGACATATTACTTTTTAATTTCTATGTTTGTAAAATAATGATCATAATAGAACCTGTTTCATAAGGTGGCTGTAAATATTTAACAAAATATATCTAAGACCTTCAGAGAGGGCATACTGAAAGTGCTCACAATGTTAGATTATTATAATGAAAAATTAAAAACAATCTACATATCTAATAATGTTTTATCTCAGCAATGTAGTGCTATATGTCAATTAAAACAGTGTTGTAGATAAATATTTGACTTGGAAAAAATGTTTATTATATTAAAGGGGAAGCACAGACTATGAAATAGTATTTACTATGTGATTGAATTCAAGAAGATGTTTCTTAGACATTATTTAGTATACTTGAACTTGAATTAAAATCTATTTCTCTTTTCAAAAATTTAGTTGTATTTCAAAAGAGCAAAAATCAAATAGTGTTCATTTCAGTTCCTTTCTTTACTGGGGTGAGGGTCACTGAGAATTTTTCCTGAGCTAATATCCTTTTGGTACATAGTGTATGGCAATTCAAATGACTCCTGTTCTAATAAAATAGAAGCATTTCTTGAACTAACAGGTAAAATCCCCCATGCCATAACAAAGTCCCGAGATCCCATCTAGTCTCCTAATTCTACCAGAGTAATTACATGCATAATTTACCAAGTCAAGAAATACTATGGCTATCAGCTTTCAAATGCCTGCCACAATTTTTAAAAGCATGAACTATGATTCTAACAATGTTTATTATGAGGTACTCAAAACAGATGTACTTATCATTTTAAAAAGTAATGTGGCCTTATAAGAATGATGTTTGCATAATTGAAATTACTGCGAAATGTTTATGCTACCTACTAGAAAGAATCACTTAAAGGTATTGACTTAGTGTAGCTTCAGTGTCAATGTTTGAATTGGTGATTCAGTTGATTTGCATAGCAAAACAGTTATTTTACCCTCTTTTAGCTCACGAATCTGTGAATGCCTGAGGTAACTACTTGTTGCCCACGGCTTTGTGAGTCCAACGAATGTCTACCTCCAATACTCATAAAAATTGCTTGATCACCCCCAATTTTAAGCAAATAAATACTGTTGTGTACATGTTTACATGAAGCATTACTAATATGGAAATACTTCAGTTCTTTCCTAATTTAAAGTTATAAAATTAGGACCTCTGTGTTCCACCAATAAAAACTAAAACACAGTCATATGCTTGTATCACATAAATGTTTAGTCCTATCATATCTATCTCATTTCATTATTGATATTAACAACTTTCGATGCAAGATAAATAAATCTCATTCATTTTGACAGCTTTGAACCTCTCTGTTATGGAAGATTTGCCTCAACATTGGGCATTCATCTTTGGAACTAAAAAGGGTAGTGATGTGGTTTGTAAAAACTTTCTGAACAGTCAGAGGGTGGTGAGTCCAGGAAAAAGACAAAAGAGAGAGGAGAACAAACACTCACAATCAAGCGCCTCCTGAGCTAAATGATGCCAATTATATCCAGCTGGGAAATGCTATAAGCCGCTAACAGTGCAGGGCTTGGCTAGACTACAAGGGCTTTCCTGGACATCTGGTAAAGGTAAAGCTGACCGCACCACTCCGTGCCTGGGACAGGTAGACTAAAACCCAAGGTGATTAGCATCAATTTCACCAGATTAGACAGAGCGACTATTGACTATGCTCTTTGTTTCTGGCCAAATGGATTCTAACTGGAGTAGCAGGTTAAAACAAAACAACACACTCCCCCCCACTTTTTCTCTTCATGAAATGTAGTTTTGTTGCTTCTGGTTTGAGGCAGATAGTAAGTTACTTACGTCCACATGAGTGCTTTCTGGTTGCATTTATGATTACCAGAATAGAATTACAAATACTCCACTATTACTTCCAGTCCTCGGCCAGATGTAAATCTGCTAAGTTAAACAAAGACTTAAAAACTGAAGATTCTTATGATTTTTTTTCTCATTACCTTTTTATTTTTCCCGATTGGTAGATGAAAGACAAGAAGTGAGCACTGATTAAGTCCTGCAAATGCAAAAATGAGTGAGGGTGGCAATACTTCCTTCTGTAATTCTGAGACAAGCTGTGCACTGTGATTTAGGATGAAATGCTGAAGTTCAGATCTCAGCCCTCAGAGTCACAATCCCTAAAGGGTATTCATCAGCAAGAAAAAGCAGAGTCCCTGCTCTAGGAACGTTGCTCAGAGACTCCGAAGGCTTCTCAGCCTCCTCTGTCACCCTGAAGAAACACATACTGACGGCCCATTTTTCTTTTCTGATGCAGGCTACCCCAAAAGATTGTTTTGAAAAGTGCTCTGCCTTTTCTTTCGCATTAGTTTTATTAGTGCGTCCAAAAGAAATAATTTGCCAAATTAGATGTTTTCAATGTGCTCTTTTGTTGAGTAAGTGCAATAATCAACAAATAAGTTTCCTATTAAAATGTACTCACAACACAGCTCAAAACAAAATGAATTTTTTTAAATTAAGAGTTGTTATATTTGAAAGACATTAAAGTCCACTTACTGCAGAAAACACTCACAAAAAGGACAAATTGATCGAAACTTTCACAATAATGGAAAATGTTTAATAAACTTAGAATGGTGGGCTTTTAAACTATAGTGTTATTTACAGCCATAATTCATCAACCACAAACACAATACTGTGTTTGCATGGCATGCTACAACAGAAGCTTTATTCAGCTCATCAGAAAACATTGGCAAAATAAATTTCAGTTGCAAATTCACAGATACAAGCCTCAAAGTATAAAGTTGTATGTAACAAAAAAAATACAGATAATATTTATAACAATAACTTACAGATACAAACTAATGATAAACTACAGTTTCACAAAGGATTGTAAACATTTTGCACACTTGTCAGTCCTTTCTTTTAGGCAAAGTGCTCTTTTGATGACAAATAAATTAACAGATACACACTAGAGTGAACTATTTCCAGACAATACAAAAAAAAGTTTTGATTTGTTTTCTTCTTGTAAACATAAGTTTTACAAAAAATGAAAAATCAATAAAAGTGTCTTGCAGGCAACTGTAGATACATACCTGGGCAGCAGAGTGATGTTGGAAATGCTTTGGGTGTTAAAAAATTAACGCTAATCTTTTCGATGGCATTTTATACATAATAAATGACAAGTTTATATCCCTAATCATTTCTATCCCTGAAAAAAGAAATTAGGTATGACTTATTGGCAGTTGTGTCATTGAATGGGGTAACAAGGGCTGGAGTCCAAGAGTTGTTGGTGAGTGAGCTACAAAATAGAAAGAAATTTGTGTATCAGTTTTGCAGGGCGAATAAAACTGATTTAAAAACAAACAAAAACAATCCAAGGCAATGTGCTTTCATTACTCATTATAGCTGAGGGCACCAAGCTACACTCATTCCACTGACCTCAGCAGAAGAATTAACTTATTCAACATCATGAGTATATTATTAAATGAGAATCTAGGAATGGTTCACCCCTAAATCTTTATTTTGTGCCACAGTTTTTGCCACTTTAATGTCCTCCGTCCATACCCCATTCACTGCACTTTACCCTGCCCCTAGAAAGACACATGAGCTTTGTCTGCAGATATGTTGCTAGCTTCCATGTGGAGGTGTCTGTAGGTAGGATGATCTCCCAAATTCTCATTTATGAATGCTTAACTGCCTCTTCCCTAAACATAGATCAAAAGACATTTGACTCAGACAACACAACAGTCATTCATGTGAGCATGCCTTTAAGTAAATGATAACAATGATACAGGCTCTGATATTTTATTTAACCAAAACTAAAATAAATATTCCACCCTCAGCAAGGTCTATGTTGCTTCAAACACAACCTCCCTCTGGGAGCAACTAGAAAAGCTGGACAAAATTTTTAAAAATCTGTCTGAAGGCATCTGCAGGAGACCAAGACAAGTCAGCTTCAAGAAGAGGAGAGATAAAATGAGGCTACCATTCCCCAAGTTACTGACAATTTTAAAATAAATGTATGAGAGGTTGAGATGTATAGCAAGAGTTTTCAGGAGTCAGACTTTGGCTGGGTGGTGGTAAACAAATGTGAAAGATCAGGGTGCCCTGAAGAGATGCCCTAGTGAAAAGCTACAGAAACAAAATAAACAACACAGGCCTTGTTTGGGATCTTAACAGGCTAAATCTAAGTTGTAGCAGCCTGGAAATATACCACCCCTCCTGAGGACTGATGCCTATTTGGATTGAGTTGATCATCCCCTAGCCTAACTCCCTGCCAAGGGCAAAACTAAATCTTCTTCAGTGGAAGATTATTACCCAGAGACTCAAATTATTTCTTGTCCTTCATACCCAACATCTGAAGGGCAATAAAAAAAACAAAAAGAAAAAAAGAGTAAGGCAAATAAGAAGACTTGGTTTGACTGAAAACAAAAAGGAGAAAACAAAAACAATACAACAGATGCACAAAAATCCAGATATTGGAGTTATCAGACATGGACATTATTATAACTATGTTTAATAGAATAATAATTTTATTAAGGAGGAAAATGACAAAATAGATGACATCAGCAGAGAAGCTGAAACTGTGTAAAAGAATGGAATGTAAATTCTAAAACTGAAGTTACGATAACTAAAATTAAGAACTTCATGGATGAGTTTTACATCATATCAGACAGGGAGTGAATTAGTGAACTGAAAGCTAGGTTAGAAGGAAATATCTAGACTAAAGCATGGAAGGTCAAAAGGCTGGACAACATGAAATTTTTTCATAAGGGCAGAAACCCATCAAACAAGATTTTCAAGAAGCACGTCTAGCGCAGCACACCATAACAACGCAAAAAAGCAAACACAAACAAATGCTGAGGAAAAGACATGTACTTTCAAAGAAACAAGAGTAAGAGCAACAGCTGACTTCCCCAAGAAGTGGTATCAGGTCAATTAACTATCCATATTCTAAATGATGGAAACCGTGGAAGCCAGAAAAAAATGTTATCGAATCTTCAAAGTGATGAAAAAAGATAGCTGCCAACCCAGCTTTCCACAGAGGAAATACCAGCTGTCAGTGCATCAAAACAAATACTTATGAAAAAACCTAACAAAGGATGTACAAGATTGCTAGACTATAAGAAAGCATTTGAAGATGACCTTAATAAATAGACAAAGTTCATAATATGAAAGACATTATTACCAAGATAGTAATTTCCTACAATAGACTATAGCAAAATCTCAATTGTTCCTCTTTTCGGTGGGTAGAAGTTGACAAGGTGGTAAAATTTAGAGTAAAGATTATGCAACATGAACTTGAATAACAATGAAATAGGAAGACTTATACTATTGGATATCAAGAATTATAGGTCTAGCATAATTAAAACAATTAGGTATTAATATAAAAATAAATACGCCAATAAAACTGACACATATGGACACTTGATTTATATCAAATGTGGTACTACAAAGCAGCTGGGAAATTAGTATTTTGAACAATATAACAATAGGCTTTGTTCCCTATTTCATATCACATACAAAACTCAATTCCAGATGGACTGTAATAAATGCCAAAGATAAAATATAGTTTCTAGAAGATAACAGTGAAGGAATATCAACATTATTGTTGAATAAGAACAATTTCTTGAACAGGTCACAGAAAATCACTGCCCATGAAGGAAAAAACTGATGAAATGAATGACATTTAAAATTAGGAACTGGTGCTCACCAGAACATTTCCTTAACAGAGCAGAAAAAGGCAAGCCACTGAACATGAGGAGGCATTTGCAACACATATAATCATCAAAAAAAAAAAAAAAGACCCTTTATGTGCAGAATACAGCAAGGATGAAAGCAAATCAAGAAAAAAAAACAGACAAGCCAATACAATAGGCAAATGATATAAATAGCCTCTTTACAAAAAAAGATATGAAGATGCCCAATAAAAAATGCACAGTCTCACCAGTCACCAAGAGAAAAGCAAATTAAAATAATGAGATAGCACTACACAGCCACCACAGTGTCTAAAATAAAGAAGTCATGCCGCATCAACCATAAGGATGTGAAGCCCTTGAGCTCTCATACGCCACTGGTCCAGGTATAATCTGCTTCAATCACTATGGCAGAAACAGTTTGGCAGAATCAACTGAAATCTAAGTATCTGTGTAGCCTATGACCCTATGTTCCACTCCCAGGTACATACCAAATGGAAGTGTGAATTAATGTGCACCAAAAGGCAATTACAATAAACTCCATAGCAGCATATTCCTAAAAGCCCAAGTTGGAAATAGCACGAATGTCTATCAACCACAGTTTGGATAAACTGTGGTTTATTGCTACAGTAGAATTCTATATAACAATGAAAACAAACAAATCACTGATTCTTGCAACAATACAAATGAATCTCATAAACAATGTAGTTGAAAGAAGTATGACTCACGAGAATACATTCTGTATGGTTCAGTTTATATAAAGCTCACAAAAAGGCAAAACTAAAACATGAGTTTAGAAGTCAAGGCAATGTTTCTTTGGACAAAGAGATGATGATTGGGAGAGGACATCAGAGAGGCTTTTGGGATGTTAGTTATGTTCTGCTACTTCATCTGGGTGGTATTTACCTGGATATGTACATTTTATTAATTTATCATGTTGTGTATTTATTGTGTGTGCACTTTGCTATATGTATGTTTATTTCGATAAAAAAGTTTCTTTAACAAAACTAAGTAAACTCCAATCTAAAAATCTGAGTGTGAATACTTTCTCTGACCATAGGAAAATAAATTATTTAAATATTTATCAGGTGAAAAACCAAACAAAAAATTCTCCTAAGGAGAAATCAAGCACTAAGAGTCAATATCAATATTTGTATTTTAGCTGTAAAGTGAGTGTTCAACTTGTCCCTTAAAATACAGTTGCAGAAATAATAATGTTTAGGTAGTTCTGCTCCCTGCTATTCCTCACAATGTTTTTCAGCTACTACTGATGTAATATTTCAAAATGTGAATCTCATCAGTAATCTAATACTAGGAGTTGTCAGTTGTTGACTGCTTGGGAAACAGATGTTAAATGTTAGGATACCTACCATCCATATAACTATGCAGCGCAGTTAACATTGTCCCATCTTGGGGCATGTAGGCAGAATAAGCCATTTCTTCTAACATGGGTGGAGACAGCCTGGAGGGCGGGACAGAAGTGACGGGGGCAGAGGAGGAGTGGTTAGGACTGACGTGTTTCTTGTGGCGCGCTCTACAATTCTGAAACCACACCTGAGGGAGAAAAGCAATGTAGCCATGTCACATATCAGCTTCTGAGTACATTACAACTCAGTTTAAAAAGGGATGCAACCTCAACTACTCTCCCATATAAGCATAGTATAAAATCTAAATAAGTTTTTGAAAAGTTCTATAGATAGAAGAGAAATAATTTCACACAAACACCAATGGTCATTTTCTTCACTCAAATAATAACTGTATGAAGGTTTACTTAAAAATCAATTCTCTACTAAATCGGCATCTTCCAAAATAAAAAGGGGAAGGGGATTCGAGGATTCCAGAAAAAGCCCCGGCTGGTGTGGCTTAGTGGATTGAGTGCCAGCTTGTGAACCAAAGGGTTGCTGGTTCAATTCCCAGTCAGAGCACGCACACACACACACACACACACACACACGCACACAAAAGAATTCCAGAAAAAGTTTCCTTGGTTTTACTACTGGCATTTGGGAGAAAAAGAGAAACAGAAAAAGCCTTTTAAGCAGAACTTTAAAAAGAAAATAAACTACTAAATGCATTCTTAGACGCCTGCTGGGTTTATATAAAATCTTTTTTTCAAATGACTAAAATCCCTACTGAGAACTTAAAGTTTTCTGCAAACCCCTTGATTCAGTTATTTCAGGTACATTTTAACCTGCTGGCTTCAATTTCTCCTAGTGAATACATAGTCCATTCCCTAAGAAGTATGTTAAGGTCAGACTTATAATAAGAAAAAACTAGTAATATTTAAATAAAATAAAATACAAACACTAGTGAAACAGTTCACAAAATGTAGAGTTAAACACTGTCTTGTCCACATTTTCACAGAAATAAAGGAAGCATATTCAGGGTACACAGAGAGTTTCATATCCAGGTCAGGTAGGTAAGACTGGACTGCTCAGAATGCTTCCAGCAATAAACCTGCCTGTGTTTGAACCCTATGCCATAAGATAAAACTTAACTCTAGAGTGTTACTCTGTTAAAATATGATAACATTTACATGCCATCACACCAAACAATTCTGTAAAGAGGAGAATGAGAAGTGGAGGGATAAAAACTTTAAGAAAACTAAGGTAAGAAAATTGGGGAAATGTTTAGGACGTAAGCCTCTGCCCAGGTCTAGCAAAAGAGAATTGAGTTTAAATAATGTGGAATTGAAAGAAGCTGCAAACACATTTATATGAAAAATTTGGTTCCATTTCTAAGACATACTCTGCCCTTGGGATTCAAAAATAGAGGGCTGGCAAAGTATAGACTGAAAGGTTTAAAACTAAAGAAATAAAAATTAATAATGTAAGGGAGCATGCAGCCCTGAGCAGGTGGTTGAAAGGGGGCAGCACCAAGAAACATTTCAGGAACAAGACTTAGGCACACATCAAAGAAAAGGAGTGGGAAGCTGCGGCCTCCTCCCTCTTCTGGAGTGTTAGACTCTCAGACCCCTATATAGAGACCTTGTCCAAAGTCACCAGTCACAGTCCTCTCCACAGTCTCCTTATGCCACTACGGTCATCCACCCAGCCAAGAAGATACACTCACACACTCTCCAACTGATGAAAGAAACCTGCTGCCACCTGCCTTTTCTTGGACAGTATCTAGAAGACGTACACCCAGAGGACTACGTACAACCTAATACACGTAACACACTGTGGTTCCCAGGGTTTCTTCAAAGTATCTTATGTCTCCAGTAGCTTACATATTGGGTGGGACCTACTCAGTCGTTTTTAAAAAATCCAAGACTTTGGAAGTAAATCTGAAGAAGGCATGACATAAACAGCAGAAAAACAACCTCAGTGCTGATTGAAGTAGCTCCTTGGAAAGATCATCAACAGGTAATCAGCAGAGAGAGGTTTGTAAACACAAAGTGTCATGTAATTTGTACAGTAAAACATAGCTAAGGACACTAGACTTCAGAAAATAACTTCTGACATGAGAGCTACCTAACTTCAGAATTCAAATACAAGTCCTCTGACTCTCCTCACTGACTTAAAGTTTCTTCCTTCTGCTTTGCAAACCTCTAACAAGAGTTAAAAATGTCTTCTAAGCAATATATTTAAAAAAATTTTTTTTGAGCTCTATATTGTAAACTACATAAGCTAAAAGCAGGCCATGTTGACATTCTGCAAAAGAAAAACCTAATACATAAAATGAATCTGCGAAAGTCCAAAAGTCAAATATACAAATTTAGTATAAGAAAAGGTGGCATTTTAAATTATTGGGAAAGCATGGTATGACGCTGATTTCAGATAGCTGGGCCACCCTGGCTGGGCAGCTCAGCTGATCAGCGTGCTGCCCCGTTTGCCAGAGTTGTGGGTTTGATTCCTGGTCAGGGCACATACAAGGATCGACCAATGAACGTATAAATAAGGGTAACAACAAACTAAATCAATAAATTTAAAAAACAGAAAAAATAAGCAAGGCAGGTAATCATTTGGGAGGAAAAAAATAGAAAAATCCCTACCAAATGTGTAACTAAAAGTCAATTCCAGATAAAGTATAGGTGTAAATAACTGAAACCATACTGTTTAAGAGAAAGGTCAAAGCCGTGAGAAAAGATATTGAAAAGTCTGAATACATAAAAATGTAAACAATTCTATGTGGAGGAAAAAATAAAAAGGAGACTGATAAACTATAAAAATTTAACAGGATAAATAGAAATCAGTAAAAGATGGTGAGAAAAGAAACAAACTAGTAGAAAAGCGGGCTAAAAAACAACTTGTAAAATAACAAAATAAGCAAGTTTGTTAAAGTTCACTGATGATGAAAAAAATATAAAAACAATGAGATTTTCCAACTATCAAATTGGAAAGGATGTTAAAGAATGACAATACTTAGGATTCACATGGTTGGGGAAGAGGAACTATGATAAATAGCTCCTGGCAGAATAAATTGATATAAACTTTCTGAAAGTGGTTTTTGCACTATCAGTTAAAGGCCCTAAAAATGTTTTATCTTTTGACTCAACAATCCCAGTTCTATGAATTTATCCTACCAAAGCGGTTGAACGAGCATGCAAGCTATGTATACGATATTGTTCACTGAAGTATTTATATGATTAAAAACTGGAAATAAACTAAATTATTCTATGCTTAATATGTGCAGCAATAAAAATGATGTAGCTCTTAATATGAAAAGGTATTCCCAGAACAGTGACTGAAAGAAATAGCACGGTTTTATCCTTTATCTTAGAGCAGACAGCTTATAATTCACCTTTCTGAAAGGGTACGTGAATAGTGATTTTATCTAGCTGAAGAGTGTTAAAAGTAAAATCATCCATTTTTTATTCTATGATTTTAGTACAATGACAGTCTGCTCTATTGCTAATGTCTAGATAGAATTCAGCTAGAAAAGGTGAGACGGTCTCTGTGTATCGGGTCATTGGTTCTACCTAATCTTTGCACACAACCTAGTTAGCATATTAGAGTCAAGGCCTAGGAACGAAAACTTTTCTTTAACTTTTCTAATGTGTACCCAATGCTAAAAGAGTAAGCTGGGCAAATAGGTCATGACTACTATTTGAGATCACAGTAATTACTTCTTCAAAAATACTGTAAAGGACTATATATTTAAATTATATACACACATGTATATGCACAAATAATATGCAGGGTGAGGAAAATGTAGGTTTATAGTTTTGAGTATATGAAACATGGAGTTTATTCTCATATTACGCAATAATTGTGTTATTTTACATACCAAAAACTGTACACCTACTTTTGCCCACCCTGTATACATATATTTGCACGCTAGTATTCCTTCCTTTGCTATTTTATCAGAAATATTTAAATTCAATGCTCACATTTTTTTCCTTTGTATTGGATTTACTGGGGTGATACTGGTTAACAAATTATACAGGTTTCAGGTGCACAATTCCACAACACACCATCTGTATACTGTATTGTGTGCTTACCTCCCCAAGTCAAGTTTCCTTCTACCACCATTTATCCCAACTATGCCCTCCTCCACCTCTGCCCACCTTCCCCAGTCCTTACACATTAAAAGCCAACAATACATTCTCCAAGTTCTACCCTGTGGTATCAGGCTAACTTGCCCATAATACTGGTGACTGCAATACATGGATATTACATGAGAGATGTCTATCTGAGGTCCTTACTTTGTCAAATAATTAGAAAAGGTCTCAGAAAACATAGTAGTCATGAACTTGACAGCTGCTACAGAGTCTCAGACTAGAAGGAACCCTCAGCCCATTGTGTCTGAATGACCTCAAGGAAGGAAGCTCCACTCCCAGGCACAGGAAACTCACTGCCTGCAATGGCAGACCATGACAGTTTTGTAGGCTTTGCTACTGAGAATGTTCCGTTATGAGTGAAATCTACCTTTTCCTTCATTCCCTTGCACAGACCTGATTCTGCTTGCATTAATTCCTTAACTTTTTGAACTCTGAATGTTATTTAAAATTATTTCCCATTTCCCTGATATCTTCAGAAGAACCTGAAACAGTTGGCCATCTTCATTCTGAGCCCACCGCACCCCTTTGTCCCCCATGATGTTCCCTACCCCAGACATTCACTGAGCTGGCTGTTACTATGTCCCACTCACGCCGCACCTCTTGCTCTGCTCTCTCCCTAAAATCCATTCTTCGGTTTTTACTGTCTCTAATCCTTTTCCAAAGGGTCTTACTCAATTTCATAGCATTAGGCCTTTTGCTTGAGTTCTGTTTATCCTTGAAAATATCTGTTTTTTTGCCAATGGCACCATCATTGTGTAATTAGCAGAGAGAAAAGGAAATTCATCTCCCTCTGAGCTGCCAAACTAGCTTTCTTTTGACCTTAATATTCCCGTTCATAGCAGCATTTCCACGAGTACTTGGACTTTCAGTTTAAGAAACATCTTTAACTTCTCTGCTTCCCCATTATAATATCTGATCCTTTTCTTCTCTCTCTAGCATCCAGCACCTGCCATCAGTGGACAGTCATAAAACGTTTCTCAAATTCTAGGCCACGGTACCAGTTAAGTTTCTTTTTTAAAAATCACTACTTTCCTGGACATCCCAACTAATCTCTCTCCATCTAGCCTCTCCCAACTCTAATTCTTCCCATGCGCTGTCACCAAACTTTTCTTCCTAAAATTATACGCCATGGCTTTCTCATGCTCAGAAAAGAACTCTACCTTCACGGGCCTCTCCCGGCTCAGCTCCAACAACTTCTTCTTCCACAATTTGCAAACATAAGTTTGCTCTAACTCATCCTTCCCTAGCTTTGTTCAGATTACTGCCTCTACCTGGCGCTTTCATGAAGGCCATCAGCACCCCTTACACATGCACACGCACACGCACACACTCACGTACCCAATCACAGAAAAGTAGAAAAAAATACCGATCTCAGAACCAGAACTAGCTTGGAACTGCAGTTGTCTTTTTTAGCCTGAGGGTCACTATGAACACTGAATGAAGTAATTTGTACAAAAAGTCATTTAACAAATGGTAGCCCAGCCCAAGCAGGCTAATTATCAGGTTTTTAAAAATGATTTCGTATGTGGAAAAACCTATAATGAGAAGCTAATGCTTTGACAAGTCTCCACAAAACAATGCACACTCATAAAGACCTAGAATAGAAATTTTAGTATCTCTTGATTAATGTTGAAAATAATCACCTGTATCACACGTCTGCTCAAGCCTGTCCTTTCTGCCAGTTTCTGGAGGGTCTGCGCATCTGGGTTGTTGTCCTGAGCAAACTGTGCTTGCATAACCTGTTGTTGAAAAAATGAAAGTATAAGTAGCTAAAAATGATCAATTTTCTGCACTTTGATGACTGGAGAGAAGACATGCAAGAAAACTGGATACTTGTATTTTATTACTTGGAAATCAATATGGGGAAATATGTATAAATGAAAAGAATGCATATTTTGTAAATGTACACACAAGTTGCTATGTTAAGATCTTTTAAAAAATCATTAGCTGCAACATAAAAAACTTGTCTCTCAACTTTTCTTTCCTTCCATTCTTACAACTCACAAATAAAATGGATAAATATCATTAAGTCTATTTACTGTTTTTTCCCATTCTGTTAAAAAGTGCGTGCTAGCATTAGAAAACTTTTTAAATTCCAAAAATCATATCACAATTATCTCCAACCTCTACTGAGTGAAACAGATTTGAGGCCTCTACATTTTTATTAGTCTGCAAATGGTACTATGCAACAAATGTATTCCATGGAATTGTAACCATTCCTTCATTAATTGTTTTGAGCACTTGCTCTATACAAAGGAATATCTGGGATCTTAAAGAGAGACACCCAGCAGCTCACTGAGTAAGAATTTCCTGGAATCTAAACATCTATGTATTGAAGAAGTCCGCAGATGATTCTGATGTGAACCTTCGGGTTAGAACCACAGTGCTAAGTGCTATGAGATAGTGACACATGAAAAGCTGTCCCTGATTTCAACTTCCCAGGAGAAAGATACAGATATGCCAATAACTACCAACAATACAAGGTTAAGAGTGAGGCATGAAGAGAGTGGGGGAATATCAGAATAAAAGTTCAAGCTAAGGACTTTTAGATTCTTTCAGAAAAGGTTACCGTAGGCATCAAGTGGGATATTTGTATTTTACTAGTTAAAAGCCAATCAATTGAGGGAAGTATAAAATATAAAGAGAGTATTATAAAGAATAACAGAGGGAGCCTGGCATTCAACATGAGTTTGCATGTCCATGCGCATGGGACGGGGGTGGTGCAACCAACCTAACTAACGGCCTTAAGCTCTGATAGGCTGGACACCATTTGCTGCAGGCAATATTAATTACACTCTCTACTATGATCCTCCTACAACACTATCTTCTGCCACTTCTCACAGGCTAGTTAAATAATTCTTTGGCAGACCTAACTCTCCTTAGTGGAAAGTGAGTTTCTTGAGGGCAAAGGGAATGTCTTATTCTTCATATCCCCCGTCTTGTCAATAGTGTTTGTGCTTAAGAGTTTGTGACAGAATGAACTTGACAATGTGAGGAAAGTCTAAAGACAGTGTGGTGAAAAAGACCAAAGTTGTTCTGGGAATCCTTATGAGGTTTACGAATTACATATATTTTTTTCAATTAAGTTCTCTCTAATTAGTGACTCTTCTAGAATAAAGTATTCCTGGTTTCCTGTCCAACTCTGTCCACACACTCAAACAGCACATGTATTTTTGCTTTAAAAATTGGGTAGAATCAGCCTTAAAGTTTATAGTCTCACTTAGTTCACTTCATTGTTCCCTTCCTACTTCACATGTGTTATTTCATTTGCAGATACAGTTGGGCTGGTAGAAGCCCGAGCATGGAAATCTCCAAGAGAAGGAAGAATGAGCAGATTGCCTTTGTTTTTTAATTTTGAAGAAGAAAAGCATTTGCTTTCAGAGCCACTATGGATAATTCATGGAACAAACATAGCATGCTTTTCACAAATGTGTTTCAAATTCACAAGTTTAATAATGAAACCAAATTACATTTGATAAAGCAGTTTCTCATCAAAGAATAAAGCAAAATTTGAATCACCACTGATGATTTAGGATTGGATTATGCTAAAGGAAAAGTAAGATAAACTTATCAGTGTTGAGTCTCACACACAATAAAAAACTTTTAATTTTAACTTAGTTTTATTATTCTCTAGTCACTAATGATGTCAAAACCCAACCTACTCCTTTTCTGAGCTCTTTCAAAATGGTCAAGGAGTAAGCCTCTAGAGACACTCATCATTTTAAGGCCAGAAATTCTGCCAGAAACGTCATGATTCTGCATAGTAGCAGCTGACCAACTCGACCTGAAAGTAGATTAAAGTAGGTGCTAACCTTAGCATGTAATAACCATTGAGCAAATGTGTCTGACTACAATAAGCAAACCGTTAACATTGGCTGAAACTGCTTAAATATCATGTCTACAATATTTGAAATATTTATGCCAACACAAAACAGTATTTTATTTTGTAAGTGTGAAACTATTTTTTCTTCCATAGGTTTCTAAAGAAAATTTTTTTAAATTATCTTGTTTATTCCTCCCATTTTAACTGCTGTTTAAAGCAGGTACTTCATGAATAGTCTTGACTTACTGATCACTTACCATACTTTATTACTTTACTGAAGGTAGGACAATTTGACAATGAGGGTACATCACCTGATTTATTAGAGGCTCTGGGAAAATACAATAATTCAAGTTTTTAAAAAATCTACAGTTATCCCAGATTCTTAAATTATGAAGAACCACTTGAGGACAAGGATTGTGTCTCATTTGTTTCAGTCATCCATACTAATAAATATTGAATAAGTGAGAACATGATTTGAAAACATATTTCTGATTTCATTTTTCAAAAATTATGATTCTGAGTTTTTTAAAAACATGGTTCACAGCACATTTTCATTTAATAAAACATGTTTAAATAGTTTGTGCACATTTGCAATTAAAACTAAAAGGTTATCTGCAAGATTCAGAATCTCACTATTTTGTTATAGCTGTTACTACAATTAAGTGGAGTTTTGTTAGGCACAGACTCATGGTCTCCTTGGAAGCCAAACAAAATGAAAAGACCAGAGGTTTGAGGAAAAAGTTCAGATCTCTCTTCTTCTATTCCTTTGGCAATCGACCCCAGGGGAAGTTCCTGCACCTCTTGTTTTAAGAGTTAAAAGAGATAATGTAGAGAAAATACCTGTCACAGGACGTGGCACACAAAGTTGTCCACAAATATTATTCCTTTTTTATTAACTAGTATTAATCTTCCTATATGAGATTGTCTATGTACCTAAAATGGTTTCAAATTTTCATAATTATAATTTTAAAAATAAATTTTTACATCAAGTCACTTTTGTAATTAAAACTATAGCCAGCTCTTATGGGAACGGCTAATTTTAAAAACAATGAATGGTCCTGGCCAGGTGACTCAGTTGATTAGAGCATCATCCCGTTATGCCAAGTTTGCAGGTTTGATCCCCAATCAGGGCACATACAAGAATCAACCAAGAAATGGCCAATGAATGCATCAATAAGTGGAACAACAAATTGATGTCTCTCTCTCTCCTCTCTCTAAAAACCAATAAATAAAAAATTAAAAAAATATTTTTTTAATTTTTTAAAAATATTTTTTGAAGATTCAATTTTTACACACGCCCTTATTTATTCTCACACATCTTTTAGCTACTGGGTGGGTATTTGCTGCCAGGTCTCTCACAGGTACTCATGTCTTATAATTTAGGGCTTTATGTACTCTTCCCAGAAAGCACCCAGAAAAGCAAGGCTCAAACAGAGATATTTCTTTCCATTGCCTTATCTTTCATTCATTACTTATTGACCATTTATTCTATGTTTAAGTTAAGAAATGTAAAATAATCACTTGAAAACTTTTCAGGATGGCTTTAGATTTTAATTCTAGGTTTCTTTCCAATACCATTAATTTGCCTTGGAATATCTGTGTCACATCAAGATTTCTTTCTTAATCATTCTCAAAATAAAAATTCTCTTCTTTGAAATATCTGTATTCATCTTAAATACTGTCAGGTCTTACAATATTATATGTGATTTTTCAAAAATTACTTTCACTCAGTTGTTAACATTGTATAAATGTCCTTTAAAGTCTGAGCTAGATGGATACAGTGTATAAAGGACCCAGCAGTACATGGTAGGTGCTCAATAAATGCTATTTTTCCTTAACATAAAATACCTCAGTCACATTAATCTTTTAGAAAACATGACTTTTTTAATCTTAAAAAAAATGCCAGAAAGAACCATTATGTGTGTAGACTTGTATATAATGAAAGGAGTAATTATTTAATAATTTTCTTGACAATTAACATAAATCAAACCTATGACAATTATATTTAGGGCAACTAAGCTGAAAATAATCCCTACCTTTTCAGGGGACATAATCAACCTTTTCAGAAAATGTATAACCTTGACCATTAAAAGACTCATTGCAGTTTTTAAAAAAGATTAACACGTTAGTGTCTCATAGACTCACACACTTATTGTATGACTCTCTCTTTTGAATACGAAAATATTTTGTCTTCTATCACAAGTATATGTAGTAATGTCAATGCCTGGATTAAAGTGATTTTATCACAAAGTCAGGAAAAACCAACATTTTGTTTCCACTTTGATGTCAATGCCAACAGAACCCAGAAAACAAAGCTTGAATGACTGGTTTGTACATATCATAATTCTGGGAATACTGATCAATATTTTAGGGCAAAAAGTATATTTCATACATTAACTGAGTTATTTTTCAGAAAAACCACAGGCTAGCCTTTTTGAAAACATGAAATGATTTTAGACAGCATTGATATTGGTTTGTTGGTTTGATTTGGTAGGGAGGGGCTTCAAAAATCATAAATTCGTTGTCGTGTCTACCTGGAGCTGATCTGCTGTAAAGCTGGTCCGAGCCCTTTTTGCTGGTTTTGGATGATTAACATCTTGCTCTGTGAGGAGGGCACCTTCAACACTAATCCCGTTACCTATATTTAAAAAACACCACACATGTTGTTAACTCAGATGGGCCCACCAGTCATGCAATAATAGGCTTCTTGCATCTCTTGGCTTGGAGTGAAATTGTATACATCTTCAAGATTGTCAAACCCATTGAGTTAAGTTTTTAAATACATTAGAAAATACTGTAGAAACAATATACCATTTGTAGGTTTGAATGCTTAGTCACATGTGCAAAAAGTTGTAAGTATACATCTGAAGCTCATCCTTAAGAAGGCAAAGACAGGGCAATGACTAGTTGCAGAAAGCAAAACCAGAATCCTAAACTCAAGGCTGTTGACTTAGAATGTGGCACAATGCGAATACACACAGCATGGCCTTCCCTGCAAATAAACAGATGGACACCATCCCTAACAGTAAAGTGCTTAATGAGCTTTACCACAATTACACTGCACAAAATAATGCATTAAAATGACCTGAAGGAAAAAGTGTTTTTATTCTTGTATTCACTGTTCCAAAAAACTCAAAAGTGTTTTAAGTATACATTTACCATTTTCCACTTCTCTTTTTAAATTATCCAGCATGCAGTCATAATGTACTCTGCACAGGACTTTCTCTTCCACCAAAGCAAACTCCTCTCCTGTGGAAAGTTGCCTTTTGCAGGAAAAGCAGGCAAAGCACGCCAAGTGATAGACATTTCCCTTGGCCCTCCGGACCCAGTCAGTAGAATGGATGTGCCTCCCACAACGAGAGCAGCGAGTTCCGTACCTTCTGCATAAATAGAATGGTAGGAGGTGAGGATTTGAATGCTTGGTGAGATAGTCAACAGCTTGAGATTAAACTAATGCATTATATTGCTCATTGGACTAAGTTAAGTGTTTAAATCTTTTAAAAATAAAACAGGAATCAATTAGTTTTCTAAAAGTCAGTAAGGTAAGAAATCAAGATAAGATATGGTCATAACTCAAACCAGTTTGTAAAACAAACATTTCTCATTGTTACTTTAAAGAAAGATTGGATTCTTTCCTTTTAATATAAATGATATGTTTCAACATCTCTCTTGTAACAGATATCAGTGCATTTTAAATTACCGGAGACAGAAGATACAATACAAACACACGCGCACACTGCAGATTGAAACCTAAAAGCACAAAAGCATACCACTGAAGATGTAAATAATGACTTCATAAAATCAAGTTGAGATCATTAGAAAATGCTTTAAATATCATATTTTAAAGTTAAAACATTTAAACATTGAAAAGTGATATTATCAAAGAATGAGAAAAACTGAAATTGTTCACACTAGGAAGAATGAAATAAAGAAAAACTCATATATTTCCTTTGGTGAATAAACTATTGCATTGCTAACCACAGGAAGAGGGGAAATAGCACCTAAAACCTCCAGAAACACATCTGAACAATAAATGCAGATTAATCTTAACAAAATGCCAGATATAAATACTTCTTTTTTCTCTCAGTCCAAGTGACTGAACGCTGTTTGTCATGTCTCCTTTCACAGTCTTAGTCATGGCTTGGCATATCCACATCAAACAAGATGATAAGCATATGTGTCTGTATCTGTTCATTAATATTTCTTTAGTGGTATTACCATTTTTAAAAATTAATATGAAAAACTTAATCTTAAAAAAATTTCAGAACATAATAGAATATGAAATATAAGCATGTCCTGAAGAACTACAGCTTCAGTAAACCTCTGAAACAAAACCTTTCAAAAGTCTTTAGATTACCATAAAAAATTAGGATTAACATAGCCTAATTGAAAGAAAAGACAAATTGGTACTATTTTTGAGGAAATAAAGAGTGTATTTGATGAGAAATATAAATTTTTGGTAATTATAAAATTCTGTGACTTTATAAAATAAAGGACTCTGGATTTCATAAGTGCTTTAAATTACCTAGCAATTTATTCAAATCAATCACTAAACTCTCCGAAATCAGTCTTTGAAATTAAGTATAAACAACATAATTAGTATTACAAACTTCGTCATATAATATTAACTTCCCAATTTCACAAAAAACATTCTTCGTCATTTGGAAATGCAAATAAAGAAAAAATATGGTAATTTTTTAAAGTCATGCTTAAGGATGATTTCAATTTCTAGATAGCTATCCGTTAAGAATTGAATTATATACTAGAAAAACTGTACATTTAAATAATTACAAGGAGATCACACAGAAAATGTTATATTTAATATCTTAGGCGAATATAAGTTCACAATATAAAGGTCAAAGAACAGACAAAAAAACAGAATTGTTAGGCAGGATAATTAGATTTGGTATATTTCTTACACTGGAATAGTCAATTCTGATTACTTTGGTTTGTCACAGTCTCCAAACTGCAGGCAATTTATAGGAGTATAACTAGGGATCATTCTACAGTAAATGGATAAAAGCTTAAACAGAACCTGGATTTCCCCCCCATAGTTATTTCATTTTACCCCTTCCCCTAAACAAGGGGCTTTGTTACAATGAGTCATCTTACATTTCATACTTTATACCTATGCACAGTAAAGAGGTTTCCCTGTTTTTAAGTACCTAAAACTTTCATTTGCCAAAGTGGTAATAATAATTTATCATTAGTTTTTGTACACTGAATTCCTAAAAAGATATAAACATGCTTATCTTATTTGGTTCAATACATGTTATACTTCAAAAATATAAAGCGTTATCATTTTGAAATCTATTATATAAGAAAAACTGGGCTTCAATAAATAAAACTGGACAAGAAAGTCTATTTACAAAATTCTCTTTGCTTAATAATTTCTTGGAATATCCACTTACTAAAAAAAAAAAAGTTACAGTGTACCTGAAATAATCAAGTTTGCAGAAAATGTCTTTGTCTTTAATATAACAGCTGGTATGCCTTCCTAAGGAGGTTCTGCAGACACTGCAGGAGAGACACCGAACATGCCAGCACAGGTCATTCACCTGTGAAGGGAAAAGGGGCAGGATGAGAAATCATTCGAAGACTTAAGAGGATATCCACTGCTTTTGTGTATTAGGCAATTTAAAAAGCTGGCCCCTTACTACTTTAATACACACTCTGAATGTTTCCATCTGAAAGG
The DNA here is from genome assembly GCA_004026545.1 of Mormoops blainvillei. Taxonomy (NCBI): domain Eukaryota; kingdom Metazoa; phylum Chordata; class Mammalia; order Chiroptera; family Mormoopidae; genus Mormoops; species Mormoops blainvillei. The sequence goes on along the minus strand of PVJD01000467.1, from coordinate 310,625 downwards.
TGTCATTTACCTAAATACCTGTGTAGATATATTTTCTTAGACCCAACCAAACACAATAATATATTCTACATTTTGTGTTTAAAAACTGTTATTTTGTTCCTTTGAACACTTCATTATTTTTTTCTCTTTAAAAATGGAACTTCTATAAACACAAGGAAAATTCTGGAACACTTTTAAGTCCTGTATACTGGTTTATTTTTTCTTTTACCAAGTTCTTCCCACCATGAAACATGTTAGCTAAAGAAGTGAAACCACATAACTTCTCAATCTAATTTTTGGCCAAATTATTATAAATTGTGCACCTGTTTTAAATGAGAGAAAGACAGTGAAGAAGTTTTTAAAAGAGACTTACCCTTGTAAAGAAGTCAGCCAATCCATTTTGCTTACAAAATAGAAATGCTAAGGTAGATTTAAATGTTGCTATGGCAAAAGCCCCAGCTCCCTTTTCACATGAAATAATACAATCAAGGGGTAAAATATTGATAACCTTACTTAAGGATTTGGGTACTGGAGAAAAATAAATAAATCGAATTATAAGTGGTTCTAAAAAGGTACCCAAGTACTGTTTCTCATTTATACTTCAAGAAGTGGTGAAAATGGTGACCTAATAAATCACAGTGCTTTATATCTTCTAAGTAGGAATATGAAATATTATCAGTTCAGGGAACAAATCATAATTACCCTCACCTTAAATGGTCACCATCATACCATAAGCATCACAACTTCAGCCTCCAAAAATAAACGTGTATTGGATTGAACTTGCCTCTAATGCAGACTCCTAAAGTTTGCTCTTATTAAACTGCCACAGAATGAGGTTTATGCTTAAATTTCATGTAAAAGAACAGCAGTGATGCAAAAACAAAAGTTACACACTACAAATAGAGCTGGATGCCTAAAATAAGAATTAAGTAATTTGGAAAAATTGGAAATTGTGAAATATACCCTTTGCTATGCTATTTCATAATACAGATTATCTGTCCAAATATTCTATCAAATTACCACTACTGTTCACAAAATATAAAATGTACTTCAAAGCTGGGGGGAAAAAAGTTTCACTGGCTTCCAATAATGGTTATGTACTTCTTTTGGTAAAATTTTAAAAGTTTTGCTTTTATTACAAAAGACGTAAATGTTTACTATATAAGAAAACACATAAAATAGCAATGACATAATTAAAAATAATAACAATGGTAAATACTGCCCTGGAAATAGAGATACTTCCCTTCTATTTTTTCCTAAAATGAGCCCAATTAAGTTAAAGGTTAGATGTATGCTCTTCCTTTCATATGCCACTGTTTAGGGCCTTCTGCATTTCCATCTCCTCTAGCCTGATTTTATTTTATTTTATTTTTTTTGGAAGAAAAGGTGGATTCAGCCTTCAGAGCAGAGTTGTATGACTACCCTCTAACTCTCTAAAGTCAGATCTGATGCCTGATTTTTCACCTTTCCTCAAAGTTTACTAAAAACAAAAACAAAACAAAACAACAATAAAAAACCTCTTTCATCTTTCATTTCTTTTCCAGAGAGGGAAGTAAGGTGAAGAGAGAAAATTCTGGAGAATTAAAACCTTCCTTGATGGCTGGCAGTGATTCAATCTGTTTATGTATATGTACGTAAAACCAAGCCAGAAAACCACCCAAACAACAGGGTACTGAAGTATTAGGGGCGGCAATAGATACGTCTACCTCATCTTGTGCTTTTCTGTTCTAACTCCACTTTAATTGCCTCATGATATGGTGTTTTTCTGTATTAAACAATTTATACCCTCAAATAGTGTACTAGGTCTATTTTTTTTTTTACCAGTGACTTGAATTCAAACTTATCAGGATGAATAAGGACTCAAAATGGAAAAGTTAAGAATTCAGAATTTTTATATAATCGTGTAGTAATAAACTTTTGTTACAGCTAATGTACTAATATGTACAAGAAAGTAGAATATGACTAAAGTAGAAGGCTTCACTGGGAGGACGCCAGTCCTATAACTAAGGAAAGCTTAGATAACTTAGATATTTCATGGCATACAAATATATAATAATATATAAACATATTTTTAACATATAAAAGATGAATACTAGAAATTACTTTATTTCAGAGGTTGTGTTGAGTCATTTTATAATGAGGTTTTTCTATATCCTCTCTGCTATGAAGTGTTAAAGCCTTTATAGATCCCTTCAGAAACATTCTTAAACGTTATGCTAATTATTGAGAGGGCATGTTGAATATAAGCTAGTTTTGATCCAAAAAATGATTTTGAAATATTCAAAAAGGCCCAGGTCTAGAAGCATTGAAAGGAGAATCTTAGACTGCAAATTTGAAGAGAAAGCCATGTTAATTTGTCAACTTTAAGAATTAACCATCATTAAAGATTAACTCAGTCGCTTTTTAATGTTTTTACCAAAATGACTTTCGGTGTTTTATCTGGGTTGTATCTACAGAGTATCATTTACACTTTACAGATGAAGCAGCTTTGTAAATTGAGGTAGAAATTTAAAGAACCCCACTAACTTGCTTTTTGAACTCATACACTCCATAATTAATTCTTTTGAAAAACTGGAATTGGGGCACAGGGCTGATTGGTGGAAAAGGAATAGAAAGTGAACTGGTTTGCTACTAATTCAGTGTAGGAGAGGTCATTAGTTTAAATAGTGGTTTTAAAGAGGTATTGAAGTTGAAAACCCATAGCATTAGGATTAAGACGCATGGGACCATGATCCTGCAGGCAATGACATGAAGAACTGTGGCCTGCCAGAATTTAGACTCCCAAACTCCCCCGCAATATTTTAAGAGACATAAAACAAATTAAGACGAACTACTCTCAAGCCATCATTTGAAGCACTTCATCCCAGACTTTTCTTATCTCCGTAAATTCACATCTATTTCCATCCCCTCCGCCCAAACACTGAACATTTAAAAAAAAAAATTGGGTGGCCGTGAAGTATTAAACCTTAATGAGAGGAGCAAGATGCTAAAATGATTTTTATTTAAATGCTACTAGGAACTTTTACTTTGGAAAAGCCTCAGATAACTGTAAATAAACGCAAGTATATGTTAAAAAATCTGTCCAGAAAAGAGCCTTTACAGCACTTAAAGTTCTCACCAAAAGAGACACTGCAAAGGGGAATCGGTCAACATATACCGACCTGGAATTCTCATAAGGCGGCGGGCGTGTGGGTGTAACTGGGGGTGGAGAGACCCTACGTAACCCGGGGCTCAGTTAAAAGAATCAGGCAGGACTGTGTTTCGGAGTGGGTAAAAGGGTTTCTCCATTTCCGCTCGTCTATAAGTTGGCGGCTGACTCCAGTACACACACCCGGGGTATCGGCACTTCTGGACCACGACATGTCACACGCGAGCTATTTTGCAAAAACTCGGGAGATTCTAAGATTCCTTCCCCTATTCTTTCCCACCGCATGAGTTGCCCTTGATTGGTCTGTTTTGCTTTGAAAGCCTGCAACCTCATGAGAAACCTTGAATGGAAAAGAAGGAGAAAAAGAAACTTTTCTCTTTTCCCAGCGCTCCTAGGGTAGCCAGCTCCCCTTGGGCCTCGCGGCCCCTCCCTACCTTGAGAAGGTACTTGTCCACTATCTCCAGGCCGCAGCTGTTGCACACACACTTGCCAGGGGGACAGACGGAGCCCGAGGCCATGGACCGGGGCGAGGACGACGGGGACAGCGGGGCCGAGGAGGAGCACGAGTCCTCGTCCCCCGCTCCCTCGGGGCTCACCTGCAGGAAGCCAAAAGGCGAGGTCGCAGGCCGTTCTAGATCCCTCCTGCTTTCATCCCACAGATCCCCGGGGGCTCCCCCACCGTCTCCCCTCCCTTTCTCTAGCAGCACCCCGCCTTCCTGCCCAGTTTGTGAGGTCTCATTTCTCGCTGTCACCTCGAGTCCAGAGTTCAAGCTCCAGACACCACCCACTGGGGCTGCGACCCCTGACCTCCAGGACCCAGGGCGCCGTAAACCCTGCCCAGCTTGCCAGGCCAGCTGAGCTTTCCACTCTGCCCTGCCCCAAACCCTCTCTCCACGGGCTCCCGGAGAGCCAGTTGGACCCGGGAAGGAGCGAGGGGCAGCGGCCCCTCTTCCTGGGCCGCCCCATCCCCGCCACCACTGCCAGCCTCGTCAGGAGCCGTGTCCCTCCCCACTCACCAGTCCCTCTTCCCCGGCGCCTTTCCGAGTCCTCCCGGCCGCCAGGGCTGCAGTCCGCCCGCACTCTTCCGACATGAGCCCCAGGCACTGCGAGAAACAGATGAGAAGTTCCGAGCCCGCACACGCGGCCCAGAGCCTCGGCTTGTCCGCACGCGGGGCGGGCTAATGAAGGCCCCAGCGCGCGGGCGGCGCGTGCCGCCGTCCGGGCTCCCGGGCCCCAGTGTCGCGGACCGAGGCGGCCACCAGAGAGCCGAGGGCTCACCCGGCGCGCTGCGGAGCTCTGGGGGTTCCGGCTCCCCAGCTCTCACCGGAGGACGTCGGTTCCCCGCCCCCCTGCCGGGGATAACAAGTTAATAACAATCATCCTGGCACAAAGCATTTTCTTTCTAGACGTCAATCACGGCGGTGCGGGAATCGCGGGGCTAAAGGGGGTGCACAAGGGGGAAGAGGCAGGGTGGGAGAGAAGAAAAGAGGACTGCGGAGGGGATGGGGGGAGAAACTTGATTTCTTTAATAACCTCAATTAAAAGAGCAAGACATGTTTTTTTTTTTTTAAGGGGTCTTTTTGAATTGGATAGCCCGAAAGGTGAAGAGGTTTAATAGGATACTTGAAAGCTAATTACAGCGGGATTTAAGAAGCCTGGTGCTTGTTCCGATGACAATTTGAATGAAAATGCTTCAGATTAAACCGAGCCAGCAGCTCTTTCGTAAACTTGCAGCAATTAGAGCTGCGAGTGATTTACACTCGTTTCTTTAAGGTGTAAATTGCCACTTATTGCTCAGTAAGTCAACATTTGAGCTACTAAAGGATTATTTTTAACCAGCGCAAAAAGCGTATCGAATAATGGAAAATATCCAGCTGAATTTAATTTGTGCCATTAAAAAAAAAAAAAGCTCACCCTACTTCGGTCAAATGTTTTAAAGCAACAACGCGCATTACTCAAGTGTTTGCAAGCCTTTGCTGGAGTTTTGTTCTTAGAAGAAAACGCATCCTCTCTGGGCGTTTTCTGCTTTCTTTTACAAAAACTCTAGCCGTGGTGACGGGTGGGGAGCTGGAGCGTAAGCTCCAGCGGCCCACACTTCTGCATAACTGACTCTTCGCCTCCCATCTTCCCTCCCTCTGGCAGCACCAGGCGAGATACGCTCTAAAGCCGCAGTACCCCCGGCCCTCAGCCGGGACCCTCGGGAACGCTTCGTACGCTGGACTCGGCGCAGCCGCGCAGAGGCCGAGTCCTCGCAAACAGATTTTAAGCAGAAAAGCCCTGCGCTCGCCGGGTATTCCTTGCCCGCGCGGGAGCAAAGAGAAAGTCAGCGGCACCCGGTGCGGGTCCTGCTGAGGCACTCAAACAGGCTCCAGTTGATTTTCAAACTTAAAATGCGAGATACTCATGGGTCCTGCCTGCATAGCGAGATGAGAGCTCTTGTCGGTTTCCCCCATTTCCTCAACCAACAGTGTGATTCTCGTACCCTAGGGTTTGCTTCTTTTGGAATTTTAAGTATAATAGCGCTCCTGGCCGCCCTGGGATGCCCCGAGGCCTTCCGAAAGCCACGCATCTTCCTGTTTTCGCTGTGGGCCCGCCAGCGCGGGCGCCCTGCAGCCGGAGGCCCACTAGCGTCCGCCGCCCGCGGGGCGAAAGGAACTGAGCCTCGGTTTGGTCCCACCCGACAGCCTTCCGGACCTCCCGACTCTCTCTCTCCCCAACCTCCGCGATCACCTCGGCAAATAGAACAAAAACACGACTCACATGTACCCGAGAACGCCTTAGGCTCGAGGCTTCGTCTCCCAAATTACAGTCTCCAAATCCATGCCTCAGGTTAAGTGAGCTTGTAAGGAGGGAGGCAATGATTACTGACTAACGCTACTACGTAACCAAAAAAAAAAAAAAAAAAAAAAAAAAAAAGCCAGGTCTGAAGATGAGGCTGTTACAGGTAATTTCTGAACCTCGTTTAGGAGCCCAAACAGCTTGCATTTGAAGGAAACTGCGATTCAGCGGATCAGTCCAGGCGTCGGCTCGCTCACCTTCTCAGGGGGAACTACCAGCTCCGGCACGTCCTTTTCTTCTAGTTTACACACAAACATCTGATCGCTTTTCCAATACATGGCACTGCTAAGGCTGCTTGTCTCATACCAGCTCCAGAGGGTCAGAGGCTGTCCACGTCTGCCGATCTTCCCCCCACCCCCTCCCTAATGCTTTAATAAAAGCTGACACCGAGAAGAGTAAGAATGCTACAAGTAACTCTTCGTCCAAAGAGGCCGCTGTGGCCGTAACCGTTCTCGGGTGGACTCTTCTTAAGCTTTCCCGTCGCCCCCCCGCCCCTCCCGCCAACTTCGCTGAGGTCTATCCCACCAGAAAAAGAAAAGAAAAAAAAAAGTTTGTTTTCCAGAGGGTGGAACCTTACATAAAGGGAGGGAAGAGTTTGTGTGTGGGGAGGCTTTTCCTGGAGGGATAGTCTCACCTCCTGCAGGAAAACCCGCCTTCTCTACCTGTTAAGATCTTTATCAGGACTAGCCAACTTACTCTAGATTTAGTATTAAAGAAAAAAAAAAAACAAACTGGGAATGGCCCTGTTAACTTTTGACTTAAAAAAAAATCTGCTCTCTGCATTTGCCGTGGCTTTTTAATTCTCACTTCCCAACCAAAACCTAAACAAAGATTCAGGTTACATCTCGTTCTGCAGCAAGCCTAAGGGAAAGCCGAGGTATGGGAGACTTGAACAGTTTAGTCATTCTCCTGAAATGCGGAACTCTCCTGTCTAGCGGACAGAAGCGGACGCTCCCTGGCAGCCTGGGGGCTGATTTACCTAGCGGTAGGCGCTCCCTTTGCAAAGTTTTCCCGTTGAAATAGGGAACATCTGAGCAGCACAAAAACTTATGACTGCAAATAAATTTGAAACCAAGGCGACAAAAACAGGCAAAAAAAATTGCTCTTTCATCTTGTCCTGGACAAAATTTAAGCCCTAAAAGCAATCAGGTTCTGCCTCAATTTTTGGCTGAGGTTTTGCAAAGGGAGAGGTTGGTCTTCATGAATACCTTAATTTTGATTAGGATTGGAGGTTGTGTTTGTTTAAATAGTGTCTTTATAGTATAAATTTCACTTCATCACTTAGTGTATGAAGGGGAATTTGATGAGACTAATAATAATATTTTTTATTTCCAGTTTTCCCTTTATGAGAAACAAAGCAAAGCAAACATGTGAACCATAAGTAATATAAGACTGCCTGGAGTCTGTCTCCTAAGGCCTTTCCCACAGTCATGTGATGTTGCTTCAATTAGACGGATATACAATATATACACATATTCTATCTCTGTGCCTTATCTGTCTAGAAGAGAACTATAGAAATACTCTCTTCCAGGCCAGTCAGGAGCAGGCTAAAGGAGGGGCAGTGAGCAGAGATGTAGACCTTCCTGTGAAGTGAGACGGTCTAACCAAAGATTGCAAATCTACTTTTTCCTCAATAACATTTTTCTCTCAAACAAACGAGGGTCCGTAGAGCATTTTCCCAACGCCATTGTTTTCTTTTTTGCTCAGCTCTCACTCGTTAATATTAGCCACCCCCTGCGGGTCCTCTCTGGGAAACCTTGCTCAAATTTAGCGGGTAGGGGGAGGGGAACGCTATGCTTAATCTGTGCCCTCTTACAGAAGGTTTGGGGTGGACCGACTTCTCGAAAAGCTAACCTGTGCCTGGAGAATAGAGAGACTCGTTTTTTCATCAAGTGCAAAAATCAGTATTTTGGGGGAAAATCCACATAATGAATTTTCCATAAAATAGCATCGGTCTTGTGATGGCTCTCGCAAATGGAAAGAGAGTCGTGCAGAACGTTGGCTCTGTCAGGCCGTGTATCAAGCAGGACTGAAAGCGGAATTAAAGAGCCAGTTGGGAGACTTAGTTACCGTTTCTATTGGTTAGGGTCTACAAAATTAATCTTTGGGTACTCTTTGGCTACTATGGGGAGAATTAATCGCGCGGGTCATTTGGAGGTACAGAGAACGCCGGAGCTGTTTGGGGAAGTGGGGCGGGGGCGCGGGTGTTTATGCGGTCTTTCCACCCACCCTCGCCTAATCAGGCGGCTCTCAATCAGGTTTTCAAAATACTAATCTTGATCTAAGAGCTCCTATCAGTGCATAAGTGGAGGCAATGATTCATTTTTAGAGGCTTCTGGGCTTGGGAAAGAAGAATGGTCGTCAGACATAAAAAGAAGACCTAAAAGCTGGTCTGGCGATCACTTTACTCCCCGAAGCCCGGCCGGACGTGGACCTTTCCCGCCGGGTAACTGCGCGCACCTTGCTTTGCTCTGTAGGCCTCTGGGCGGTGAGTTTATTTATGAGTCCCTGGCTGTGTGTAAGCCTTCGGCTGGGGGTCATGTGTGGAGGTGGGAGGAGGAGGATGTGCAGGTATTTGCTATGAATGTTGGGGCTGAGCGTCCTGCGGGTCCTGGGCCCAACGACCGCCTGACTACTTGACAGGGGCCAACACAGGGGCTAGGGATTTCTCATGCTCGGTGGCCCGGGTTCTTGGAGCTAGTGTCACCCTTTTTACCCACGCACCTCCTCCGCTGGCTCCGGCAAAGGAAAAGTTCGACTGCTGCTTTGCAGATTACCTCTTCCTATGTTAAGTGCTTGTACTAAAAATCAGGACTCTTTTTGTAAACATCGTAGAGAGGGTTTTAGCTCAAACTCCAACTGAACGATTTTGGTAGAAGGAGCACAAACCACAAAGTATCATCTTAGGTGTCTGCAGAAGGGAGAGGGCTCGCCTGCTTTGGGACGATTCTTACCTACTAACTTGAAATTTCTAGATGACCACCTTTCTCTCATGTGAAAGTCGGAGATCGCAAGTCCACCCAGGCGGGACTACCAACATTTCTGTACGGCGGGGCTCTTTGCAAAGCCGAGGTTAATAAAGCCAGAGAGATTTAAGAGTGCATCCTGTCCCAACTGCCTGGCTCCCAGGCCAGTTGGGAGGCTCTGTGTGTGTCTCCCTAAAACCCGAGGGGGTCAGAAAGGGTCTAGGTTCCGTAGAGCCGAGGCCTTGATTAGCGGTCCCGGGCTGGAGAGCTGGAACACCAAACTGCCCTGACCCCCACAGTTTCCACTCACCTCCAAGAGCTGCCTAATTGGGCTGCGAGCAGCTGCGAAATTTGTAATCGCCTAATAAGCCTTCCACCTCGGTAATTCTTATCAAAAGGCATAAAGCTGATGTTTTCACACTCGGCTTGCACCACAGGAGCCGTTTATAAACATCCTTCATCAGTGGGATGAAATTAAGCCTGCATTGACAGAGGTCTCTGCAACTCGATATTTAAAAGCAATAGATCCGAATTAGCAAATTATTACTTTAAGTAGGGAAAGTCCCCACCAACTTGACTATTGAACACTGCCTCTGAGCTCCTTGCGGTGAGTAACCACAGGTTTGAGGGAACTTGGAGTTTCCGCGGTACTCAAGCAACCTCTGAAATGTCGATTCATGACCTGCTCCCAGCCCTCTCACCAGCCTTCCGGGACGCGCCAGGGTAGGACTTGGGCAGACCTTGGCGAAGCGCAGCTGGGGCCTGGACGAAAACGTGGCCACACGAGAAATGCGTCCAGGACGCCCCGGCCCTCGGGCACAGGGTCAGCACCAGCGTTTGGGGCCCTGAGCTTTCCTGAGTTGGAGATCCTCACTGCCCCCCAGATAGCCGCGTCAGAGGACTGTCAGAGGATGGAGTTGGGGGGAGACCTCTGCGCCGGTCAGAAGATGCAGCTCCTGGCCTATTCTTGTGGCGACTTCTTTACCTATGAAAGTAAAAACTCAGAGCAGAGTGCGCTCTGCAACTGCTGCGGTCACACTTGGTTTAGGGCTAGGAGAGAGTGAGTATCCTTGGATTTTTGCCCACCCCGTCTAACCATTATTAAATATTGACGGGAAAGTGACTGAAGGGGATGTTCCCAGAGGTTTTTTTTTTTTTTGCACAAACTTGCGCAGCTCAGAACTCTCGTCAACCCCTCAGTGATCGCGCAGCGGGAAAAGCGCTCACCTTGGGACTTACCGGCCCCAGAGTCCTCCTCATAACGTCACCCAGTTTCCGAAGGAAAGGGAGGTGCTCGTTTTTTCATGCCAGCGGAGATTGCCCAGACATAGGAGTCGAGGGCTTTCGTCTGCGACCCACTGTCTCGCTCCCACTGTGCACCAAGGCCTAGGCTGGATTGGCTTCCTGGAGAGGCTAGCGTGCGGGTCACCGGGCTGGGGTAACCCAGTGACGCGCAGAACCGGACTGGGCTATCTGCCCCCGCCCCGGACTTTTGTTTCTCTAACTGCTGTCAGATGAGCCCCCTGGGGACATTTGTCTCCAGCGGTTTCAGAGACCCAACAACAGAAAACCAAATTCTGCACTGAAGAGGGTTTACGAGTGGACTCGATGTTTCTTTTCAGCGGGTGCGCTCGCTGTCCTTTGCACCCCCGCACCCCGGCCCCAGAGCCGGAGTAAATTCGCCGGGTCAGCTAAGGAAGCAGCTGAGGAAGCACAGAGCTAAGGGTTTCTAGCCTGATAAGACGGGTGATAGGGGAAAATTAGGAGGCGTTCGGAGGCCAAAATTAAGCAGGGGGCAGACTGGGACGCTCCTGGGCTAAACGCTACAGCGCAAAGCGCGGAAGTCCAAAACACCGTTTACTCATTGTGACATTTCCAGGCCAACACTCTCGCCTGAAGCACGCTTGTGGTTTGAAGCTGCTGATTTTATGGCATTTTATCGTTCAGAATGAGCAACGCGGCAGGACCAGCGGGAAAATGATTCTAACCTGTTTCTACAGATCTCTGCCCACATAACTCCGTAAAGACCAAACTGCGAGGTGTAGAGAAGAAGAAAAAAAGAAATAAAACAAAACTGAAAAACCTAAAAGAAAACCCCAACTGCTCTGTAAACCTCTTCTCCCCTGCGGGGAGTTTTCCTATATGTCCTGGGCTCTCTGGGTGGATATAGCCTGGAGCTCATTAATCTAGAAACAGGACGTTAACCCAAGTCCCGAAGGCTTCCCCTCCGCCAGCCTCCTCTTCCCCTCATCCAGCCCCTCCTTCCCTCCTCCAGCCCCCTCTTCCCCAGGGATCTCTGAGAGTCAACTAAAACCCAGCCAAGGAAGCAGGAAAGCCAAACTTGATCTGAGTGCAAAAACATGGGCACCAGACCGTGTTTCTCGGGTGGAGTGGGGAGGGGTGGTGGTGGCATGGAGCTAGCTGTGTGGGCCTCCAGTTTGTAAGCTTCAGTTCGGTTTTGATAAGGGAACACGCAGCTCCTCTTGGCATCCAGTGTGAGTGCTTCCCACACAAGCCTGAGTTGTCCCACCCATAACCATGGAGTAGGGCTTTCTCCCCTGCAACAGTTGTTGCTTATCTGATGTATCTCATAAAATGATGCTTTTTGTCTATGAGATAATCTTGAGACATAACTTTGTAAAAGTTAAATAACTTTTATATGGAGTTCTGCTACAGGAGACTGGTGCTGGTGGCTGTGGCAGTGTTTTCTTTCTTTCCTCTCTCCTCTTTTCTCTCCGTTCTTCCTTGCCCCCTTCCCTGCTTGTCTACCTTCCATCAGGGCAGCTCAGCATCTAAGAGGTGTTAATATAGTAAGAGTACAGGATTTGAAGTTAGTCAAACCTGGAATGGTTTTTTTTTAGTTAACAACTTAACACTTTGGATTTCATCCTTAATATGGAGGTGATAGCATTAATGATGTTGAAATGGGTTCAAACATACAGCAGGTTCTCAATGAGCACGATCTTCCTCAGCTCTTCCTCTGTCCTCCTTGTTGCCCTAGAGAGGTCAGGAGGCAGAGGTATCACAAAAGGGGACAGCCAGTGCCCCTCAGCACCGACCTTGGGATTCCAGTTGGCCATTTCTAGGAGCTCACCAGATTTGGCCTCCAGTGCCAGAGGAGCCTCTCAGGGCTGCAGAAGCCCTGGAGAAGAGGGCACAGCAGGAAGCCACCTCTGCCAGGGCATCTTGGCGCAAGCATCTGGGATGAACAATTTGCCCCTCTTTTGTCAGTGGTTTATTTGGGAGCTAATCTAGCACATTTAAATGCTTGGTACCCTGACATCTGTCTGTTTGTGCAGAAATCTGAATATTGTGAAAGTGGCAGTGATCATAGCTGTTTGCCTATTTATCTATTGCTTGTCAAATGCCCTACTGGCACCGAAGTGCACGACCCCACTTCAGTAACTTCCCTAAGGCCATCTTACTAAGCTGGGTTGGAATATGCCCAGGCCCGTCTTTCTTTTTTACAGGCTCACCTTTTAACCATTCCAATATGTTGCCCTCTTTGCAGCGAGTTCAGAAACAATTTCAATTAATAGATTCATTTACCCCAACTCAGGATGGTTCTTTACATAGTCCAGTTGGCCTGGGTTGTGACTCAAGCACAGGTGGTCCACCTGCCAGCCTCTTGCCTGTGCCAGCTTCAGTCTCACCTGCAGGCATCTGATATCTGCCGGGAAAGAGCTCCCCCTTCCCACCTCTACTCTCGCTATGCAGACTTCAAAGAGCACAGAATGGTTTGGCATGTCAAATAAAATAGCCACAAAGGGGAAAAAGGAATCGAGCATTTAAAACAGCAATAAAAACTTTCTCCCTCTCCTTTTCTCCGCAAATTGCAGGATCCATTGAGTAATCATCAGTGAATGAATCAAAGCTTGGATTGAACAAGCGACCACCTCTCTCCATATCTCTTGTGGTGCAAAGATCTGCACTCACTTCTAGAACTTCCCTTTTGGCAACAAAATTTCGGTCACTGCTTGGAGTCTGAAGAAGTAGTAGTGCCCAGCGTGGGCTATGCACGGGTCATCTCCCTGCACCCACTATATATTCTACAGAAAAATCTCTAGAATAGTTTATCTAATACAAACAGGTGACTAAAGTCAACTCCAACAGATCTCCCTGCAGCTGCCGCCTGTGAACATTCTGCTGTTCTGACTCTGGAACCTAGTTCAGTCCCTAGCATCTGGCAATAAAGGATGACTTTTTGAATGAAGGAATTTGCTTTCAGGGTACACAGAGAGTTTCACACCTTTCTGTGTATTCTTTGTTCTTGCTTCCTAATTTTGTACATTGGTACCTTCTCGCCAGGAATCAAATCTCTTAATCCCTAGAAGAGTGAGGCAAGAAGGGCACTGAGAGTTTGACAATTTAAATTGTGGAAATTCCCAGTCTCCATTTTTCTTCTAGGGCAAGGGACTTCAATGAACCCTCAGGTACAATGGTTCATTTCGGCCCCTTTGGAGAATTCTTCAGACCTCAGTGTTTCCAATTAAAGTGGAAACCCACTCTAAGAGACCTCAGTTATAGAGTTGGAGGCTATTGGAAATCAGAGTAGAAAGGTGTTGGACCCTGGAAGTCTGGATAAGCCATCATGGACCCACTCTGGCAACACATGTGGAAATACTGTGTGTGTTGGCCAGACATAAGCTGACATAAGTTTTGACCTGCCCCAGGGTGAGAATAGGGGGACAGTCAGGATAGGAGCAGAGGTCACTCAGAGGTAGATGCTGGTGCTCTAAGGCTTCCCTGGCCTAGAAAGGAGATGCATCACTATTTATAGTCTGCAAAACAGCAGAGGAACATGCACAGGCTGTCGATCAAGTCTTCAGCTGGACAGATCCCTTGCTCTTTGCCAGGTCATAATCATGTGTCCTGGGTGTCTCGGTGGTTCTGCCCAGACCCAGTCCATGCACAGCAGGAAGTGGTCTCAATCAAGAACAGTAGCGGTGGGACTCTGTGACTAAGGTCCTAGAAAAGGGCTGGAAGAGGTCTCTTGATATGGGATAGTTGTACCACCCCTTGCGGTGTTGAATTTACCTGGACACCAAAGGGGGAAAGCACTAGGCTTTATCTTGAAGATTTGGCAGATGCAGTAAGAAGGTTGGCAAACTCAGCTGCTGCAGGCAAACAGAGGTGGCAAAAATCATTTTAGAAGTGTTTAATACCATCAGTTTCCTTCAAATAGCTGCCCCGTCCCCTGGAGGGACTCAGCAGTGGTTTTTAAAAGGGTGCCTTCATACTCTACCACCTTTCAGGAATAAGGCCTTGACTTGGCTCAGCACTTTATAGCTTGCATTTATTATTGTTTTGAGTTTCAAAGTTACCAGAAATCATAGGCAGCAGTCTCTTGTGAAGCTTTTAATAGAAACAATGCCTTTTCAAATTTGCTTCCTCCTCCTCTTTTCAAAATACTTCTGCCCTGCTCTAATAATTAATTTTACCAATATTGTGGGGGAAACCTTTCACATTAAAAACTATTTGGATCAGTCCATGCAAAGCAGCCTTTTAAAGGTTGGGGTGGGAAAAAATAGTTGGTAAACTGAGCTATAATTTCTGATTCTTTACACTGCCCCCCCTCCAAAGCTGGTATAACTTTCTTTTTCTTTTTTTTTTCTAAAAAGGCCTTTTGCATTTTTACAGATGAATGTGCACACCTATGTAGTTACCCTTTAATAAGAAATACCATTTATTGTTTAGCATCGCCCAGATTTCGAATGTTGTCTCCTATATTTTTCACAATCACCTATGACCTAAATATTATTCTGTCCAGTTCACAGATGGGGAGTATAGAGCTCACTGACGAGGCCCAAGTTCTCACAGCAAATTACTGACAGTTTGAATACAAACCCATTACAGGATCTTAATCATTGTGTTACATATAAAGGATATTTTGTGACCCCCTGCTGCAGGGTAAGAAGGGAATTGTGTGAGTCCGTCAGCCCTCCCCTCCCTACCCCCGCTGGTTAGACCAGTGCCTCCTCCCTCTCTCCTGAAAGTCCCAGAGGCGAGAATTCTCTCAGGAGCTCAGAGTGGGGGCGGCAGGAGTGGGGTGAGGGGGAGGGAAAGCCTCAGGGACCTGCCTGCGCGGTCAGCTTTGCAGGGTCAAATGCACGTGTGGAGCCCAAGGGGAGGATGGGCTAGAAGGATGGGAGGCTGCCAGGGGGAGGGAGGTAGATCGCGTGCTGGGCGAACATTTTCTTATCTCCCGCTGGTCATAAATATTGTTGCATTTCCCTGGTAACTCCCTAGCTCTAGGCGGAGGCGGGCAGGCTGCCTCCCGTGGGGGCCGAGACCCTTCCCCGCCGGCAGCGGCCCGGCCTGGCTCGGAGAGCGCCCGCCTTCGGAGGTCCTGGCGGCGCTCACGCGCCGGTTCTGCAGGTCCCGCGGGGGGCAGCCCGGAGGCTAGGCCGCCAGCGACCCCAGCGCTCGCCATGCCCTTCTGCGGGGCGCCGAGGCGTGTGGGCACCAAAGAGGGAACAAGGGCGAACGCTCCGGGAAACATGCTGTGGCTCGAAAGCAGGCGGGCGACCCCGCGCGACCCCGCACAGCACTCACCCAAACTCGGGGCGAAGGCGGAAGGCGGTGGCCGACGCGCCCAGGGACCGAATACCTACCCCAGGCCAGGCTCTCAGTCAGGCTGAGTCTGACCACCGCCCTCCTCACGCTCTTTTCCGTGGGCGACGCTAGGGAGGAGGCTGGGGTTTCAAACGCGAACCATTAGGCTTCTGGAATCAGAGCTCCTTCCAGAGTTTGTCAGGACTTTTCTTTCCCGAGAAAGTAAGCGCCTGAAGGAGACCCAAGGCCCAAGCCCGTCCTCACCTCAGCCGTATCTAGGTGGGTAATGTTTGCCCAACCCTTCAAAAGTCCCAGAGTGAATAACCACAAGCCCTAGCGAACGACAACCACGGCCATGCGGCTAGGCCCGATTAGGCCGGAACAATTCTGGTGCCCGACCTGCTTAGCTAAGTGGACAGGCTCGCGGTGCCCGAATCGGGAATGAAGACTGCAGCGCGACACGTGCGGACCGAGGCCCCCTTCCGGTGCGCAGCGCCCACGCCGCGGGCCCGCCCGGGGCGCTCAGGCCCGGGGGCATCTGGCCCGACCTGCCACCCTCAGGGGCAAGGCTGCGGCCTCAGCGAGGGCTTCTCCAAGCAGTCCAGTTTCTTTTAGTTGGCCTTACCTTCTCTGCCAGCCAAAGTCATTTGGCCCTTGGTACTTTTAATATTGTTGTGCAATACTTGGGTAAATGCTTGTAACTGACTAGGTGCTTGTATATAGCTCTGTTAAAAAGTGTGTGTGTGTGTGTGTGTGTGTGTGTGTGTGTGTGTGTTAGAGAGAGAGAGAGAGACAGAGAGACAGAGAGAGAGAGACAGAGAGAGAGAGTGAGTGAGTAGGGGGAGACATTTTTCTGGGCTGATGAGAATAGTTTCAGTTCCAAATAATGCATAGGGGCCCTTAGATGCCCTACATTTCTAAATCGAGGACTTATTTTCCTTTTGTATGATTAGTTCATTTTTAATGTGCATAAATGTTATATTCTTAATTTTGGTCACCCTAATAAAGTTTTAATACCAATGTATAAGAGAAAGCCACAGGAAAAATACTTGGATGCCAACCTTGGTCTGGAAAAATATCAGTAGCATTTCTTATTTGACAAGGAAATGCATTTGTTCAGTCTTTTTCTTTCTTCCTTCTCTTTCTTTCTTTTTTTTTTTCAGTTGGCAAGGGCATAATTTTTAATGTATATCCCATGTTTATTGTTGCTGTTTGGTACTTCGGTCATATGCACCACATCTGCTTCTTATATTGTTCCTGTGTTAAGCACACACTATTGTGTTAGCAAGATTTTACACCATCTGTTTAAGAAAATTCTTGCCAGTGCTATTTGATGCCCAGTTGAACTTTAGCCAAACTTCGTTTTATAATGTTCTCTCAGTCCTGAGCATGTATAATACACTTTAATGAAATTATGCCTTTATACTTGCTGACAGACATCAGAAACACGTTTGCCCAGGTCGCTAGCAGACAGGCTAAATGTTGGGTAGGAGCAACAATATTAAAATAGTAAAGATGTTGAAAAAGAAAAATATTTGGAAACCAAACTGTTAAATTAAAATCAAATAATTACCCAAAGTAAACAACTGCTACAAACATCCCCCTTCTCCCTGTCTTCCCCTCTCCCCTCCAAACACAGAAATTTGGATGTGGCTATTGGGAGTTAATGTATAGTTCCGATGATTTATGTATTGCTTCATTATATATATTAAACTTAGGAACTGATATTTTTGACATTATTCCCAAGGGTATAACAACTGGTTATAAAAAATAATAAAGTAGAATAATGCTGTAATGTAACTGTATCAAATATATATTAAATGTAAAACATACAGATGAACTTAATTATTGAACCTAAATAAAGTGGTATATATATTTTTTATCTTGTGGCCACTCATAAAAGTTTTCCACTGTATTATCAAAAGCTAACTTCAGGCAATGTTTCCTACTTCTGAATTCTTTGGAAGTAGAGCTATTTGTGACAATTAAAAAATTATTCAAGTATCTATATTTGATATCTGAACATATATTTCTAATAGTGGCATGATTTCAGACTGGAATTGGCTTGAAATAGTAAATACTGACTGTATGTTTTCAAATGCCTTTTCTAGAACACAACACCCCTGTTGATATATTGACTTATTTTGTTTACACCCAATATGTGTACTCCAGTGTAAAGCCTTAAAATAATAATTTTGCATAGTATTTTAGTGATAAGCCCAGAAATATAAACCTAACTCTTAGGTTAATAACCTCCTGACATTCATTCCTGGGAATCAGTATTCTTCAATTGACAAAGTAGTTTCCTTTGAATGAGTTCTGCGAAAAACAGGCTTTCCCGTCCTTCCAGTTGTTACCTAGACAGGCACACTGCTTTTACTGCAGATGCTGTGATTAAATGTGTGTCCACTAGATAACTCCTTAGGGGTGTGTAGTCTCTTTTTCTTTGTTTCTTTAAGAAAACAAATCTTTGTTTTGGTGTATTTAACTTCTAAATAAAATGTATCCATGGTAATGTGGGTAATTTATTATTTATTCAAGACAGTTGGAATTTAGTACAGTACCTTTTTACTGGGAGATAAATCTGGTTATAGAAAGAAAACTCGTCTCATAACACCTCTGCTTACATATAACTCTAAAAAATTATTTATCAAGACCTACATTTTCCTCAAACTGTTAATTTAGATGTGCTTAAGTATAACCTATATTTTTCAAAAAAATAACTGATGTTACAAAAAAAGCAAACCTTATGAATCTTCACATGTCTGGTTCCAATTAATCTGCTTAGACTAATGGATAAAATAACAAACCTGATTTAGACAATCTGGAGTTCTGCACCAATTTTTATATGTGCCTCTTTAAGGTTTAATGCCTTTTCCTACACATGTTTAGTTCATAGTTATACTCATGTAAAACCTGGGATTAGAAGAATAATTAAATAGATGTACTTTCTTAAAAAAACATTTCATAGTTTATATCAGTATAAAAGGGAGATGGTCTCAAAATGAGTGTCAATGATTACTGAAAGAAAACTATATACATCTTTGTGAGCTCAGTTCATCAAGTACCTACAATGTCCCAGGTGCTAAGGATACAAAGAAGAGTAAGATATGGGTGGTCCTTGCTCTCAGAAAATTCCCAGTCCAATAAGGAGACTGGCAAAAATACAACTAGCGCATCACTGCAATTCTATAATGATTTTGTTCTACTCCTTGGGTTTTTTAATTAGTAAAGTATCAGATGAACTCATCACAGTGCTTTCTATATGTTTTTTAAAATTTTAAAGGCTGCCATTTATATGGAATAAAAGTGAGCTACCCTAAGAAGGCTATGAGGCTTCTGAGATAACCTACACTTTCTGTACTTTTTCACTTGTGGGGAAGGGGAGAGCATTAGCACTGCAGTTTCTGAAACATCTGCTCAATTATTTTGGGTCTTGCATCACAATTATTCCTTTGGTCTGTTGTAGAATCTGTTGAAAGAGTAGTGGTGAAGTGCTGTAGTAGAGCTAGAGATTTTTTAAAGGTTTTTTAAATTCTAAAGTCTTAAACAAATCTTTTCCTCTTCTCCCTCTCTCCTACAAAATAATTATGTATTTTTATGACTGAAAACTTGTATAGATGATTGAGAGAGAGGAGAATTCTACAAAGACTATTGTCTATTGAAGACAATGGATGAATGAAGTCAGTATTTGCTATTTTCCCAACATATATTTGCTAGCGTTGGGAATTAATCATCCCCAAACTACAAGGCTGAGTTTATTTTTCGTACAAACAAATTGGGGATTGTTTAGCAGACTCTTTTTAAAAAGTTG
Source organism: Mormoops blainvillei (assembly GCA_004026545.1). Classification (NCBI taxonomy): domain Eukaryota; kingdom Metazoa; phylum Chordata; class Mammalia; order Chiroptera; family Mormoopidae; genus Mormoops; species Mormoops blainvillei. The sequence continues at coordinate 291,325 of PVJD01000467.1, read as the reverse complement.
AATGTTTCTGTTCATGGAAAGTTTTGTTGGAATTTTAGAGCAAAAAAAATGTAGATGTAAAAGTTCCTTAGCACTATCAAGAATTACAGCCAAGTTAAATATAATTACTGTTTCTAATACTTTTAGAGGTTAAAGTATACTTTTCTTCTTTTAGCTATATTGATGAAAAATACCAGGATAGAAAGGAGCAATCATTTGATTGAATTAATTGAGTGCCTTTTACCCTTGTGGAAACATGGCATTTTAATTTCTTCTGTTTAATTATGGTTTGTGGAGTAAGTCTATATTATGCATAATCACAGATCAGTTTATGTGATCAATTGATTCCGAGTAGCTGCTGTCACACATTTTAGTTTTGATACTCTCCATTTCCCTTAACCCGTTGCTTTTTAGAATGGCAGAATGTCGAAGTGAAAGTTCTTGCAGTTGGAGTCTGCTGACCTGTATTTCAGTTTCAGCCCATTTAATTTTTACCTTCATGGTGATCTTGGGGCAATCACATAACTTTCTGAGTCCAGTTTCTCCATTTTGGTGGAGGGAGATAAAGTTCAACAGAGTCACTTATAATGAAAGATCTATCTGGCTTTTAATGGGAAATCACTACTCACAGAGTTTTCAAGAGCTCTTCTCAAACCAGCTTTGAAATCTGCGTTATGACTGTCCTTCACAAGGAGATTCTCCTTCAGGTTATTCCCTGTTAAGAGAACTGCCATGTCAAGCTTATTTGCTTAAATCCAGCTGAGGCTTAACTCTGGTGTCTATTCAGCAGCAGTTCCTTCTCCAAACCCAGACAAAACCATCTTCCGAGAAGTTAACTCTGACTCCAGTCCACAGTATGCATCCAAGTCTAACGAAATGAGAAATCCCCCAAGAGGCTTCCTGATTCTCCCACTTCTCTCTCCACCGTTAAAGCTAGCTGAAATGCTGCCTTGGCCTTGAGCATTTCATTCAGCCCGGAGGCGATTTCCCTTTCCTTTGAGAAACCATAGTCACTGAGTTGGGCAGTTGCTATGTTAACTGGTTACCACCTACTGCAGGCGCATCTGAAAGTGAGCCTCCTAATGCTATAGCTCTGGCATCTGATTTTTGGTGATTCAGCCTTAGAGTTTGGTGTTAAATAAACCCCAATAATGATGCCAATGAGGCAGTGCTAGAAACTGGAAACATAACCTAATAGATCATTTGTTAATAAACTCAACATATTCTATTGATACTTTATCTCAAGAAGACTTACCACGCATCATGAGTATGGCTTTTTTTTTCTGGTAGTCATAAGGAATTTGCACCGAAATGGTCATCTTCTCTATTCAGGTCTCCGTAATGGATGTTTGCAGGGCAGTGGACTAAAGGCAAGGATGGAGACTGGGCGTGGAAGAGATGAAAGGAAACGAAGGCTGTTGCTTCACCTGGAGCATGATGATACTTTACTTTCTATAAATATATGTTTTAAAAAAAGTTATCCAACATATTTCCAGACATTAACTATGGTGGTAAAGACACTGGCATGGTGCATGTGTGTGTGTGTGTGTGTGTGTGTGTGTTTTGGTGGTCGACATCTCAATAGCAGCTGGGCAGAACAGAAGTTTTGTCATTTTGTCTGGCTAGGATCTGCAGCCCATTTGACATCTGCAAGGAATTTACTTCCATTTTCTGCAAGGTATAGATTATTCCTGTATAAAATAATTCTGTGTGTGTGTGTGTGTGTGTGTGTGTGTGTGTGTATGTTTTTCAACACATATAGAATTGCCTATGAATTGATCTAATTGATTGTCAATGTCCATTGTCAAAATATTATTTGGTAAGAGTGATAAACAATGCAGTTGCCTCATCAACATTTATTCTGTTCTTTACACTATTGCATGGTAACCATGCTCTTTGATTAGGATTGACCCTAACCCTCACTCCAGGAGGTAGCTAGTGAAGGTAAACCAGTCCTCACTGTGATTGATTTAGGGATGGTTACAGGAACTTAAGTTCCATAAAGACAGGGAATTTGTTTTGTTCATGGCTGTGTTTCCAGTGCTGAGAATAATACTTGACATATAGTAGCAGGTGGTCAATAAATATTAGTTGAAAGAATGAATGAGGCAAGATCGTCTGATCGAAACAACTTTTGGGAACTTGATTTGATCCTCAGAATGTTGTGGAGTCCCTATTTTCTCTAGATGTAACCTAGGAATCATGAAACAAATACGTCCAGCCTGTGGCCATGAAGAAAATGCCCAAGGGTGAGACTGAAACACGGAAGATGGAGGAGGGCAGAGGGCAAAGCTGAGGAAATGAGTGAGAATCAGCCTCTGTGTTAACCTGTGCCTCTACATTACCTCTATGGTTTAAATCGTCTTGAATTTGATTTTTTGGTTCAACCAAGAGCACCCTAAGTGACATAGTGAGAATGGATCAAGGTGTATAACAGAGAACAATTGGCACATTTACTAGCTCTTTTCTGTGCATACTGATTCTTGAAGTTAATGGTTTAAATACTTGAATATAAAACAACTACATGACAACCTTTGACTGAATTAGGGTTTTTGGTAAAAACTCCAAGACTTGTGAAAACTAAACAATTCTCCTGTTGTGGTTGAGCCAGAGCCTCTTTAACAAATCAACAAGCAGTTAAAAAATATAATTCTGTTTTTTTAGATCCAGAGGCTTAGTAAGTATTAGATAATACATAGAAAACTGGATATGTTAGGTAAATTTTGGTTATATAGCTTTTTACCTTCCTGGAATTTGATATGATAAGAGCATGTTTATTTATAATGCATGGTATACATAGTGCTAAATAAAACATTTGAAGTGACTCAAATCTAGTTATAATACAGGCTATAATTTTCTTTATTGATCAGAAATAGGTATATCTCTTATGTACCTTTTCATTATATATTGAAGATCTATTTGAAAAACATATTAAAACTGTGGTAGAATTGTAGCCTTAGGTTCTCCTCCAAAACATGAATACTAGTTTTAACACAAACTTATAATGATTTGAGCTTAACCTGAAGCTAAGTTATAGCTTTTATTACATATTACAGAATGTCAGTAAGAACTCAGAATTTAAACCCTGAAAGCTTCACTCTGGAATGGCATTTGAAAACCAAAGTGAGAAAGGTAATAGAGACATAATAGCCAAAAAATGTTTGCCTCCATGAGCTGATTCCTCATTATGATTTAAACACTTAACCTTAGTATTTGGTTGGCACTTTGTACACTCTCTGTCCGCTACCTGGTTGTCCTGATGGACTTAGCTGACTTTCTCATTAACACAGAAACTTTTTGAGAACAGTGACCATGTCTTATGGAGCTTGAGATTCCTTGTGTCTCAAATAATGTCTATATTGTGTTTAATGAACAAATGAATGGATTAATGAATAAGTGAATTGCTGTTGTTTTTGATGGGATCTCAGTGAAAATAACTATAGTGACCAAGTAGTAATATGAATATGGGAAGGGGCCCAATAAAATACAATAAAGAGTGGTAGGCCTTACTTATGCACATTCAAATTAATTTTAGTTTTAAAAACTTGAGTGTCAACACACTTATGAAGACTGCTAATTTGAGATCGCTGCATTGTCTTCTTCTTTAAAAAAAAAACAACTGAGCTTAGAGTTAAAAGACTCTGCTACTTACTGGCCTTGTGACCATTCTATACTTGCTTTTTAAAAAGATTTTATTTATTTACTTTCAGAGAGAGGGGAAGGGAGGGAGAAAGGGACAGAGAGAAGCAATGATGTGTGAGAGAAGCATTGATGTGTGGGGGCCTTACACGCCCCCAACCAAGGGCCTGGCCCACATCCCAGGCCTGTACCCTGACTGGGAATTGAACTGGTGACCTTTAGGTTCGCTGGTCGGCTCTCAAATCCATTGAGCCACACCAGCCAGGGCTCTATACTCGCTTTTTTAAAATTTAGAAAATGAAGATAATGGTTTCTTTGATTAACTTAGGATGTCATTATGATGATCAAATGAGATAATGTATCAGAGATGCTTTTAAAATGTAAAGCAATTGAGAAACCTTAGGTAACTGATGAATTCCAAAACCATAATTGTAGGGAACATTCTTAATGCAAACTAACAAATATTTAAACAAACAAAAAACCACTATGATAAGGGCTCATTAGCACTTCAGGACCATAATAAGGAAGTCTCGTAGTGGCTTCTATCATAATTCATATCTAAAGTCACATGATGACTTTGGTAGATTGTGTGCAACCCGGGGATTCAGAACTGCTTGGGACTTTCTAAAGAGTATATACCATAATATGAGCTCAAAAAGACTTCCCAAGGGAAAACACATTGGGGAATCCTGGTGGACTGGCAAATGGAACAGACACTGCCTGAACTGAGTTACATACCTGCAGATATTAATTACATTTCTTCCACTAAATTTGTCCTGACTATTGGTCTTCCATTGACAGCCAGGTTTTTAGGAAGGTAAAGTCCAAAACCCTTCTGTGCAGAAGGAAAAAGCTGTGGAACTAAGGTTCTTCTTCTCCTAAGAGGGAGAGTCAGTAGATAGAACCAATTTTTAAAAACATATAGCATGTAGACAACCTAAGTGATGAGCAGAGCAGCAGTGGGCCCTTTCTTCTGACAGCAAGAGAATGGAAAAGATGGCCTGTGGACATTTACTCAAGAGTACTTAATGAGCACCTGCCATATGCCAAGTGCTGTGGCAGGCACTGGGGACACACTGATGGACAGAACAGACATGGCCCTTCCTGATCCCTTGATTCTTACAGGCAGATGGCTGATATAGACCTTAAAAAACTGACTCTACAAATAATTTTTCTCATAGATGGAAACAGATATTAGTATAAGATATTTATGAACTAGTTCTCTAATGTAGAATAATATAACTCTTTCATGTTTTCTCTCTAAACTAATTTCTTTACATCTTTCAAAATAAACTTTAAAGTACTTCATTATTTCTTTTCTTTAAGGTTACTAAGTTTGATATTTAGAGATGTAGGATTTAATTCAACCCTGAGAGTAGGCATAGGCTAATTCTCCAAAATCTGAAAGTAAACAAAACAGATTATTAAAAAGCCAAAGAACCCTGGCTGCTGTGGCTTAGTTGGATGGGAACTGTCCTGCAAAGCAAAAGGTTGCCAGTTCAATTCCTGGTCGGGGACTAGGTTGCAGGTTCAGCCCCTTCTAGGGCTACATATAAAAGGCAGCCAATCAATGTTTCCCTCCTTCTCTTTCTCCCTCCCTTCCACTCTCTCTAAAAAAATAAATAGTAAAACAAAACTTTAAAAAGCGAAAGAATTATGAACAAAACTAAGCTATAATAGGTTAACAATAAGCATTCTAGCAAACTTTTAAAAAACGATTGATTTTAAAGAGAGAGAGAGAGAGAAAGAGAGAGAAACATCTGATTTGTTGTTCCATTTACTTATGCATTCGTTGGTTGCTTCTTGTATGTGCCCTGACCAGGGATCTGACCTGCAGCCATGGCGTATATGGATGACACTCTAACCAACAGAGCACTCAGCCAGGACCACAAACTTTTTAATCAAAATAAATCTTAGTGAGTTTTTAAAGATAAAACACCTGTTAAAACATGTTTTCTTACTTATTTCTTATTCTTCTTTATCTCATTCATAGTAGGTACTCAATAAATATTTGTTGCATAAATGAATAAATTCATGGTCAGATTCTGAAGGATGTGGAAATAAGTGGGGAAAAAAGTGAGATTTTTATTTTCCTCCTATAAGCTATTCCCTATGGAACTGATGGCTATAGTTTTAAGTACCAAACAACAGTATAAAAAACCTGATAGTCCGTAGGGCAGGAAGAATAAAAAAGAAAAACCTCAAAGGCGTACGAATGCTATTTAAAAGTCACTGGGTTCAGTGTCAGTTGTAAATCTCAGACTGCTTAACCTGAAGCATTGACTACTTACCTCACTTTTAGCACAAACATGCTGCTTACAAAAGTGTTTATGCAAATAGGTTTTCCACATCTGTCAATTATTTCGAGCTACTAGCTAATCTGGTAGTTTAGATCAGAGAAAAATATATAATTAAACCGGCTTTCTTATCATGATGCAGCTGAAGCTTCCATCTTTAGGAAAGCATTCTTTACTTGTAAGTCACAATCAAGTCATCAGTTTACCACTTTTAACTTTACGAAATATGTTTAAGCTGTTGGATAGGTAACGCAGTGATTAATTCAGAGTCTAATATCTTTTTTCGCTATACTTTAAACTGCATACTAAATGCTTTTGAGAACTTGCTCTAGGCTGTCTAACCTGCGGCCCAGGATGGCTGTGAATGAGGCCCAACACAAAATCATATTTTTACTTAAAACATTATGAGTCTTTTTGTGATTATGTTTCACAATGTATTTAATATGTGGCCCAAGACAACTCTTCTTCCAGTGTGGCCCAGACATGCCGAAATGTTGGACACCCCATTTGCCTTTTCTCTCTATATCGAGGTATTGTTCACTTGTTTTGCTCATATTTTCTAATTTGTGGGTTTACATGGGGCAAAATATTCCTCATAGATTACTTTTTTCTGGTTCTTAAGAAATAAAGACTATATTGAAATAAATTTTGATTTGTTAATAGATTTTGATGTTATAAAGAGAAAAATTATGGAAGTTTGTGATTTAAAGTAGAGCATAGTAATCTCTTATTTTTGTTAATGTTCCTTAAAATATACATCTGTCCTAACTAGAACCAGAGGGAATTAAAAACTTCAACTTGAGAGCTTTTGAAAATGATGAAATCCAGGGTAAATATATATCGCTAATACCTGTCAGCCAGAAATTTAGAATAAGTCACGCTTCAGCTCTGCTAGTTGAAACTTTCTATTATATATGCATATTTCGCTCATCTTAAGTCTAGACTTTTCTCACTGTTTTGGTAATTGCAGGAGGGTGCATTTTAAAAACTTTACAATAAATGTCTATCTTCAGGTGTTTGCCTCTCTTTAGCTTAGAATCTGGTTTTAAAAAGTTTTTAATCTCATAGATAGACAGCGGTATGATGATTACAGCAGAGGGAAAAGAGGATGAGGAGAAGTAGGGGAGGGTAAAGGGACAAATGGTGATGGTAAGAGACTTGGCTTGCGGTGGTAAACACACAATATAATATACAGATGATGTATTTTGTACCCTTGAAACCTACATAATTTTATTTACCAAAATCACCCTAATACATTCAATTATAAAAGTTTTTAATGGTGAGTTTTAGTGGGAAAGCCTGTATTTCTCTGGCATGGGCACTGAGTTCCAGAGCACACAAATTAGGGTGGAGGACTCTTCTGGAGTTACATGGCACTTTTTTTGGTGGGGTGCTTAGTTTCTTTTCACAATTTGCTCATTTAAGGCTTACCAGTTGGCAGCCCCTTAGGCCTTCTGACGGTCAGCTGTTGTGCTGGCAATGGGTAACTGACCAAAGGCATATATGTTAATAATTCTAGAAACTTTCCAGAATATTCGTGATTTTCAAAGAAAGCTGTTAATGGCTAGCACATGCACTGTTAAACATGTTCATTGCTGATCCTTTTAGGTTAGATCTCTAGTATCTTTTCTTTTTTTCTTCTAGTAAAACTTTAAGTATAGGAAAATACTTCATTACAAATCTAGCAGTTTACAATTAAATACTATATTTGGCACATTTAAAATGTTCACAATTAACTAATTAGTTCATATCTTTTAGATTCAATGGAAATGTAATGGGTATAGTGTCATTTAGCCAATGGTACTGTTCTATCCACCCAGGATATTATAGTTTAATTGGCATTTTGTCTTTGGAAACAATTTCTAGTCATCTGGGGGAAAGGGCAGATAGAATAAAAATACCCTTGCCCTGGCTGGGGTGGCTCAGTGGACTGAGTGCCAGCCTATGAACCAAAAGGTCACTGGTTCAATTCCTAGTCAGAGCACATGCCTAGGTTGTGGACCAGGTCCCCAGTAGGGGGCGTGCAGTCAACAATTGATTGATGTGATCAATGTCTCTCTCACACATTAATGTTTCTCTCCCTCTATTTTCTCCTTCCCCTCCTCTCTCTCTAAAAGTAAATAAAATCTTTAAAAAAATGAAAATAGAACTGCCAGTCAAGATGGAGGCATAAGTAAACATGGCTCACCTCCTCATGCAACCATAGCAAAAATTACAACTAAAATACAAAACAACTACCACCTAGAATTATCAGAAAATCGAGCTGTATGGAAGTTCGACAACAAAGGAATTAAAGAAGTCATATTCATCCAGAGGAGTAGGAGAGGCAGAGATGTGGAGAGGCAAAACAGGCAGCCCCAAACCTACTGTGGTGGAAAACAATTGGGAGGGATGCCTTGGGAACAACAGGTCCCATCCCCACACCAGGCCCACCAGCCCAGGATTCCAGTGCCAGGAAGATGAGTCCCCATAACTTCTGACTATAAAAACTAGTGGGGGTTGGGACAAAGGAAGACACTGGAGGATTCTCAGGTATTTTCTTTTAAAGGGCCTGCAATGGACTTAGGAGTTACACAGACTCAATCCCTCTGGGCTCCAGCCCCAGGGCAGCAGCTCGAGGGGCACCAGTGACACACAGGAGAAACTGAAGTGTTTGCCATCAGGATCGGGATGAGTGCTAGGAGATAGCTTCCTCCTGGACAAAATCCCAGAGGACAGACGGTGGCCATAGTCCCTTTTCCTTTTCTGAGCCCTTCTGCATGCAGATACATAGAGTGGAGATACCATATCTGTGGATCCATCAACCTGCTTCACACAGGTTACCCTGCCCTGGCGATTACCTAAGGCTCTGCCCATCCAACCCACTGGTGCACTTTTCTACAATAGGCCATGCTACTAAGGGAGTGAAAGCAGCTCTACCTAATACATAGGAACAAACACAGGGAGGCTGCCAAAATGAGGAGACAAAGAGATATGGCCCAAATGAAAGAACAGAACAAAACTCCAGAAAAAGGACTAAACAAAATGGAGATAAGCAATCTATCAGATACAGAGTTAAAAACACAGGTTATTGGGATGCTGAAGGAACTCACTAGCACTTCAACAACATAAAAACAAAAAACAAAACAAAAAAAAACAGGGAGAAATGAAGATTACACTAAGGGAAATAAAGAAAAATTTATAGGGAATCAACAGTGGACTGGATGAAACTGAGAATCAAATCAATGATTTGGAATGTAAGGAAAAAAAAAACATTCACTCAGAACAGCAAGAAGAAAGGATTTTTAAAAAGTGAGAATAGGCTAAGAAGCCTCTGGGACAACTTCAACTTTATAAACATTTGAATCATAAGGGTACTGAAGCAGAAGAGAAGGAGCAAGAAATGAAAGCTTTTTTGAAAAAATAATGAAAGAAAATTTCCCTAATTTGGTGAAGGAAGTAGACATACAAATCTGGGAAGCACAAAGAGTCCCAAACAAGATGGATGCAAATAGGACCACACCAAGGCACACCATAATGAAAATGCCAAAGGTTAAAGACAGAATCTTAAAAGCAGCAAAAGAAAAGCAGAGTTACCTACAAAGGAGTTCCCATAAGACTGTCAGCTGATTTCTCAAAAGAAACTTTGCAGGTAATGTGTCCTGGCAAGAAGTATTGAAAGTGATGAAAAGCAAGGACCTATAATCTAAATTACTCTATCCAGTAAAGCTATCATTTAGAATTGAAGGGCAGATAAAGTGCTTCACAGGCAATCTAAAGCTAAAGGAGTTCATCATCACCAAACCCTTATTTTATGAAATTTTAAAGGGATTTATTTAAGAAAAAGAAGAAGAACAAAACTATGAACATTAAAATGGCAATAAATTCACAACTATCAACAACTGAATCTAAAAAACAAACTAAGCAGACAAGCAGAACAGAAACAGAATCATAGATATGGAGATGATTTGGAGGGTTATCATTTGGGAGGGGGAAGGGGGAGAATGGGAGAAAAGGTGCAGGGATTAAGAAGTACAAATTGGTAGGTACAGAATAGACAGAGGGATGCTAAGAACAGTATAGGATATGGAGAAACCAAAGAACTCACATGTATGACCCATGGACATGAACTAAGGAGCAGGGGATTCCTGGAGGGAGTGGGGGGTACTGGGAGGAGCGGGGCAAAGGGGGAAAAATTGGGACAACTATAATAGCATAATCAATAAAATATATATAAAAATTAAAAATAAAGAAAATAAAAATAAAAATATGCTTATACTAAAAATAAGTATACCTATTTATATTTAATAGTGAAGTATAACTATTTATTGTATTTATTGTGTATGTGGCTTGTTTTTGTTTTAGGAGAACACCAAATCAAAAATAAAATCAACATTTAAATTATAAGTAAACTATCTCTAATTATAGGGTGTTTCTTTCTTACTCTTATCCTTGGAAAACAATATAAAATGTTTGAAATAATACTGTTGATAAAACATTGCCTTAAATCATAAAAGAGAGATGCTAAGTAAGGATTTATGAATGACTAAAATGATAGGGAGAATAACCAAAATTTCATTTAAATTCTACAAATAGATTTCATATTTATTGAATTTGGGAAAAACATTTTGAAAACAATTGCTTTGCAGTAAATATGTTTTAAGAAGATTGGTCAGTAATATCTTGAATTTATTATCCATGAATGTATAAAAGTAATTAATCAGAATTAGACTGTAAATAAGATGGATTTTAATAGACTCTTAGTTCTAAGTACAATTTTATTCTTTATTTTTAATAAAGAATTTGGAAACTGAGCCTTTATTCAAGGCAAAATAGCAAGGAGTTTCAGTACTTTCTGTTGTTTTACTAGTGTACTGATTCTCTATGTTAAGCTGCTATTATGGTTAAGGTAAATATAGTATTAAAGGAGCAAAGATTAACTTCTGTAACCAAATTAGCAAAGGAAAATATTTTCTGGGAAAAATGATATTAAAATAACCACTTTAAAAATTGTGACATATTTCTTTTGGAGTTTTCTAAATAGGCTGTTGAATTTATTTCTAAAATGAAATTTAAAAAAAGAAACAAAGACTTTGTAGAAATTATAAGTTTATTTTTCTCCTGGTAAATTACACATTAAACAGCTTTTGTATTAAAAAATAATGCTTTTAAATTTAAACTTTTCTTAAAGTAAAATAAAAATTAAAATACTAGTTTATATTTTAAACACTATTAGAATATGCAGTTTCATACCTCATAACCAATATACTTAAATAATTATAATTAAGCTGTGTACTATTACACAGTATTTTAAATATGGGGAATTATAAATATAGTTAACATTTATAATCCTTTGTTAATTATATTTGTGTCTGGTTAACAGAATATTAAAATACATATTCATTAATTATAATTATAGGTTATTATAAATACCTTGGCATTAAAATTTAGGGTTACAATTTAGGCATTAATTTTATATGAATTCCTCTGTGTGACCACAAATGAAAAATGAATCTGCTCCAAAATGTTCAAAGCTAATGTCAAGGAAAAAAAAACCCTACCAAAAATTTGACAAAGGCATTTTGAAATAATTGATGTGTTCAATCAAACTACAAAGACACTACAATGAAGAACATGGGTTATTTTGTTTTCTTTTGCATTTCTTAAGGTATGCCAGCACTAGATATATTTTTACATTTTATAATTTGAGATAATGAGGTATGTTTAGACAAAGTAACGCTGCATTCAGAGTTGGAAACTTTACTTCTTATTTTCTTAGCTGCATTCCATCTGTTTTGTCAAAGGCATGGTTCTAGCAGTTTCATGATGTCCAAACCATTAGACACAAAGCTCTTGTGTATGTATGTGAATCGAGGTACATTTTTTAAGTCGGACGTATATAACAAAAGAACAGGAATGATTGTGAAGTACTTAGATGATGCAGAAACACTTGAAGAGAAAGCCATGCATGGATATCTACTTATAGTAATTGTTCTTCTAAAAAAAACATGTTTTTGAGCCAGAATATTTGTAACATGAATACTATTTAATTTGATTAATTTTAATAATACATATGATAACCTCATGGCTTTATTTTTAGGACTACTACTATTTTCCTCCCGAATAAGCATAAATATATAGTGCTGTGTTAAGCAAACTTTTTTTTCCCCATGAAGGTAAATCAGAAAAATGTCTTGGGGCTAATTACAATTTATTCTATTTATTTTGAACTATAAATGTGGGGCGTGTGTGTGTGTATTCATTATAAAATTAAAATAGTAAACATATAAATAAAACAACCCACACAATATCTCACATGTAGACTGGGTTCCATTTTAAATGATTAAAGGTTGTTTCTTTACTTTGTTAGATTCTATGGAAAAAGTGTAGGTTCTTAAAATGTACATTGATGATTTCATTGTTAATGAAAAAAATGGTTCTGCTTTCAGGCAGTACAATGTTAATATATGAACATATTTGTGAAAAACATCATGGACGTTTTTCAATGTTTTATCCAGAATTTAGAAAGAGCCATATATTGAAGCTGTATTATACATGTGCTTCCCTTTCCCACTCCCTTACCTCTGATTTATTATTGGTAGAGAATATCTGAATTGGTTTTAATTTGAATCTTCTTTTTTTCAACCAGAAAAATGATCTAAAAATTTTTGAATTATTTGATTTCTGAAAATAATTTGGATTGTTTTGGCAAGGCTGTACCTAATGCATTCTGATGTTATGCTTGGTTACACTTCAAGAGTAAAACATTTGTGGGTTGTGGTGCTGCTTATGTAGAAATTTTTATTATTTATTGGCCACCTTGGTTTCTAATAAATTGAAATTAATACGTTTAATTTATAAAATGAATGATTGAACTCTTTTCCCACATAGACTTTAAAATGTTTTTTTAACTCAAAATTTGCTATACCCTCAACAGCAAAAATATGAGAGCATGAATAAAATTTACTTTGATTAGCTTTTTATAATTTACAAAATAATTTTTAAAACATATAATTAAATAAAAGTATTCAAAAAAGACTTTGTGGAATTAGAAAGACAATCTGCCACTGAGAATTCTGTTGAATCATGATAAATGCCTATATATTGACTTAATATATATGACAAAAAAAACTTGATTTTATAATCTTGAGTGAATTAAATAGTATTTTTGTGAACTCTACTCCATACTATTAATGTAATAAAAGGATAAATTTTTAAAAATGTGTTTGGACTTTTTTCCACTTAAAAAACAATCCATTATGTGAAAACTTGTTTGCTTACATTATTCTTGTATAGCTGAGGATGCCATAGAGTACCTGAAGTTGATGTTACACATTGTTTAGTATGTTCTAGAAATACTCTGATGCTCAATAGCTATAAAAGAAATCCCTTCAGGGGTGCCTGGATCTGGTAGTATCTTTGTAGATTCACAGGCTTTCCTTTGTGAAAACACCCATGTAAATTACCATTATCATTTTCTAATCAACTCTAGTCTTTTGAATGACAAAAGATAGGTAGTGTACTAAATCTACTTTCAGAAAAGCCTTATTAATTTAAACTCTGCTAATTTAGAGTTGATGGTCATGTAAATGAAAGTTAGCCTTCCTTAAGTGAGAATACTCATGAATAATTTACATAATATTATTTTAGTAATATTTAAAATATTTCAGGGAATTTTTGATGTACTATTTATATATAAAATATGACATGTTAAATAAAATTTGTCTTGCATATTATTTAAACAATAAATTTTCCCACAGGATCAAATAAACTTGCAATAAGTGTGACAAACCATAAATTTGCTCTATAAAGAGCTCATACAACTCAGTAAGAAAAATACAAAATCCCAAAAGTAAGTGGACAAAAAGTATGACTATTTCATAAAAGGGGAACTACAAAATGTTAGAAAACATGAAAAAATGTCAACCTCAATAGTATCTGAAAAAATACAAATAATAGGCTAATGAGGTTACTCATACTCAAGTCAGATTAGCAAACCCTAAAAGATATATAATGCTGGTGGGGGCAAAAGTCATCTATACTCTTGCTAGGAGTAACAAGTGGTTCAGCTTTTAACAATATGTAGCAAGAAGTGTTATAACATGTTTTTAATCCAGTACCTCCACCCTTTTTTTGGTAATCTGTGCAAAGGAAATAATATAAAAGTCTCACTAAGATTTATACTCAGAGATGTTTGATATAACCTTTTTATAAATCAAGAAAAATTATAAACAATCTAAATTCTAGGAATACAGTTAGATAAATTATGCTTCATTCAAATGATGGAACTTAACACAGCTATTAATAATAAGTATAAATGATGTTAATGCCTTATGAAAATGCTTCTGACATGCTAGATGAGAAAAACTGGATACAAAAGTATACCTATGGAATAATTTCGTATATGTTAAAATGAAAGCAAAAAGACTCAAGGGAAGTGTGATAGAATGTGGTTGCACAAGGATGAAAGTTATGCGTATTTTTTCTTACTGCTTTTTAATTTGCATCTACTAACAAAAGAGCATTATCTTATTTTTAAATTAGAGGGGTGTGACCTTAAAAAATATCCATTCCCTTTGCCTCAGATATCCCATGTCAAGAGATTTATCCTGAGGAAATAATCCTAAATGTTCACCCAAATTTATGCAAAAGGACTACAAACATTTTTGTTGCTTTTAATAGTAAGCTATTTGGAGCATGCAAGATATCCAAACTATGTAAATTATGAAGATGTAATGTATTTCTAGAATGGAATATTATATAGTTATTGAAGTTATTTTCTAAAGAGACTTTTAAATTAAAGTATTTATGATATATCATAATTAAGTAAAAAATATGATCTCAACTCTATGCAAAATAATATATGGAGAGAAAACAAAAATTGTTAATCCTCAACAAAATATTGGCAAACCCCATCTGGCAATACATTAAAAAGATCATACACCATGATCAAGTGGGATTCGCCCCAGGGATGAATGCAAGGATGGTACAATATTTGCAAATCAATAAATGTAATACATCACATAAACAAAAGGAAATACAAAAGTCACATGACCATATCAATAGATGCGGGAAAAGCATTTGATAAGTTACAGCATCCATTTATGATAAAAACTCTCAGCAAAGTGGGAATAAAGGGGGCACACCTCAACATAATAAAGACTATACATGAGAAACCTACATCCAACATTATACTGAAGAAGCAAAAACTAAAAGCTTTCCCACTAAGATGGGACATAAGACAAGGATGTCCACTTTCACCACTTCTATTCAACATAGTATTAGAAGTCCTAGCCACAGCCATCAGACAAGAAAAAGACATAAAAGGCATCCAAATTGAAAAGGAGGAAGTAAAACTGTCATTGTTTGCAGATGACATGATAGTGTACATAGAAAACACTATAGACTCCACCAAAAAACTACTCGACCTAATAAGTGAATTGGGCAAAACAGCAGGATAAAAAGTTAATATTCAGAAATCGAAGGCATTTTTGTACACAAACAATGAAATATCAGAATCAGAAGTCAGGGGAAAAATCACATTTACTATAGCAACAAGAAAAATAAAGCACCTAGGAATAAACTTAAGCAAGGAGGTTAAAGACCTCTACCCAGAAAACTACACAACACTGAAGAAAGATATTAAGGAGACACAAATAAATGGAAGCATAACCATGTTCATGGATTGGAAGAATTAATCTCATCAAAATGTCCATACTACCCAAAGCAATTTATAGATTCAATGCAATCCCTATTAAAATACCAATGACATATTTCACAGATATAGAACGAACATTTCAAAAATTTATAGGGAATCATAAATGACCCTGAATAGCTGCAGCAATTTTGAGAAAGAAGACCAAAGTAAGAGGGATCACAATACCTGACATAAAACTATATTATAAGGCCACTGTCATCAAAACAGTCTGGTACTGGCACAAGAACAGACACATAGATCAATGGAACAGAATAGAGAGCCCAGGAATAAACCCATGTCTCTATGTTCAATTAATATTTGACAAAGGGAGCAGGAGCATAAAATGAAGTAAAAATAACCTCTTTGACAAATGGTGTTGGGAGACCTGGGCAGCTACATGCAAAAAAATGAAATTCGACCACCAACTTACACCACACACAAAAATAAACTCAAGATGGATAAAAGACTTAAATAAATATAAGTTGTGACACCATACAAGTTCTAGAGGAGAACATAGACAGGAAAATCTCAGATATTCCATGAAGCAATATTTTCATTGATAGAGCAAGGGACATAAAGGAAAGAATAAATGGGACTTCATCAAAATAAGAAACTTCTGCACATCTGAAGAAAACATCAGCAAAATGAAAAGGGAACCAACTGTAAAGGAAAATATATTTGCAAATGATATCTCAGACAAGGGTTTGATCTCCAAAATATATAAAGAACTCACATGACTCCACTCTGGGAAGACAAACAATCTAATTACAAAATGGGCAAAGGACCTGAACAGACAATTTCCCTTCATGAACAAGAAGGACATATATAGGGCTCAGAGACACAGGAGAGGATGCTCAGCATTACTAGCCATCAGAGAGATGCAAATTAAAACAACAATGAGGTACCACTTCATACCAGTAGGAATGGCCATCATAAACAAATCAACAAACAAGTGCTGGCCAGTTTTGGAGAAAAGGGACCCCTAGTACACTGTTGGTAGGATGGAGACTGGTGCAGCTGCTGAGGAAAACAGTTTGGAATTTCCTCAGAAAACTAAAAGTGGAACTGCCTTTTGACCCAACAATTCCACTGCTTGGATTATACCCTAAGAATCCTGAAACACCAATTCTAAAGAGCATATGCACCCCAGTGTTCATAGCAGCACAATTTACAATAGCCAAGAATTGGAAGCAGCCTACGTGCCCAACAGTAAATGAGTGGATCAGAAAACTGTGGTACATTTACACAATGGAATACTACACAGCAGGAAGAAAGAAAGAGCTACTGCCCTTCACAACAGCATGGATGAAACTGGAGAACATTATGCTAAGTGAAATAAGGCAGATGGTGAAAGACAGATACCATATGATCTCACCTATAAGTGGAACCCAATCAACAAAGTAAACAGGGAAGAAAACATAACCAGCAACATTGAAATAGGGAATGGACTAACAGTGGCCTGAGGGGAGGAGAGAGGGGATAACTAGAGAAAGGAAGGGGAGAGTTTATCGAGGAATATGCGTGGAGGATGCATCAATGAGGCCAAGGCAGGGAAGGATTGAGGATGGGAGGTGGGGATGGGTGGGGTTGGGGAAAGTGGTGGTGGGAAAATGTTGACAAAAAAAAAAAATCTACAGGGGGATGCTAAGAAATGTATAAGAAATTGAGAAGCCAAAGAACTGATATGTACAACCCATAAACCTAAACAAAGAGGTGTGGGCATGATGGGATAGGGTGCAAGGTGGAGGGGATAAAGAAAAGAAAGGAAAAAAAATGGAAAATTGAACAGAAGGGGAAAATAAAATAATTTAAAACGAAATTTTTGTGTTCATTTAAAAAATCCATTTTAAATAAAAATGCATATGAGCATATATTAAAAATATACAATAGTGTAAAAAGCATAAGACATTCACTCACATAAGACATCTTAATTTGAAAGTACTGGAATTAAATGTTCCTACTTATCTCTCTTTTTAGTTACTGTTTATAGATGAATAAATGCATGCTATAAACATATGCTCATATTAAATATATACTCACATAATATTCATTTATTTAATACCAAGTAATATCTTCCTATCTCATCTCAAAACTATATAATAAGATTTAAACAACCTCATAGTTACCAACATCAACTTTTTTTCTTTTTAAAGAAATAACCATTTTTTTTTGAAAAGGCACTTGGTTTCTGATTGTGGGGAACCAAGGATTTAAAAGTTCATAAATATCTAATGGGGGAACATGTAGAAGACACATCTGTTGTAACATATCATAACAATTTTTTTCTCTAATTTAGTTCCATTTTCTTTCTCTCCACAAAAAAAAGAAAAGCCCTGAATCAATTTAAGAAATCCCATCCACAACCCCTTTCTCCTCTCCACGACCCCCAAAAGCAAAAAACAAAACAAAAAAAAATCAATTTTGTTCATATGATCTTTCCCTTGAGGTCTTAATCGGTTTAGTCTGTAGGATTTCCTTTTTGGGTGACATTATCAGAAGAAATTACCCTGTACCATTACCTATGGTCAATGAGGTTTGACAGGCTTTCCTTGTCTCTCATCTGCATCAAGCAATTCCCTGAGACAGGAAGGTGTCGTTTAGACGTGACCCTTTGAAGTTACTTTTACTTCCATCTTCAGCTCACTGAGATTTTATTTTGTAGGGTCATCAACCTTAAACTCTCCGAGCCTGTGGACAATGCTGCTTTAGTTATTATAACCATTTATTGTAGTACTCTGTACTAGAGGAAAAGTCAGGCTGGCTATAGCATTTTGCCTGGAATTCATTCAGTGTGAGCTTTGGGTGGCCCTTACCAAGCTGTGGCTTCAGGCCAGGGGGGAAGACGGGGAGAAGCTGCAAAGAGAACTCGGCAAATTGGCAAGGTCTAAGGGAGTTTATCTCAGTCATGCAATTGTAATTTTTTGTTTGTTTTGTTTTTCTGAGGAACAGAGCATTCATTGCAAATTTGCAGTTTAAAACTTGTAGTAATCGATAGTGACAGGAAAGAATGGTACTCTAGCCAGTTTCTTAACTAATTTAAAATGCTTGCATTGTTTTGCTTTTATTCTTTTTCTTATTAACCCCATAAAACAATATAGTTAAATTCTCTTGGTACTAGTACATTGGGCAAAGTTGCATCAGAAGAGTGAAAGTTTGTCATGTTAGAAAAAATGCCCATCCTCTGTAATGTGCCCCACTCCTTCCAGTGGAGACAGAAGATCGTGGATAAGGGGTTAATATGTCTGTCTTTAGCATAGTGTGTGACTTGTTCATCAAAAGTAAACATGAAAGAAATGGTAACCTTAATAAATCCTGAAACTCCTTTAGACTTTTAGCTAGAAAAAAAAAATAATTTTGAGAAGTCAGGCTCACAGCCAAACAGTACTACTTTTAGGGAGGGATAGGGGAGATGAGGGCAGAGTAGGTGTTGCATAGTAATTTTAGATTTTTTTCTTCTACTGATAGAAGGATAAATTTTATAGTTTCCTTTTACATACCTTTTTATTTATTTATTCATTTTTGGCTTGTTTTAATGTCAGTTAATTACCCTGCATGTGTTTCTGCTGTAGGAAAAAGGTATTCACTTCAAATTCACATCTGCCCTGTCTGGGCTGCAGCTTCAGGGAAAGCATGGAAGCTGTCAGTTTGCCAAAAACTTTTATAAGTAGTGCTTCACAGCTCCTCTTCCAAAGCCTTAATTCCAATGGGGAAACTTACTAACAAATTAGACAGCATAGTAAGAACACTGCTCTTAGAAAGCCCCAGGAAATGCACTTATATTTCTCAGGTAGTGCTCTAGGTCTCTTATCACATAATTAAATTGAATCTTAAGACTTAGGAGGACGATATTTTGGACTGATGCTTACCAAAGGGAGATGAAAATGGAAGAGATGATACAGCATCAGTATTGCTAGCCCAGAGACAGCAGTCTTAGAAAAACACTTGTGTCTTATGGAGTGTTCTGTAGTTTAAAACAGCATTTTACCTATATATAATTTCTCTTTGATTTGATCCTAAAAATAATCCTCCCTAAATAAACCATCATCAAAAACTGTTACCAGATTTTCATTTTGCAAGGTATGGAAACTAAGGGTCCTGCTTAGTAACAGTCAAATTAACATAGTTAGTAAAGGGCAAAGTATTCAAAGCCGAAGTCTTCTGATTGCAAGATCTCACCAAACCAAAATTAAGTGAGGATACTTCAATGGGAAGGGAATATAGAGAAATTTGCTTTCTTGAGATTTGCCGAAGGCTAAACCTGTATAAGCATCATTAAGCCTGAGAATAAATCAGATCTGCAAAGTACAGGGCAAATTTTGCATTGTTTTAAACAACCACAATTTAATTGATAACTTTTAAACCATTCTTTTATAAAGCATTTTACCAATATTCTGTTTTAATTTGATAGACGTTGTACATCTTTACTTGTCTATATAACCATCCAATATGCCATAAATATTCCCCCCAAATTATATAATATATTTAGAGTAAACAGTTTTCCAGCTGTTTTTGAGAACAGGTTATGTGGCATGTGGGATACAGTAAAATTTTAAAATTTGATAATTACAGTTGGAGACTGAAAAACATAGATTCTTAAATCTCTTAAGAGATGAAAAATTACACATTATAAATATCCAGAAAAGTTACTAAGGTTATTCTTTTTGTGATTTAAATGGGTAGGTTCAGTTGTAGACTAAATATTTTGTTTTTGTTTATATTTCAATTCATTAGATCCTAGAAAAGCTATTGCAGACATACTTTCAAAAACACATCCATAAACCTAATAATGAAATTTTAAGAAGTAAAACTTTATTATTTGTCAATTAGTATATCACATACCAAAAATGTATGCTGAGAAATATTAAAACTTTTAAAACTAAAAAAAGATACACAGTCAAGCATTTCAATAGTGAGATTGTGTAATATTTTTCCTTCAAGGAGTTTAATTTCTAATATTTCAATAAAAATTATCATGCATAGTTTTTAATAATAATTTTTATTAAAAACAAACTGCTAGGAAAATAATTTAAAAGTTAAGAATTTACCATGATCTTATTTGTTTAATAATTTTTTCTAGTTACTATTATAATTTTTAACCATGTGTAACAACTTATTTTCTATTTTCTTATTTTGAAAATTAATGGGACTCTTCATTAGTGCTTTGTTTTCTAGCGAAACCAAAGATTTCTGCAAAAAAAATGGATTTCACTGTGATTCTGAGTCATTCCAGTAATTTCATTGGGCCTCAAACTGTTGTGAACCTGGAGGAAACACTCTATGTAAAACTTGCAGATTCATCTGGTAGTGATTTGTCATTTACCATGTTTTGGGCTGGCAGCCAGGTCAGCTGTTGCCAAGAGAAGGCAGACAGGGAAATAAAATCATTATCAAGAAAAGACTTGGAAATACACATATACTGAATGAAGAAAACTGAGACAACTCAAAAAAAAAATCTAGGATGTAATGGACTCACAGAAATAAAGGGGGCTAGAAAAAGGAGAGGACTCAGTCCCTATGGGTTACTCACCTCCCTACTGCGCTCCCACCTCTGGCAACTTTGTGCCCTTGACATATCAAGTGCTAGTCTTTAAGTTTATTTAATTAATTGGACACCTAGGAGTAGAATTCCTCTAACACTTCAGTCAAATCAATTCCATGACCCGGAAACTTGTCCTTGCAGTTACTACTTCACCATGTTTTAGCAGTTTTGTGATTTCTAGCAGGTTTATCTCTTGAACTCACTACTCCTCAGACTCAGTCAAGAAAATATGTAAATCTATAATGTAAAGCAGTTTAAGAAGAGGACAGTTTAAATCTAATAAGAAAACATTATAAGCTGAGAATTTCAAATGTACTTGGGGGTTGAGGATATTTGAGTCTTATAATTTTGGTAAAAAGATTCTGAATAAAGATAGAAGGATAATGTATAGATAAATGCCTGCAATATGCAACTCAAAAATATTTGTAACAGGCTTGAAATTAAGGTTCAAAAATCTTTAGACTTGAAAAAAATCTTTTTGCACCTCACCAAACCTCATTAATTCTTTTGGTCCTTTCTAACTGAAGTAATTGTACTAATGACTAACGTTTACGGGGTACTTTAAATTGATACTTTTTACTAAAAATCTGAAGATAGAATTTATTCAATAAATAAATTTTAATTGAACCCTTTGCTTTATACAAGCAGTTATTATAAAACACAATAGTGATGATGACCAAGAAATAGCAGATAGAAAATATTTAGGTAACTTGTTTTTGTTGTAATCTATTTGAAATGTAGCGAACATTTCAGGATGAGGAAGACAATGTATATATGCCCAAGAAACCAGTAAAATAATTTAGAATGTCAGATTGATCCATATATTTAGAATAATCATTTGTATCAAATGACTTACTATATGGAATGTAAAGGACAAAGCAAAACAAACAAATTGAAACAGAGTCATATATATAGAAAAGAGACTGACAGTTGCTGGAGAGGAGGGGCTTTGAGGGAATGGGTAAAAAAGGTTAAGGGATTAAGAAGTAAAAATTGGTAGTTACAGAATAGCCATGGGGATGTAAAATACAGCATAGGGAATATAGTCAATAACATTGTAATAACTATGTATGGTGTCAGGTGGGTACTAGAAATATTGGGAGGAACACTTTGTGAAGTATGTGATTGTCTAACCACTATGCTGTACACCTGAAACTAATACAAAATAATATTGAATGTAAACTGTAATTGAAAAATAAAACAACAAAAAAGAGACATTTATTTAAATTAAGAAGGCATCGTGTAATAAAAATGGAAAGAATTGACCTCAGGCAAACCTGGGCTGGCATCCCAAATCTACCACTCACAACCTAGATGACTGTGGGCAAGTCATTGATATAACTGCCTCATATATAAAGCAACAGGGGTTATGATGATAATACGCTTCTCATAGAATTCTTGCTGATAATGTAGTTATAGTGCTTAGGATAATAAGTGACATATATATGGGAATTCAATAAATGGTGGCTACCATTGTTATTATAATATTTACAATGATTACTTTAAGTCTTTTAATTCCTAACATTCTATAATAAACTATAAACTCCTTATGCTTCATTTCTGATGCAAAATTCTGTGAGGAATTTTCACAGAATTATCATGTTGACTTCAGTCATCTTGAGATAGGTTGGTATATGGTTTAGGGTGAGTGAACAGACTGGAACCTGGACGTTGTTGTGCTCAAGTTTACCATGCTGGCTTTCTGGGACACTTATCTTACTGAAACCAAATTTATAACTCAGTGTTGCTGCTTCTGGGCCTTGGGAAAGGCAGTGTTAATGGTCCACTGCTAGGAAAGGAAAAGAGAAAAGGGTTGCTCATGAATCTTTCCGCTGTTCCAAGTTGGTACTATTATTATATCCATTACAACCAGTGGGGCCAGCATATTTTTTTTTTGTTGCCATGGCCATCTCTCATGGGTCTATTAGTCCTATTGCTTAAGAAGAAAGGAATTAACTAAATTTGATTGTTATATTTATAATTTTTATGTCAACAAAATGTTTTACAGAGCTGTCATGTGGCAATCTTTTAAGACTCATCAGCTCTCTCTGATTATTGTTTTTTTTAACATTCATTAAAGAATTGTCTTTTATTGTTTTGTATTCCCCATGGTGCCTAAGTTAGGGTCTTGCATTATAAGTTTTTAAATAAAATTTAATTGATTTAAAAAGCCCTATTTTCCCTGAAGACTGGTCCTTTTCATAAGGTCTCTTTCTTTCTCTTTTTCTCCCTCCCTCTCTCCCTCCCTTCTTCCTTCCTTCCTTCCTTCCTTCCTTCCTTCCTTCCTTCCTTCCTTCCTTCCTTCCTTCCTCCCTCCCTCCCCTCCTTCCCTCCTAGAAATATAACAATATGTATTACTTCAAAGTTAGAGTTCCTACCCTAGCCACTGTGCTTGTAACCATTCATAAATATTGCAGACAAAAATGAAACCTGTAAAATAGTGATGGCATCGAAGACTTCTGTTCCTTGAAGTTCTTAAAATAGACATCATGCCCTGGCTGGTATGGCTTGGTTGGAGAATCATCCCTTAGACTGAAAGATTTTGGGTTCAATTCTTGGCCAGGGCATATACCCAGGTTGCAGTTCACTCCCTGGTTGGGGTGCGTACAAGAAGGCAACCAATCAATGTTTCTCTCCCCTCCTACCTCTCTCTCATGCATGCGTTCTCTCTCTCCCTTCCTTTTTCTCTAAAAGCAATGACACACTGTCCTCAGTTGAGGATAAAAAAATTTATCAGGTGAGGATAAAAAAAATTAAAATAAGCATCACATACACCTATTAAAAATGAAATTGTTGTAAGAATATTAATTAAATATGTTTCCATTAACCCGAAGTATTCATCAACCAAAAGAACTCTGTTCTCAGATGAGACAGTGAAGGTTAGAGACTTATTTCCCTTGAAACCAGGTTTACAACAGACTCTCTTCTAAGATATTAATTTTATGGCATATTTATTAATTTAGAAAAATTTAACAAATTTTTAAAGTTATTATTTTGCTAAAATAAAAACAATGTATTTTCATTTTAAAATACAATATTGGAAAATACAGATATTATGTGTGGTAATTTATTACCAAACGTCACTAGCGAATCATGACTACATGAATTCAAGTTTGGTGTAGTCTTTTCTCATTGAATCAGGGCTGGCTTTATGGTTTGTTTGGTCTAACAGAATGTGATGAAAATGGAGTTGTGTAAGTTTTAGGTCTACGCTTTAAGAAGCCTTGCAGCATTTTCTTGCTGCCCTGAGATATCCATATAAGGAAGTCTGATTCATTTACTTGAGAATGAGAGATCTTATGGAAAGAGAGGCCTTTCTTCAGAAAGACTACAAAGAGAGATTCAGCCTGACCCCAGCATTCTAGCTGCACCAGCCTAGGCCCTTGACATGTGGATGAAACCATCTTGCATCCTTCAGCCCGTCAGGCTTCAAGCTGACAGCAAATGCATGTGTGAGCCCAGTTAATACCATATGGAGCAGTCATTAGCTTCCCAACTGTACCCAGTCCATATTGCAGATTGTTAGCAGATAAAATGTTGTGTTGTTTTAAGTGCTAAGTTTGGGGGTGGTTTCTTATGCAGCAATAATGAACTGTTATATATGAGAAAATTATGTGCAATACCACCAGTTTGACATAATTTAACATTTTGGAGTAATTCATATTGTGTTGAGGGTTTGTTCATTGTATCATGAACATTTTCTCATGCAATTAATCTTCAAAATATGTAGATTTTATAAGAAAAAAATAAATAAAAAGTAAAATCAACAACTTGATAAAAAAGCACCATAAAGTAGATTTCAAAAAGTGAACAATACCAAGTTCTGTCCAGAAAGTATCCAGCCATGTACTATGACAAATAGAGACATTTATTAAAGAAGATGCAAAAGATACAAGAAACATTGTACATAGGACAATGACACCTCAGTCCCCTTCAAGGTAGGCACCTTGGGACATCACACAGTTCTCCCAGTCACCAACAGCTGTCCTGTTTTATTTTCCTGAATATTATCAATAGTCCGAAATCTCTTCCCTTTCAAAGGTGATTTTAGTTATAGGAAAAACCAGAAGCCACAGGGCACCAAATCCGTGCTGTGAGGTTGCTGAGTCACCTGGAAGATTTGATGTTTTGACAAAAAACTGTACAAGAGTTGTAATGCATGAGTGGGCACGTTGTGATGAAGCTGCCAGTCACCAGTTGCCCACAGCTGCAGCCTTCTGAATCATTCAAATAGTTTTCAGGGAGGAATGTTCAAGCTTCACGCGAAATTTGATGCAGATTCATTGCTCTCCTTGCTCAGTCACTTTGAATGTGATGGCCATGCAGTACACATTGTCACTCAATGGCGTCTCTACTGCTCCCACTGACTAGTACAGTGAAGTCATCATTGTTCACATATGTGCATTTCAGTCTCATTATATTAACAGTGGTTGGACTTTCTCCAGATAGACCTCATATATGTTCTCAATAATAACGATGGCATACATATATGTGGGATATAGGATATGCTGTGTATTAGTTATATGTTGCTATTGGACAAATCTCCCCAAAAGTTAGTAACTTAAAATAACAACAAAAATTTATTTATCTCTCGAAGGTTTTCCCAGATAAGAAGTCAAGAGTGGTTTAGTTTTGGGGTTCCAACTCTGGCTCTGTCATAAGATTGTGGTCAATATGTCAGCTAGCATGCAGGCATCTGAAGCATTTATTAGGGCTGGCATATTCACTTCCCAGGTAACATACTCAAGAGGCTGACATGTTAGTTCTAGTTGTCAGTAGGAGGCCTCAGTTCTTTCCCACCTGGACCTCTCCACAGGGCTAGTTGAGTGTTCTCAGAACATGATGACTGGCTTCCCCCCTGAATGGTGGAAAAGCTGTGGTGGAAGCTGCACTGCTCCTCTTCAATATCATGTTAGTTTCCCAGGTCAGCCCTGTTCAGTGATGTAAATCGACTTTGCTGAAACATACAACAATAGGAATGACCATTAGGAATATGTTGACAATTATGGAATGTGGCAGAATATTGAACCAAATCTGTCAGAGAATGAAAATAGTTTTTTTGAAATATCTTAGGACTTGAGACATAGGAGTCGTGTGGCTGTGGAAAACAAGGTCTGCATGTTCTTTTTGGAAGAAATATTTCAATTTATTCCTAATGGTTATAAATGGTGAAGAATAGAATGATCATAAATGAAAAAATCAAATTAAGTTAGATTTCAGTATTTTAGTGAAATGGTACATTAAGAAAAATTCGTCATCTTTGATTTTAAAAATTCTCTGTTGAAGATTAATTCATGAAGAAAACTGAGCCTAAGAAGCATTTTGAAACTATTTTAAAAAGCTTTACCCCTGAGTTAATGTGTATTAATCTATGCAAAGTGGAGTTAAAATATTTTCTGATAGATGTTATAGGTTTAAATGTAGATGGTCAATCTGAAAAATGCAGGGTTGTTTTTTTTTTAAAGTAACTGTTTTCTTTTGTTGTTTTATTCACAAAACCAATCATAGTATACTAAAACTAGAAAATATTTTGGCAATCAATGAGACAGTCTTCCATCTAATATAATAATGTTTTCTGCAGTTTTTTGATAGATGGTCTTTTACTTGGATATCTCTGTTCTTGGGCAATTCTAGTTTTTAAATTTTTTTACATGGAGTCAAAATGTAACATTTTGCAAACCATCTATTTCTGCTTCTACGTGACAGTCCTCCAACACCTACCTTTGCCTGGCCTTCTGTGTGTCACACACTTCAAGGTCCAGGCTCTTCACAAGTAACATTCACTGACTCTGGGCTACTGTAAAAAGAGTCTCAAAATGTGACTAGAAAGTATACGTCTATCTGCTAGAATTTGAAGTTAACACTTTACTATAATATAAACTTCATGAAGGTAGGAGCTGTATATTTTTACTCATTATTATATCCCCAGGACCTAGCAAATTGCCTAGCACACAATAAATATTTGCTTAATGAATGAATGAATGAATATTGCTCAACTTAGCATGTGTGTCTTTTTACTAGATTCTAGAATTATTATTATGTTTTTTAAATTTCAAGGTTACAGTACCGGTGGGAAATAATGCTTTGTATTTAAAAAATTTTATTCTATTTCAAAATATTTTGTGAACAAATAAGTAAACAATCCCTATGCTATTGGACAATGTCTGTCTTTCATTGAGCTAGCACTAGCCTAATGTCCTAAAGATATTTTTTAAAGTCATAAAAAGGAAAACTATATTATGTCCAGTGAGAAATAAAAGTGGAGCAAGGACAATTCTGTGAACTGAACTCAGACCGTATGACAAGGAGAGCTTCTTTGCTCTTATTCTTACAAAAGTCAACCACAAAATTTTATAATTCCTTTTGAAAACAAACAAACAAACAAACAAACAAACAAACAAATGAACGAACACACACACACACTTCTTTCTTCCATTGGGAATCATTTGATGTATGTCTGGTACAGAATGAAGACTCCTTACTGCATTGTCTATACATTTTCTGCAATTTACTAATGATGTTTGTTGAAAGTATAGATTTAGCTTCATTTTATTAAGCTTGTAGTAGCTAACAGAATCAATATCAAAGTAAGAGATTTATTATACATCAAAGCTATTTATTAGGATTAGCTAGGGCTGATTTTAGCTTTGATGTCATCCTTAAGTGAAATCTGCTTACTTGCTCTAGTCATTCAAGGATTACTGTTAAAGCTGCCAAAATACTTGCATTAGAGAGCTCCAACTCCGTTATTTGATTGCAACCCAACTAATCAAGGTACAGTCAGGACATTGGAGCAAAGTGAGGAGCTCCTGAAACTTGGAAGTAAGACCACTTTCTACATATAAAGCAAGTAAAACACACCAACTGTTACATGTGATTAGCCCTCTGTAGAAAAATATTAATGTGTACATGAGGTTGTCCATGATTTAGATAAAATACCATTCCAAACTCAATTTGTGTTTCTTTCTTACAAAGCTACTTTCTAATTATATCAGTCTTCTAGATATTTTGACTTGGAAAATCTATTTCCCTGAATAATACACCTGTGTCCACGGTCACTGGAAAACACATAGTATTTCATATTGTTAATGAATGTATGGCTTCCATCATGAGTCATCCTCTGGTGAGTTTAGCTAGCCAAAATCAGTTCTCAGGAAACTGTTCAACTCTGGGTGCACTGAAAACAGTAAACAATGAGCACTCAGGATGTAAAGATCTAGGTATTATGTGATTAGTTCCTTTTAAATCTGTGTGGATAGCTAACACATCTTTCATTTTATCCCTAATATCTCACTTGATATTCTAAAGCATTATATTGTAGTTGTCAGCATAGTAAGTAGATTTTACCATCACCATTATCTGATAAAACTGTATTGAATATACCATTTTGGCAGTAGCATAGTACCAATTGGTTCACATCATTAAAGATGTGAACTGAATTTAACAACTGGCAAGGGGTGATTTGTCAGATGTGTATTTGCCTAGTATTTTGGCATCATTAGCTCAAAAATAACTGTGTAATATAGTAGGTTATCATAACATCTGTAAAGAAAATATTTCAGAATTGTAAAAAATTATATAGTTCAAAATTTATATAGGAGATTCACTATACTATATGTAAGTGAAACATCTTCTTTAAGCACTGTAATTGAATAAATATTCAGATTTTGAATGAAAAAATTCTGGTGTTTTAAGTAAGGACATCTTTGCTATGTCAAGAGAGTTCTTAAAACTACTGTACTCTATTTACGTAACCACAAAAACTAAGAATATAAGCACTTATTCAGATAAAATAATGGGCAGAAAAATGACATCCCTAAACATAGTTTCACTTCATAATCCCCAAATCCTTGAATAATATGTTATGAGGCAAAAGAATGTGATTAAGTTAAGGATCTTGAGAAGAGCTTACCCTGAATTATCCAGTGGGCCTAAAATCAATCACATAAGAGGGAGGTTGAGGGAGATTAAAAGCAGAAAGAAGATACGCACACTGACGGCAAGGCGATGGGAAGGCAGACCAGCGAGGGGTACAGCCATAAGCCAAAATGCCAACCATCCCTGAAGCTGAAACAGGTAAGGAATGGATTCTTCTCAGAGCCTCCAATGACACTCTGGTCCTCTGACTTTGGACTCCTGGCCTCTGCGTCTTTGAGAGAGTAAATTTATATTATTTTAAGCCACCAAGTTTGTGATAATTTGTGACAACAGCCATAGGAAACTAATATAGGAAGTATAGGTTTACAGAAGTTTTGTTTTTCTCTCCGACTTAGAAATCATGCCTCTTCTTTCAGTATTGGGTTGTAGGTAGAAATGATACAGTGGTACATTTGATGAAATGCATTGTAGTCTTACAAGTTAATATGATAGGTTGCTACATTAAAATGTTCTCCATTTTTTAATTGTTAAGAGTCTTATATACTCTTGAGGTAAAAAATATTTGGTCATACTGTAAAGTGTCAGGAAGATAAAAATTAAGTTTTAGATTAATTTACTTCAATACAATTTGTGTTTGCTATGATTTTTTTGGATATACAAATAAAAATAAAAACAACATATGACCCTCAGTTTTCTTTTCTCTCTGACTTTCCAGGCACAACAGTGCATATTATAAAACCAAAGAAAGGAACACTTATCTCAGATTATCTGCTTGGGTTTTACACTTATTGGTACTTCACATAGAAAATTCTTTCTTTCTTTTCTCTCCCTTCATTCCCCAAATAATTATTAAGTTGCTGTCATGTATTCAAAATGCTGAGAATGTGGCCGTCGATGAGGCAGACATGATCCTTGTCTCTGGAGTAAGCACTAGCCCCTTAGTGCCTTTGCACAAATTACTACAAGGTCCTCCTTTCAGCAGTCACAACCTGAATGTACAGGGTTTGTCCAGCTGAATAAAGGTAGATTTTAGAGCCAGGGTGTAGAGGGCGGTCGCTGTGGACACGGCAGGTGGCGGCTGGGCGGCAGCGGTAGCCGTGGCAGAATGTCTACAGCCTTAGTATTTAGCCTAATTGACAAGCGAGCAACTTCCTCCTTGGTGTGTGTACGAGCACACAGGAGGGCTGTGAAGAGTGAGGATTTTGCTCTCCCAAGTTATGTCTATCGACGTGACTATCCCTTGCCTGATGTTGCCCATGTCAAGGACCTTTCTGCCAGCCAAAAGTCCTTGAAAGGGAAGAACCCCTGGAGTAGTCTATTGATTGATGATAAGATTGAATTGTATCGCATTAGTTCAACGAGAGCTTTGCTGAAATAAGCAGAAGCACGAATGAGTGAAAGACAGTTGTGGATGCTGCCATAGTTTCATCGGCATCACTGCTCTCATTCTGATCCGGGAAAAGTGCTACGTGTTATCTCCCCATCCCGCAAACCTTTGAGGAGGAGTGGGTGGCCAGGCAGACCTGGAGGATGCTTGACATGAAGGTCAGCCCAATCCAGGGCCTTTCTGCCAAGCGGGACTACGACAAGAATGAGTGGAAGAAATAAGAGCCCTCCATTCACATATCTGACCCTCACCTCGTTCTGTCATTTCATTGCAGTTCAGCATATTTGTTGGAAACTGTTATGTTGTAATCCCAATGCTAATAAATAAGCAGTTTACTTGAAAAAAAAAAAGGTAGATTTTAGCACTACTTGTTCCCTTGGCTGGTTACTTTTGTGCACAATCTGCACAGCTTTAGCCCTGCTTTGTCTCAAGATTATGTAGCAATGGCAGACGGTTTTCTTAGTTAGTACCTCCAACATTCCTCTCTACTTTGAAAAAGGACAAAACACTTTTTCTGGATTACTGAATAGAGCAGGTTCCATTTCCA
Source organism: Mormoops blainvillei (assembly GCA_004026545.1). Taxonomy (NCBI): domain Eukaryota; kingdom Metazoa; phylum Chordata; class Mammalia; order Chiroptera; family Mormoopidae; genus Mormoops; species Mormoops blainvillei. The sequence goes on along the minus strand of PVJD01000467.1, from coordinate 260,383 downwards.
AATAAAGTTGCCTACAACAGAGAAGGAAGAAGCTAAGGTGAATATTGATATTTTCCACTACCGCATGCCTTCTCCCATAGAAGCTTGTGAATTTATTTCAACAGGTTTTCATGAACCTAATTCTTTCTCACAGGTCAGAGAATTTGTTCTATTCTGATTTTTTTTCCAGATGGTGAAATGCTAACAAATAAGCCTTGTATACATTGGGTAAGAAACCAACTACTGAAATGCTTAGGAATATTTTGTGGGCTCTAGGCTGCTAAAATTTGTGGAGTGGTGCTAACTGGAAAAATAATATATCGAATGAAAACATATTCAAATAAAACATGAATAAAACATGATATGAAAACATGAAGCCAGAGCTACATCATAGATGTGTTTGGTGAAAATACCTCTTTTTGGGGACTACTTGGAATTATCACATGACAAAGATTGAAAATGTTTGTGAATTCTCAGTATCCTTTACCTCCTTTCATCAGCAGCAAAGATTCATGTGGATAAATTGTTCCCATCTCTTTCCAAAATGAAGATTTATTTGTATTGTTTCAAAAAAGAAGTTATCCTGTTGGAAACTTGAAAAGATTGTGGGATTTAGGTTGTGTGTGTATGTGTGTGTGTTATTATAGTTAGACATGTTTTGCTTTAAAAAAAATAATGGGAGAATAAACTTACCCTATGTTTTCCTATCACAGCATAGGGAATTAGGGACAGAAAAACTGAGGAATGATTTTTTTTAAGTCAGGGAAAGAAGCCTGAACCAGTGGTCTAGCTTGCCAGATGGAGTATGATATATAAGAAAGATTTGTATTTTAGGGGTTGGGGTTGAGTGGGAGTGGATGAAAGGCAAGCAACAAAAAGCTGCAAATAGTTATGAGGGAGCCAAAAAAGAAAGACAGTGCCAAGATCTGGAAGATTCATTCCATTCTAAAATAAGTATCTCCACTGCTTAGGTAAGTTGAGAAAATGGTTTATGTTAAAATTGCCTATATGTGGGATAGCTCACTACAAACTTTCTGTTGAGATGACTGAGCCACTCGTTCAGTTATAATCATGTTGGTCAAAATAGATACAGTTCTTTATTTGAGTTTTAACTACCCAGACAGATTGTTATTACAATTTGTGGCAATTGAGTGTGATATAAAATTCATTTGATGAGAAGGTGAGATGTCTTAAAAGTAGTCTTATTTTTCACTTTTTTAGTCTACAGTGAATACAAAAATCCCTGTAAAATGTCATTTTTCTTTAAGTTCCATAACTGAGTGAATGTGAAAGGCAGAATTTATCTTCTTATATTCTGTCCTCACAGTTTAGACAGGAGAGGCCACAAGGTTAAATGTCTCTATACAACTATACCGGCTCTAGTTGTGGGCTTGGAACGTGGCTCTAGAACTCAAGTGGGGTCCATTCCAAGCAAAGCTGGCTTTTTGTATTTTCAGATCCAGGACAATGAGTTTGCAAAGGCAGACCTAATCTCCTGAGTAGAACTGACAGCAAATAGACCTGAAAAGATACTGATCGAACCAAATACAGATATTGCTGACCAATGGGTCTCCATTTCAGAGCAGAGCTGTGTGTGGCAGTGTTGGCCACAATAGCATATATTATAAACTCTACCTTCACTACCACCAGAAGCAGTGGCATCTCTCTTTGTTCACTTCTCATGAAGACTTGCTTCATACTGAGTCTTTTCTTGGTCAGCCCATGTTCCTTATTTCTGAATACTGAGTTAAAGCCTCCTTGCTCTCAGCTGACCTCATGGCCACCCTTATGAGTACAATAGAAAGATGTGGTAATTCACAAAAGAGGAGGTAGCATGGCCCAGGAAAAGCACTTGGCTGCACCAGGTAGCTTTCTTCTCTGGCAAATTGCTGAAACATGCCAAACTACAGGAAACAATGCCCAACTACAGGAAACAATGCCCAGACACCAGCCTAGGAAGAGTTTAGTATCTACTGGAAGTTGGCATAAGTAGTGATTAAAAGCTCTAAAGCCACATTTCTTGGATTTGTTTTCCAGCACCTACAGAACTACATAGGATTTCAGTCAAGTTAGCCAACTTCTTTCTGTGCCTCAGTTTCTTCATTATTAAATGTTGATAATAGCAGTACCACTATCATGGATTGTTACCAGAATTAAGTGAGCTAATATAAGTGGAGTGCTTAGAATAGTACCTGGCTCACTATTCTAATAGTGTTAATAAATGTTAGTTATTTGCACCTTCAGTTCTAATTCTTTTAAAATACAGTGAGTAATGCCAGCAAGATACCATTTAAAGGGTACAAGAATGACACCTTAAATTATTTGCTTTCGAAAGTTTGCTAATACCTTATATTTCTTATTAGAGATCACTTAAAGATTCAGAGTGGAGCAAAATTAGGATGGGATTTGTCATAGGGGACCAGAGCCATAAATGGGAAAAAGGCCAGCGGTAGGGGTAATTGGCTGTAATAAAGGGTAAGGGCTGCAGCATTCTCTGTTCTACTGTTTTGTCTCAGAATTTGGCTCAAAACTGAGTTTTTATGAAAGGACTAAGTTGGTTAGCCTAGCTTTGGTAATAAATCTAGCTGCAGTGACACCAAACCAGATTAGTTAGCTCAGATGACATCATGGTGGCAGTGTCAAAAGATCTGAAGAGTTGTCACTTGGAAGAAATATTGGACTTATTTATTTTCGTAAAATAGCACTAAGATGAATGACTGGAGGTTTCATGAAACCAGTTGGACTCCATATGAGGTAAAAGTTTTCAATCACAAATGTTTGATATGGCAACCTTTGCTATTTTAAGATTCTAATGTTAAAAATGCTCTAGCAGAGGCTGGTCCACCACCAATCAGAAATGTACCTGTACATTCATCGGTAGCGGGGATAATAATCATTCAACCATAGTGTTGTGTGGAGTAGAAGTGATAAGGTGCTTAGGGCAGTCAGCATAGCACCTGGCACATTGTAAACATTCGATGAATGGTAATTGTTGATACTACTAAGATGACTACTGTCTCCACCACTGTCATTATTATGATTAATGGAGATTTTAAATTTAGCTAAGAGGCTGGACTATATAATCTCTCTAGTTTCTATGAAAATAGATTGTCAGCTTATGCTTTTTATGGTCTCTTTTACTCAGGAAGTTTAAAAGACTTAGAAATGGGAGACATCTTACATTGTAGGATGTGGTGTTGCTCTTTATGTGTTTATTATGCTAGCTCCTTTGACTATTCTATTATTTATTATTCTCTACTTTATTTAGAATGGTTTAACCTGTATATAGCTCAGCTGTATTCTTTGTTAGTATAGTAATTATAGACTTCAGTTTATAAAGATGAAAAAGTGATGGGATAAAGAAATGAAAAAAGTTTCAAGTTTAAATACCAAGATCTTTGATTTCTCAGCTCGTAAACAGGTTAGACGAGAATTATTTTAGGAAGAAAACCCCAGCACCATGTTTATTTTCTTCTGAAGGATTCATTATGTTCTATATTCAGACTTTGAAAGTTTTAATACTTTTTTTGTGTGTGACTAAATGTTTTCTTGCAAAAAGAAATTGAGTTAGGAATAAAATTGAGTTAGGAATAAAATAAAAATCAGCATATTCCTCCAAGGCAAAAGAACAAAACTCGCAGAAGCATGATAGGAACAAAAAATCTAAATGTGGGACATGTCTAAATGAAGGAAAAAATGAAAGCTATTATTTTTCCTATTGTTGTAAGTATATATTCTTGGCCTAAAGTATTTTATATTATTGAAGACACATTTAATTGTAATCACTCTGTGCGTTTGTTGATAGTGAGGTAGGGCTGCACAGGACAAATTAAAATTTTCAGCTTTATCAACATCTAAGAAAATAGGTACAATGAAAAGGATCTCGGAAAATGACGTTAAAAAGAATGCAGAATCGCAACTGGTTTTTACTCTATAATCCCTGATCACTTAGCAGATGATAAATGGAAGCCCTGTTGGAGTTTGGCTTCATTTTTATTTTTCCTCTATGTGTGCAGTTTACTTAGACTCCCTTCTCCTTCAAGGATTTTCCCCTGTGCCTGTAGGCCTGCAGAGGCAATCAAGGCTGAACAATAGGTACCTTCTTATTTCAAGTGGGCAATTTGCATTTCTGAGGAGCTCCTGACTGGATTAAACACATTTCACAGTGGCTTCTGCAGCTCAAGGGAATGTTCCTTCTAGAAATTTACCTCATCTTTAGCAGGGTAGGACGTTGCTCAGCTTTCCTGTTTCTGAGAAACAGAAGGCGCCTGAATTTGCACAAAGTAATTGTTTTTATTCCCTCTTAGACTCAGTTATACATAAATTAAGAACTGTTGAGTCCATACACTTTGCTAATTTTCATATGGCTTAAAATGGGGCGGGCAAACCGTGATACAGCATGAAACTGGAATTTTGAAAACCTGTCCTTGATGAGCTCTGAGATTTTAGGTCAACTACTTTGCTTTTCTGAAACTCAGTTTCCTCTTTTGTAAAATGAGAAGTTACTACCCTTTAGTTCTCTAAGAGATGAGTAAAAAGTAACTGAATAATCTGCCTTTCCTTCCTACAAGGAGGAAAGATTGTGTATCTACCAAATGTCAGGCACTATAGATACAAAGCGGGTAACATATTGTCTTTGCCCTCAAAAGGCTCACTGTTCACAGGGGGAGGCTGACATACCATAAATGTATTATGTGTAATAATTGTAAGCAAAATACTTCAGGAGCAGGCATTAGGGCGGAAGTGTTATTTTGGTGGGATCTTAAAGAATGGAAAGGAATTCAGCATTGAACAGATCTGTATTAGGGAGTGGGGAGGTTGGAGCTCTGAGGGATCCAACATTTAAGGTCTATGAAGAGGAAGCAGAACTTACAATGGAGACTCAGGGAAGTCAGAGAGGTAAAGGGAAAAGCAAGAGAGAACAGAGTCTTGGAAGTCAAAGAAGAAGGCTTCAATGGAGTACTTATCAGGCAAGTCAGGTGTCACCGAGGGCCAATATAAGGCTCATGTCATTTGAAATAGGCAACAGAGTTAATTTCTCATGAAGTTGGGTAAAGCAGTGGGATAGAAGACCTATTGCAGTAGGTTTAACAGTAAGTGTGGAGATAGAAAGTATAGTATAGATTGTTACCTTGAGACGCTTGTCTACTATATATTGTTATTTTCAGAAGCTTGTCTAGTATAGATTTTTACTTACAGAAGCTTATCTACTTGGTTGGGAAGAGGGAAGAGAAGGAAAGATACAGGAAAATATATAGAAATGTAGGATCAAAAGATATTTTCTTTTTCAAGGAGGAGAGACATTAATGTGTATATGTATTGAGGGAATAGAAACAGTAGAGAAGGACATTTTAATGATATTAATTCTTCCAATCCATGAACACAGTATATGCTTCCACTTACTTGTATTTTCCTCAGTTTCTTTCTTCAGTGCTGTATAGTTTTCCAAGTACAAGTCTTTTACCTCTTTGGTTAAATTTATTCCTGGGTACTTTATTTTTCTTGTTGCCATATTTAATGAGTTTTTTTTCTAGTTTCTCTTTCTGATTGTTCATTGTTGGTGTACAAAAATGGCATTGATTTCAGAATATTGACCTTGTATCCTGCTATTTTGCCAAATTCACTTACTAGGTCGAGTAGTCTTTTGGTGGAGACTATTGGGTTTTTCTATATACACTATCATGTCATCTGTGAATAATGACAGTTTTACTTCCTTCTTTCCAATTTGATACCTTTTATTTCTTTTACTTGTATGATTGACATGGCTAGAACTTCCAGTACTATGTTGAATAAGAGTGATGAAAGAGGTCACTCTGGTCTTTTTCCTGATCTTAAGGGGAAAGCTTTTAGTTTCTGCCTTATGAGTATGATGTTGGCAGTAGGCTTCTCATATATGGCCTTTATTATGTTGAGGTATGCTCCCTCTATTCACTCTTTGCTGAGTATTTTTATCATAAATGGGTACTGGATTTTATCAAATGCTTTTTCAGCACCTGTTGGTATGACCATGTGATTTTTGGCCTTCATTTTTTTGTGTGGTGTATTACATTTATTGATTTGTGAATATTGTACCACCTTTGCATCCCTAGGATGAATCCCACTTGATCATGGTGGCTGATCTCTTTAATGTGTTGCTGGATCTGTATGGCCAGCATTTTGTTGAGGAATTTAGTATCGATGTTCATCAGAGATATTGGCCAGTAGTTTTCTTTCTTTGTTGTACCTTTACCTGGTTTTGGAATTCAGATAATACTGACCTCATAAAAGGAGTTTTAGAGTCTTCCCTCTTCTTGAATTTTTGGTAATAGTTTGAGCAGGATAAGAGTTAGCTTTCCTTTGAATGTTTAGTAAAATTCACTTGTGAAGCCATTCAGTCCAGGGCTTTTGTGTGCCTGGAGTTTTTTGATTACTGCTTCAATTTCACTAATTGTTTTTGGTCTATTCAGACCTTCTGCTTCTTCTTGATTCAGTTTTGGAAGGTTGTATGGTTCTAGAAATTGGCCCATTTCAACCAGGTTGTCCAACTTCTTGGTGAATAGTTGTTCATAGTAATTTCTTACAATTCTTTGTATTTCTGTGGTATTGGTTGTAACTTTCCTCTTTTGTTTCTGATTTTATTTAGTTGGGTCCTCTCTCTTTTTATCTTAATGACTCTGGTTAAAGGTTTGTCAACGTTTTTAATCTTTTCAAAGAACCAGCTTCTGGATTCATTGATCCTTTGAATTTTTTTTAAGTCTGTAGGTCATTTAATTCTACTCTGATCTTGATTATTTCCTTCCTTCTACTCTCTTACATCATTAAAATGTCCATACTACCCAAAGTAATCTATAGATTCAATGCAATTCCTATTAAAATACCAAAGGCATATTTCACAGGTCTAGAGCAAATATTTAAAAAAATTATATGGAACCAAAAAAGACCTTGAACAGCCTCAAAAATCTTGAGAAAGAAGAAAAAAGTAGAGGGATCATAATATCTGATATCAAGCTATACTACAAGGCTACTGTAATCAAAACAGTTTGATACTGGCATAAGAACAAGCACATAAATCAATGGAACAGAATAGAGAGCCCAGAAATAAACCCATGTCTCTATGGTCAATTAATATTTGACAAAGGAAGCAGGAGCATACAATGGAGTAAGAATAACCTCTTCAATAAATGGTGTTAGGAGAACTGGACTGGTACACCAGAATAAGCTCAAAATACATAAAAAGTTTTAAGTGGTGATACCATAAAAGTCCTAGAGGGAAACATAGGCAGTGAAATTTCAGTCATCCCACATAACCATATTTTTGCTGATATATCTGCTAGGGCAAGGAAAATAAAGGAAAAAATAAACAAAGGGGATTACATCAAATTAAAAAGCTTCTGCATGGCTCAAGAAACCATCACCAAAACAAAAAGGGAACTGACCATTTGGGAGAACATATTTGCCAATGATACACTGGACAAGGGTTTAATCTCCAAAATATATACAGAACTCGTATGACAACATCAGGAAGACAGAAAATCCAATTTAAAAATGGGTAACTGACCTTAATAGATACTTCTGCAAGTAGGACATACAGATGGCCCATAGACATATAAAAAGATGCTCAGCATCACTAGCCATTGGAGAGATGCAAATTAAGACCACAATGAGATATATCCTCACATGTCCTAATGGCCATCATTTATAAATCAACAAACAACAAGTGCTGGCGAGGTTGTGGAGAAAAGGGAACCCTAGTACGCTGTTGGTGGGAACACAGACTGGTGCAACCACTGTGGAAAATAGTATGGAATTTCCTCAAAAAATTAAAAATGGAACTGCCCAGTGATTCTACTGCAGGGAATACACCCTAAGAATCCTGAAACACCAATTCAAAATAACTTATGCATCCCTATGTTTATAGAAGCGCTATTTACAATAGCCAAAATTTGGAAACAGCCTATGTACCCACCAGGAAATGAGTGAATCAAAAAACTGTGGTACATTTACACAATGGAATACTATGCAGCAGAAAGAAAGAAGGAGCTCCTACTTTTTGCGACAGCATGGATGGAACTGGAGAATATTATGCTAAGTGAAATAAGGCAGTGAGTGAAAGATGAATACCATATGATCTCACCTATAAAAGGAATCTAATGAACAAAATAAACTAATAAGCAAAATAGAACCAGTGGCTTGGAAACATGGAACGGACTGATAACATCCAGAGGGAAGAGGGGAGGGGGATAATGATGGAAAGAAGGGGAAGGGACTAGTCAAAAACATGTATGAATGACACATGGACATGGCCAACAGTATGAGGATTGACTGTGGGAGTGGAGGTGGGGCTGGGCAGAGGAGGGCAAAGGGGGAAAAACTGGGACAACTGTAATAGCATAACAATAAGAAATTAAGAAAAAAATAAAATGTTATTACACATACCAAAAAAGAAAAAGAAACAGTGGGGAAGGGATAGTAGATGCACCTCAAGAAAGAGATACAAGATACTGTCTTGCTTAAAATTCTCCAGGCCCTGGATTTGGCATAAAGCCCTTTGAGTTCTGACTATTCTTTGCCTCTCTAACTTTATCTCTAATCATCCACCACATGCACTTAAACTAAGCAGTACAACTGAACTAAGTACATTTCATTGAATGTGAGTTTATATGCTGCCTAAATACCTTTCTTCCTCCTTCCCCTCCTCTTCCTCCTCCTTTTCCTTCCTCCTTTCTTCTTCTTCCTCCTTTCTTCTTTTCAGGCAAGGCTGTATTTAGCTTATCCTGAAAACCTTGTTCAGATGATCTCTTTCTCTAGGAAACATTTCCTGACATCCGTCTTCTCACCCTCACCTCAACCAGGATTAGTCACTTCAATTTGAACTCCTTTGACATTATTTGTAGACTTTAATATTAATAATCACCTTATATTAAAATTTCCTATTTATATGTCTTTTCTCCTGCAGGTGGCATTAATTCCTTGAGGACAAAGAGTATTATTTGATAGGTAAGCGCTCAATAACTGTTTATTAAACAAGGCAAAAAATGCCACACTTGAGTATAATTGTGCTTAAATGAACTTTCCCTTTCTTTCAGAGATTATTGTTTGAATGTCACTTTGTTTTCCAGTTTTCCCCTAAAGTAACAACAGCCTTCTTGGTTATTGGGAAGAGCTACTGGGGTGGCAGAGAGTAGTCATGTCGCCACTCGTTCCAGGGCCAAGGCAGACATCATTGATTAATTGCTGCACTTTATCACACAACCTGGAAACTACCTCTTTACACGTTAGCTATTATCAATGGATTACAGTTGACACTTATGACAAAAACGATTTGCTATTTTTTTACACCTCACAGAATCTTCTTTTCCTTAAATCTTTCCTAGAAATGCATTATCAAACCTCCCAAAACTGTGTTTTCTGAGTTTTCTAGGAATCCACCTGGCCCCCTTCATGGGTCTTTGGGCAAGGAAACTTGGATGGATTATAATTTTCTTCAGTGATTTATGAAAAGAATTATACTCCTATATATAAACAGACAGAAATAAGCCCACTCACTGTTAAGAGGAGGAAGCTGGGAATCATTAATGTTTTTGGAAGAATTATAGCAGGGGACATGGTAAGGGGGATAAAGATGACATTGTGCCTCCATAGAGGATTACATTGTATTTACAAAGGAAAAAAACATAAAGACGTAAAGAATTCATCGTCACCGTTACCTTTTTCTTCATCTCTTGTTCTTCATTCCTCACTCCACGCTATATAATCCAGTTTAACAAAAATTTATTGAGTACTTGTGCCAAGTGCTTACTGTACTAGGAACAGGAGATACAAAAATGCAGGAGACAAACAGCTCCCCAGGAGACTGCAGTGTTATTAGGGAAGGTGATAAGAACTAAAGTAGAGGGACGTATGTATAGGATGGCCATGGAAAACATGCTAATGTAACTTGGTCTGATTTGTCCCATTTATCCAGATGAGTTGCTAGAGTTCATGACATTATTGCTAACCTTTCAATGTTAAGGATCAAAATTGCTTAGAATTTTTCTTCTTAATCTTGATTTGTATTTGTATATAGGACATATCCCTTGAATCATGGAAATTGTATGTGGGTCAGAAGAGCTTAGAGTCATATAATATGCTCTTATAGATAAAAATATTTAAAATAATTATAAACAGGATATATACTTATTTTCTGGGTCAAAAGCAAGAGTCAGAATTCAATAAGATTTGAGAATATATTAATTTAGAAAATATTACTAATTCTTTTTAGAGACCATCAGATTTTGTTGAGTCTGTAGAATTGCTTTGTTATAAGAGGCAAAAGACAAACTTTATTTAGGAAATTAAACACAAAAAAGACATCTCCCCACCCTGTTTACTCTCAGCTCAAATTGCAGCACAAGCATTAAAGAAAGCCTTACTAAACTCATTGTGTTCTCCAGCGAACATTAAAATTAGCACCCACATGAATATTATAAAAATAAGGAACAGAATGTTCACAATGAGCTTTAGGAAGATTCTGATGCAGATAAGGCCAGTTTTGTTTTTTAATGTAATGCTGTTACAACTTACTTGCAACATTATTCCCTGCACAGAGGGCCCCCTAATTATTTCATCATGCAGCAGGAAATCCTGGTAGGCCATATATAAACAGCCCGAGGCAGGAACCTCTTCACTGATAGAGTAGGACATCTGACATCTGTGCAGCCTGCTGCTTGCCTGCCACAATTAACCAGGAAGCTCAGGCATTACCTAATGCAAAGGCAACTGGGAGCTTAGGATAATGTCGAGTAGCAAAGGTCTTTCCTAATCCAATAAATTCCTATGAAGATGAAAAAGTGACAGCAAATAGGTGACAATTTTCTAAGGAACTGAACCTTTGTGGTCTTTTTCCTGTTTTCTAAGAAGCAGCAAGCCATCTTCCTTACCTCTGCCCCCTCTCTACTTCTCATGTATGCATAATTTCCCTTGACTTTGAATGAGACTTAAGTGCACTTAGAGGTTGCTGGATTTAGCTCTTGGTATTGTTTATGCTTACTGCTGTGGTGGGGGTGGGAATCCATTTCTGGGCCTCACAAACTAAATGAAGTCCAGAGTGGAGCTATAGAACATGTTCAGGGATTGAGCCAGCACCTGCTTGATAAGCTAGCTGTTTCTACCAGATATTTATTGTTTATTATTCTGTTTAAAGGCAAATGCAAGGACAGTGGGTGATTTGAATTGCCAGGAGTTTCACCGTATTATCTGCTAAGATTATATAATTTTCATATGTTATTTCTGTGTTATTATTAAACAAATATATACTGAGTACTTACCATGTGTTACACATTATGCTTGACTCAGGGCTGAATAAGACCATCTCTACTCAGGGCTGAAAAAAATCATCTCTGTCCATGAACTTGGTCTCTTGAAGGAGACGACCACATAAAGCAAATTACATGCAATTGCAGTGTTTTATAATATAGACTGAGATTTGAGAAGGAGGAAGCAACTAACCTATGAGAAGAATCAGGCATGGTAGCATGGAGGAGGTGACATTTGTTCTGCATCTGAGTGTTGAGTAAGTCTTTCTGGTTCACAAAATGAGGAAGAGTGTTTTAGAGTGAGTAACAGAGAAAAGCACTGAGATATTGAAGAGCCGGGGTGTTTGAGGGAGTTCGGGGAGGATTAATATTGTGGGCATGTAGGATGTGTGGAGGAAGTGGAAGGAGATGGACTAGAAATGTGGTCCTTGGATTTTAGGGACCATGCTAGGAATTATTGTATAGGCAGTAATTATCTTGATTTTCTCTTAAAATTAAGAAAAAAATTATTGCTGGAACTATACTTTTAGAAGATTGTTCTGTTAGAAGTGTGTTGGATAGATTGGAGAGGAAAAAAATGATTTAAGTCAGGAAGCCAGTGAGAAAACTCTTTCAGTAGATACTGTCCACATTCATTTGTTGATTCCTTCAACAAATAAATGCCTAAGAAGGTCAAAAAAGATACCTTTGAATTTTGATGTCTTGGTATTTCAAATGATATGGGTATGGCTTCAGGATTAATTTCTTTATCTTCTCTCCTTACTCCTCTACACCATTTTCATTTATCCATTTCTGGGCCATCTGAAACCAGAAATCACCAAAATCACACTCCTTTGAGGTTAAAGCTCTTGGCCAACATTCCAATGATTTCAACACAATTCAAGTTCACTCTTTGAAGTCCATGGCTTGCTAGTAGTGATATAGCAGATAGTTGTTTGAAATGATCACTAGTGGTTTCCAGTCAAGATGGAACCTTAGGTAGACATGCTTTGCCTCCTCACACAACTACAAAAAGAATTACAACTAAATCTCAAAACAAATAACACCAGAACTGTCAGAAAATTGAACTGTATTGAAGTCTGAAAACTAAGGGCTTACGGAGACCACATTAATCCAGGCAAGTAGGAGGGGCAGAGATAGGGTGATGGGGAGGTGGAGTGGCGAGGAGATGTGACATGGTGTTGAGAAGCAGCGGTGGCCACAGAATGGGTCCAAATTCATGTGTGGCAGATGAAAATCAGGAGAGATACCTTGGGAGTGAACGATCCAAGCCCCAGGCCAGTTGGCATACCCCAGGGTCCCAGCACTGGGAAGGTAAATCCCCATAACTTCTGGCTATAAAAACCAGTGGGGGTTGGGGTTAAGATTTTCAGAATACTCTTTTTAAAGGGCTCACATGATCTTAAAAGATATGCAAACCAACCCACTCTGGAATTCAACATCAGGGCAGCAGCTGGTAGGGCTCCAGTCACATATGGGAAGTGGGTGAAGTGACTGGAAGTGGGGTGAGGAGCAAACCTCCAGAAGCTGGGCAGCAGTACAGTCCCCTCTTCAAGCCCTCCATCCACACAGAGACAGAAAACGTTGAAGCAGTTTGCCACACCCTGGCGATTACCTAAGGCTCTCCCCCATACAATTTACAGGTGCTTTTTCTACAAAAGGCCATGCTACTAAGACAGGGAGTCAAAGCAGCTCGACCTAAGACACAGAAACAAACATAGGGAGGCTGCCAACTTGAGGAGACAAAGAAATATGTCCCAAGTGAAATAATAGAACAAAACACCAGAAAAAGAACTAAATGAATGGAGATAGGCAACCTATAAGGTACAGAGTTCAAAACATTGGTGATCAGGATGCTCAAAGAACTCACTGAGTATGGCAACAACATAAAGGAAGAAATGAAAGTTACACTAAGTGAAATAAAGAAAATCTATAGAGAACCAACAATGAAGGGAAGGAAGCTGGGATTCAAATCAATGATTTGGAACATAAGGAAAGAATAAACATTTAACCAGAACAGAAGGAAGAAACAAGAATTCAAAAAAATAAGGATAGTATAAGAAGACCCTCAGATATCTCCAAATGTGCCAAAATCTGAATCACAGGGATGCTAGAAGGAGAAGAGGAAGAGCAAGAAATTGAAAGCTTATTTGAAAAAATAATGAAAGAAAACATTCTTAATTTGGTGAAAGAAATAGATATACAAGTCCAGGAAGCACAGAGAGCCCCAAACTAGTTGGACCCAAAGAGGACCACACCAGTGCACATCATAATGAAAATACCAAAGGTGAAAGATCAAGAGGGAACCTTAAAAGCAGCAAGAGGAAACCGGAGAGTTACCTACAAAGGAGTTCCCATAAAGCTCTAAGCAGATTTCTCAACAGAAATTTTGCGGGCTAAAAGAGACTGGCAAGGAGTATTCAAAGTGATGAAAAGCAAGGATTTATAACCTAGATTACTCTATCGAGCAATGCTATCATTTAGAATGGAAGGGCAGATGAAGTGTTTCCCAGAGGAGGTAAAACTAAAGGAGTTCATCATCACTAAGCCATTATTACACGAAATATTAAATAGATTTATTTAAGAAAAGGAAGATCAAAACTATGAATGTTAAAAAGGCAACAAATTCACAACTACCAACAACTGAATCTAAAAAACAAACAAAAAACAAACAAAGCAAACAGCAAGAACAGGAACAGAATCATAGGAATGGAGATGATTTGGAGGGTTATCAGCTATGAGGGAGAAATGGGAGAATGGTGCAAAAGGTACAGGGATTAAGAAGTATAATTGGTAGGCACAAAATAGATGGGGGATGTTAGAGAATAGTATAAGAAAAGGAGAAGCAAAGAACTTCTATGCACAATCCATAGACATGAACTAAGCGGGGGATTGCTGGAGAGAAGGGGGTTCCAGACAGAGGGGGACAAAGGAGAAAAAACTGGGACAACTGTCCCAGTTTTAATAGCATAATCAATAAAATATACTTAAAAAAGAGATATATTCATTACTGGGTTTATAAGAGACAAAGAAGCCTAACAAAAAATGATTAGGAAATACATATGGTCAATTAGGATTTGACCTTTTTAAAAAGTAGGCTCCAAGAATCTGATAAGCAGAAGTCTGTGGGATTCGGAACAAACATGCTGTATTAATTATTATTATTCATTTTATATTGCCACAATTGTACACAATGCTATATAAATGGTTGACAGTGTTGGCGAAAGAATAATATTCCAGACCTTGAGTGCTTATAATTCATGTAAACACATCCTTTTATTTTGTTTTTCTAAGCCATGTCTCTGACTTGTGATTCTGCTTATTTTGCTCATATTCATATTTCATCTCTGATTTTTGTATAAACTAGAAAAAAATGAGTCATTTTAGAAATAGCACATGTTATTCCAAAATAACGGTTCTCCTCTATAATACTAGAATTGTTGCATTGGGGATTCTGAGTACAGATCCACTCCCTGGTTGGGGTCCTCCTGTGCACGTGAAATGAGAAAAAGAGAGTATGTTTAAAGCCCTCAGGAGATGAATGGGGCTAGAAGAGTGCCGTATTATTCAGAGATTTTCTTAGTAGAGTATTAAAATTCTTTGCCTCTAAAAGTGTTTTCGCTACTATGAAAACACAGAGGAAGCCATGTAGAGATTAGTAGAAACATTTATCATTACCCTAAATTCCTTGCAAGTTTTGCCTCCTGATCATACTATTAATTCATTAGGTTCATTGATCTCCCCAGTATATGTTCATGCTATATTACTGTTTTATTTTACCTTCCCATGAAAGTCTTTAACTGGCTTATTATAGAAGCAGACTGATTGATTTATATAACCTCTCATGTTTTTGTTAAATAGCGATAAACGTCACACACACTGGCAAATTCAGTATTAGTCAGAATGTGGTAAGAGAGAAACTTCTGTTTTATTGAACCTACATGTGTTGTTTTATTATCTTTTATTTTATTATGTTAAAACATCTGAAATACACAATTTAGACTTTGACACAACCTGTATTAGTCTCTAAACAGCCTTTTCTTAAAATCAGAACTAAAACGTGTGGCCAAAGTTGTAACATCTAATTTGCAGGTCCTGTAAAATATGATCAATAATCATACCTATTTTCTGATATGAAATATCTACCTTTTATAAGTAAATAGGAAACTTAGAAAAAGAAGTTTATTTTAATTCCCTAATATTAATTGGGCCCTTAATTCTGAGGCATTATACTAGGCACTATCGATACCATAGCGAATAAAACAAATATATTCTCTGAATTGACAGTTGCACATAGTATAAACTGACAATCATAGTATGGTAAAGAAGCATTTTGATAGAAATACGGAATAAACCATGGGCGTTCTTTTAAAGCTCCAAACTCAAACCTGATTATCAGGGAGGTGTTCCCAGAGGAAATGACATGATCTAAAGTAAAGATCTAAAAAATAAGTAGGAGTCAGATAAGAGTGTTGGGGGTTGGAGAGGATTCTAGGTAGAGGGAAGAGAAACATTTAGAGGTGAGTGAAATCCTAGCAGGAGTCCAGAACTGAAAGTAATGTAGCGTGGCTTGAGTTTCGATTGCAAAGATATGGAAGAAGGGGAGGAAGAACTATACAAACACCGAATTATTCAGCATCACGTAAGCCAAGATAATATATTTGGACAGTATACTAAAACAGGAGTTCTAATCTTGGGCTCCATGGCCTTCTAAGGAGTCATGGATGAACTTCTGGGAACTGCTCGTGAAAATTTGTGCATAACCAGATTCTCAAAGTGTTCCAACAAATAATTCTCCTTTTTAATAACAAAAATCTCTTTCTTGATGTTTATCCCCCAAGAACATACAATAAGTTTGTGAAATGTTATAAATTAAACTTTGGCAACTTTAGTCATTCATTCACACATTCATATATTCAACATATATTAACTGAATTTTTCATAACAACGGAACACAGAGGTGAGTAAGAGAAGACAGACTTCTAAAAGGAAGGACAGAAAATAAATGAGTAAAAAAATATATGAAAGAGATATCATAATAATAAAAACTATAAAGAAATCAAAATAAGGAACTCTTGTTAAAGGTTCTGCTGAGAAAGTGACAGGAACTATTAGCTTAAGTTGGCATGAAACTGAAACAGCTAGTGCAAAGACCCCGAGACAATTGATTTGATGTTGCTGAATAGAAAGAAAGCCAGTGTGGCTACAGTATATGTAGTTGGTGGGAGAGTAGGATGTGACATTGGAAAAATGGACCAGGAATCACGTCATGTAGGTTATGGTCAGAAATTTGAATTTTATTCTCAGTGCTATGGAAAGTCATTGAAAGAATTTGTAGTAGCATTATATGATCTAATTTATGTTAAGGAAAATATACTGTAGGGAAGGGAAGAGTAGAAATATGGAGACTAGTTAGAAATCTATTATAGTAGTTCATTAAAGAGACAATTTGGACTGGAGAGATAGTATTGGAAATGGAGATTAGTATTTAAATTTGAGATGTTTATTGGGACAATACACAACTGCCTATGTAGTAGGCATGGAAAAATGCTAACTGCACTGGATAAGATTCACTAAATACAAATAGTGCTGAAAGGAAAATGTTAAAGATATTTAAACAAAATTTCTTTTGGGATCTCTCTGACAGACAAAACCAAATCAGATAGTTGAGATCAAATCTTAAGCTTGTCATTTGCAACCTTAGGCCAACCAGTAATTTACCTTCCCTGGGTGAGATTTCCTATCTAAAACATGAAATTAATAAAATGTGAAAGCACCCAACACTCCTGGGACAAAGTGAATTTGTTTAGTTTTAAAAAGAGCAATTATTAACTTCAGCAATTACCAAATGATCTTTGAGAAGAGGTAGCCGAATGGGAAAATAAGAAGAGAATCTAGAGAAAAAAATTTTTTTGTCAAAAGCTGAATTGCTACTTTCTTATGGTTGCTCCCCTTGAAACTTTGTGTTTAGGACCAAATTAAGCACGACCTTAGCTGTTTCTTTTGTTTGTGGATTCAAAACTGCACTCATACAAGCTAGGCAGTGAGATTTCCAATGCTATGTAAACAATGTAGTCTGGCTTTTAAATATTCATTCTGCATATATTACATGCATTGATATTCAAATATTTTCCTGAACTTCCTAGCAAGGGCATAATGATTATGACCTCTACAGTCACCTTAATTGGCCCAGGGCCTCTCCAAGGCTGTGCCCAGGAGTCACCAAGGATGAGCTCAGACATTTGCGGCTGTGTATTTACAAATCCTCTTTCCTTTCTCTTTTCCATTTGCTGGGAAAGCCCTGCCATTAAAAGTAATTATAGGAGGCAGGCTTGGGGTGGAGGTATAGAGAGCAGAGTCTCAAAAATCTTTAATTAGAAACCTACTTTGTGAAAACAAAGGCCTAGCATTGTATATGTATTTATTTAAGAAATTATTTGAAGTATCTTTAGCTTGCTTATCTTAAGTAGCTAGGTCAATCAGTGTTGAGTAAAATTGTTGCTTAGTTAATGTTGTTTATAGAAACGGAGTTTGTCATATGCTCTCTAAACTGTTATAAAACTAAAGACACACCAAGTACCTTCATAGTCCCTTGATACTGAAACAAGGCTTTTGAATTGGGTGGGGGAAGGCTTGAGGAGAAGGTATTTGGTGGCATCCATAAACTTTCCCAGTTGGAGAGTCTGGTTTTCTCAGCCTGACATCCTGTGAATGGTCTTAAAGCTATATGGCCAAAGCTGATCTGGAAGGAACCTGCTAGAAATAAGCCCATATTTCAAAAATCTTGAAAGAAAACACATACTTTTAGGCTGTGCTTGTGAATATTATATAACTAGTATTTGGATAAATGGGGCAGTGTCCCTGTGGATAAGAGAAAAGATTTTGAATTTTAATTTTGATTATTCTCCAGATTGATGCTAATGTATCTCTCCTTCATCCATGTAGATATACTTTAGGTATTCAAAAAGCCCTTGAATTTAGATGCTTGAACTTTCTGCACTGCTGGAATATTTCTTTGAATCACAGGGCAGGAAATCATTCAGTAAAGGAAAATATTGCAGTAAATGAAGTTTACCCTAAAGGAGATGTCTTTCCTGCTCTTTCGCCTTTTCATTCTTTACCACAATATGATAAAAGATAATGTAAAAAAAAAGTAAGATTGTGACTCTTATTCAGATATAAATAAATTTGTTAAAGATTTTATTTAACTCATTCAGTGAGGCAACCAGGCACATGTTATAACTGGTAAAAAGAGAATCTGTATAGATCAGGAATATGCCAGTTGAAGGCAAAACTGGTTTTTCCAAAGTTGGAGAAGAAAGTCTATTAAATTTTTATCCGACAGAACCTAATTTTCATCTTTATTAGTTACTTACATTTTACAGAGTAGTAAAATAGTTCAAAATCAATGAAAGACTAAAATCGGGTAACCTGAAGTGGAATATTCTAGACAATGCATAGTTTTCTATGCAGTTGAAGATAAAAATTTCTTTTACATTTTTTTCTTTCATTTTTGTCTATAATTTTTTTATAGCATAGAGCAGAGTAACTATCAAGTATGGCATCTTCGATCAATTGGCAGTGGCTGCCTGGGAGCATTCCGTCAAGGGGCTTTTAGGTTCACCAGGAAGGAGTGCCACATAGATTAGCAATGTCTGTCACGGGCAATGGAGTGGCATCTATGGTAGGTATTTGCCACTCCGTTATTGAAGAATGTCATCTGTATACCCCAAAATGTTATAGACTCATTGTGTTACTCCTCCCAGTAACATTTACATTTAAAAAAGTAGGAGACACTATGGAACAAAATATTTAATTACCTTTTTTCTTTTATACATATGAAATTGCATACTTTGAAAGGTTCAAATGGTAAAAAGTTCAAGCATTACAAAATTAAGCAGAGTAAAAACTTGTCTCAGACTCCTACTTCCTTTGTTTCTTTTAACAAAGCAACTACCGGTTACCAGTTTTTGGTGTATCCTTCATGAGATATTACATACAATGTTTGAACACAAAGCCCATTGTGTGTTAGTAGAAATTATTTGCTTTATTCTTTCTCATCTTGATACAGATTTTAACTTTTCTCCATGTCTGCTTAACAAGTGGTCCCATACTGATTTAATTTGTAAGTAATTAAAATGATCCCTTTGTTGTTTTTAAGGTTTTCAACGGTTGAGCAGAGTCCTTGTGTATGAGACGGTGAAAGAAAAATTTCTTGCATGCCTTTATTTTTTCTTAAAATGTATTGTTTTGAATTATAAAGTACTGTAAGCATATAGAAGTTCAGAAAATAACTTAATAGAAATCCATGTACCCACCACAGATTACAGATTGAGCAATTTTAGCAGATCCCTCTTAAAAATAAATAAATATTATTGAAATCACTAAAGTTCCTTTCTCCTAGCACTTCCTTTTCTTTCTTACATCAGAGGAAACTACATTAGTATTCTGAGGTTGGGATTTATCATTTCTACATATACATTTTTTACTACATGTGTATATATCCAGAATATATAGGCTATACATGCATGTGTTATACATATTCATGCAAGCTATTGATATGTGTTCATAATTTTCCATTATCCTGTTCCTCCATGTATCCTTTTGAAACTTTATGAATTAATATATATTTTTGAAATTTATCCATAGTGATACACTAGATGCAGTGCAGTTAATTTATTTTAAGTGACATATAGTGTTAAAAGTTAAACTGAGGGATATTAAAAAATGTAAGAGTTTATTTGAGCAAAACCTGATTTGAGACAGCCAGCACTAAGCCAGAGTGGTTCAGAAGCACTCCAACAACAGAAGCTAAGGGGGCAGACTTTATAATTATAGAGAGTAGGCAGAAGCAAAGCAAGAAATTTGATTGGCTACAGTTTAAGTATTATTTGGGAAAGCATAACTGGTTGTTTTGGATTGGTTGTTCTTAGATTTTGTTTGTTAATCTTGAGGCGTTTCGGACTTAGGTTTTGCTTTGCTTCTGTAGGGTGCTAAAGCATTACAGCCCCCTCAGTCTAATAGCCCCCTTACTTAATTAATTTAACAACAGTATTCCATTGTATGAATGTATGAATGTTTCCGTTTCTTTTACCAGTATGAGGATTGTCTTTTAAATTTGTTTATTATTTCTTTTGACATACAGGAACTTATAATTTTAATGTCGATCTATCTTTTCTTCTACGATTTGTACCCTTCTTGGGTGGACATAAGAATTCTTTTTTCCCCCCTAATCGTAGTGGCTTTATAATGTGTCAGTTTTGCTAGACTGAACTGCATTTCCCAGAATCTCCTTCTGTGTGTTTCTAGCTAGGTAGGCCAAAACACCACTGTGTGAGGACTGGAGGGCCGGAGTTAGGCAGAACGCCTTTGGTTGCTCGTGCTCTTTCCCGTGTGCATCTGATAGGTCACTTCATAGGCGGGCAGCAGCAGTCGGGCTGTCACTGCTTTACTTGTTCCTGGATCCTCTTTTAGCGGCTCGAACAAGAACTGACAGAGATTTTAACCTGTACTCGTTGGTTCCAGATTATGCTTATGGGTTCCAGGTTGTGCTTACTCTTCCCCATTTCACATTCATGTTGCCGTCCTGACTCTCTGCCCCAGGGACTTAAAGCTCTAGTGGGACGTGGGAAGACAACAGGCTTATAGAAACTGGTTAACCAGCTTGCACAATCGCATAAGGCCAAATCCCTGTAACGAATCTTTGGGTGTGTGTTTGTGTATATCTCCTAAAGCAGCCTTCTGTGATTGAAAGCCTGACTGGTACAGGTTTTTTTTGTTTTTGTTTTTTCTTATATCATGCAGAAAGTTGTGCCCTATTCAAATTCCCGACTCTGAATCAGGAGGAACAATAAAGTGTATGCACACCTATCTTCCACAGGTACTTCAAATACCAATAGATATTTGGTGACTGGGTTAGAAAATTACAACGAAAATGTGGCATTACTGCCTCCAAAGCCCAAGGATACCCACCAAATGTCATGCTTCTTCTTCTCTGTGAACAGCAAAAGCTTAAAAAAATTGTTCCACTTTTGTGGGTTTATCTCCTGGACAAATTGTTATTTTAGTTCTGTATCAAGCAATGTCCGATCAGGAGATCAAAATCACATGGTAATTTGAATTAGGTAAGTTCAATATAGGAATTTATAGCTGTAATAAGAAATTGGATTAATGACTAGAATTGGGTTAAGAAACCCCTAAAGAATACTGGAATAGCAGGCATAGGGAGCAGCTACTATCTTCAGGGCTGAAATAGAGCATCCGAGCAAGGGCCCTTCTACCACTCTGGGCTGAGATTTAGTCCTTACTGGAGAAGATACAGTTCACCAAGTGGTGGAAGAGTTTGCTGAGGTGCCCTGCCACCAGGATGTGCTAAGAATGAGCTTTCTGGGTCTGGAGAAAGCTGTCCAAGGAGAGGTGGGACACCTCAGAACCTACTTTAAAACTTCCCAAGGACCATGCCAGGAAGGCTTCCAGAGGGAGGAGCCTTAGGTCAGAAATTATTGCAAAGACATTCAAGGAGGTTCCTGGGCCTAACCATTTATGGATGGTACCAGGTGCTGTTGGCTCCCAGTACTGCTGAGCCTCATGTCCTTCAGGAGCTGAGCACTGCAGAGGGCACCTTAGAGGGCACTAAGGGAAGTCATTCACAGGCTGTATCACACATTACTGGCCTCTGGGTACTGTAGAGTAGGTGTTCCACTGCAGGAGTCTTCCAAGAGGAGCACCCTGGAACTAGGTATAGAAACTCCTTTGTCTTCTAGTGCCTTCTGCCCACAAAGTTTAACACGGTGCCAGCTGACAAAGGAGAAATACAGTTGCAGAACTGTCAGTGAAGTGTAAACTTGGAACTAAGAGGCAATAAACTGCTAACTGTAACACTAAGTATTAATATATATTTCTATTAATTCTTTATCAAGGAAATAACAAATTAGAAATTTTGTGGGTATCTTGTTTATACTTACACACCAATTACAGTATTTTCATCTTCTTATCATTTCTGAGAATGACTCAGAGGTATATAGATTAAATTTATGTATAACTCAAAGCTGCAAGAGCCGGCTAACAGGCAATGTGAGTGATGGCACACACAGGTATTCCAAAAAATATTGGTTGGATAAACATTTAAATGAATGGGTAGGTATATAAGTGTTATCATTTAACACAATTTCAAAAGACTCAGATAACTACTGACATTTTAATATGGGTTCAGAATTAACCTTAAGTAACAGGATGAATGAGGAGTGTGGTTGGTCTTTATGGCATGACAATTCTTTTTTATTTTCTTTTGCAGATGACATCATTCTTTTTATAGAAAACCATACAGGTCCTACCAAAAAGATGTTAGAAACATTAAACAAATACAGTAAAGTTGCAGGATACAAAACCAATGTACAAAAACCCATTATATCTCTATATACTAACAATGAAACTCCAGAAAAAGAAATAAAAAACAATTCCTTTTACAATTGTAACAAAAAGAATAAAATATCTAGGAATAAACTTAACAAAGGATGTGAAAGACCTATACACTGAAAACTACAAAGCATTTTAAAAGAGATGGAAAAAGACACAATGAAACGGAAAGATATTCTATGTTCATCATGGATTGGAAGAATCAACATAGTTAAAGTGTCCATATTCTCCAAAGCGATATATAGAACCAACATAATCCCCATGAAAATCCCAATGATAATTTTTAAAGAAAGAGAAAAAAAAATCAGATTTGTGTGGAACCACAAAAGACTCTCAACAATCAAAGCAACCCTGAGAAAAAAAGAATGATGTCAGAGGTATCACAGTCCCTAATTTAAACTACATTACTGAGTGACGATAATCAAAACAGCATAGTATTGGCAGAAAACACACACACAAAATAATGGAACAGAATTGAAGGCCCAGAAATAAACTCACATGTATATGGGCAAATAATTTTCACAAAGAAACCAAAACATACAATGCAGAAAGAAAGCCTCTTCAATAAATGGTGCTGGGAAAATTGAAAAACCACATGTAAAAGAATGAAACCTAGGAACATCTTTTAAATATTGGTGTTCCACAGAGTCTGTGTCATCCACCTGTCTCACTCATGGCTCAATTATCACATATGTTTTGATGATTGCTAAGTTTATCTCCAGCTAAGATTTGTCTACTGAATTTCAGATAAATATACAAATATCCACTAAACATCTCCACTCAGAAGTCCTAAAGTTACCTCAAATCAATATATTAAAACTGAACTCCCCTCCTGCCTCAACTTCCACCTATCACTCTTTTTGTATTTTCCATCTCAATGCATATCATCAATCATTTGTTCAAGTTAGAAACCTGGGTATCAACCTTGAAATTATTATCTGTCTCTCATATCCTATGTCTAGCCAATTATAAGATCATTTTGGTTCATTTTTCTTTTTGTGCTTTCTAATTGCTTCACCTTTTTCACCCATGCCTCCAACCCCCTTCCCATCTGGCAACCATCAAAATATTCTCTGGATCTATGATTCTGTTTCTTTTTTGCTTGTTCATTTATTTTGTTTTTTTAGATTCAATTTTTGATAGGTATGTATTTATTGCCATTTTATTGTTCATATTTTGATTTTTTTCTTCTCCTTAAAGAAGAAACTTTTTAACATTTCATGTAATACTGGTTTAGTGGAGATGAATCCTTTAGCTTTTTCTTGCCTGGGAAGCTCTTTATCTATCCTTTTATTCTAAATAACAGCTTTGCTAGGTTGAGTAATCTTGGTTGTAGGTATTTGTTTTTCATCACTTTGAAATTTTTTGCCAGTCCTTTCTGACCTGCAAAGTTTCTGTTGGGAAATCAGCTAACAGTCTTATGGGAGCTCCCTTGTAGTTAAACAACTACTTTTCTTTTGACATTTTTAAGATTCTCTCTTTGTCTCTAACCTTTTGCATTTTAGTTAAGACATGTCTTGGTGTGGGCCTCTTTGAGTCTATCTTGTCTGGGGCTGTCTTTACTTTCTGGGACTTGTTTGTCTATTTTCATGACCATGTTAGGGAAGTTTTCTATCATTATTTTTTCAAATAGGTTTCTAGTTTTTTGCTCTCTCTCTCCTCTTTCTGGTACCCCCATATGTGAATGTTGGTATGATTGAAGCTGTCCCAGAAACTCCTTACACTGTCCTGTTTTTTAATTCTTTTTCCTTTTTGTTGTTGTGATAAGATGTTTTTTGCTTCCTTATATTCCAAATCACTGATTTGATTCTCAGTTTCATCTACTGTACTGTCTATTTCCTATAAAGTATTTTTTATTTAGTGAGTGTATTCTTCATTTTTGACTTTTTTTTATGGTTTTCATGTCCATTTTTATGGTGTTGAAGTTCTCATTAAGTTCATCTGGTCTTTCCTTAAGTTCATTGAACACTCTTATAACTAGAATTTTGAACTCTGTATCTAGTAGATTGCTTGTCTTCATTTTGTTTAGTTCTGGAGTTTTGTTCTGCTCTTTCATTTGGGACATGCTTTTTTTTGTCTCCTCATTTTGTCAGCCTCACTGTGCTTGTTCCTATGTATCCTGTAGAGCTTTTACATTTCCTGGGCTTGGTAGAGTGGCCTTATGTTCTAGGCGTCTTATAGGGTCCAGTAGCACAGTCTCCCCATTCACCCGAGCTGGATACTTCAGGTGTGTGCCCCTACCCCCAACCAGTGTGGGCTGTGTACACCCTTTGTTGTAGTTGAGCCTTGAGTGCTATTGGCATGTCAATGGGAGGGATTTATCCCCCAGGTCTATTGGCTGCAAGGACTTCCAACTACCACAGAGGATCAGCTGCGCAGGGGCGCACCCTGCAGAGTTGGACTTACTTCAGTGCGGCTCTGGTGCCCACTGAGTCTGCTCCTTGAGTGTGTTTTTTGTGGAGGTGGATCAGTGTGATCTGAAGTTGTCTACCTGGTTCACTGGCTCTGGGGCCTTTTGGGAGGTGCAGGCCAATGTCAGCAATCACCTATGTTCTTCCCGGGGCCACCCAGCATAAGCTACAAAGTGATCTCCAGATGGCTGCTACTTGTGCTGGGCTTAGAGGTGCCCAGGAGAGGTCAAGATGTGAACCAAGGCTGGCTGCTGCTAGTGCTGGGCCTGGGGCCATTTAGCAAGAGCTATGGGGCATGCCAAGGACAAATGCTGCTTGCCTGAGAGATTTTAGGAAAATCTAAGGCATGAGCCAGACCATTTCTATGGAAAAGCCACTGGAAACACTTGGGTAGGCCCACAAGAGGGTGGGTTGGGATCTCTAGGGCAAGGGGAACAGTGTGAGCCAGGTTGATGGAGTCTCAGATATGTTGCCTGCCTGGTGGCTTTGTGTGGGGAGGGCTTGGAAAAGGAACAATGGCCTCTGCTAGCACATTTGTCTGGCAGAAAGCTATCCCATCCTGTCACCCTGACGCCAGGCAATTAGGTTCCTCCCCATATGTCCCTCGTGCCTTCGGAGCTGCTTCCCCAGTGCCAGAGCTCAGAGCAAGTGAGTCTGAGTAAGTCTGTGCAGGCCCTTTAAGAGGAACTGCCTGGGACTCCAGAAGGCCTCGGTATCACTCAGCCACAGTCCCTGCTGATTTTTACAGCCAGAAGTTATGGGGTTTTCTCTTCCTGGCAGTAGAATTCTAGGCTGGGGGCCTGATATGGGACTGGGACTCCTCTCTTCTCAGGGGACACCTCACCACCAAGATATCCTCTGGATGCTTTCTGTCACAGCTGGGTATGGGATCAGCCTGTTCCAAGTCTCCACCCCTCCTACACTCTTGATGTGGCTTCTTTATATCCATAGTCCTAGGACTTCTGTTCACCTAAATTTTAGGTGGTTGTGAAGATTTTTGTTCTGTAGTTTCGTTGTAATTTTGATGAGGCTGTAAAGGATGTGACTACCATGTTTACCTATGCCATCACCTTGAATGGAGGTATGACAATTCTTAAAAAAGATAGAAAGGTTATATGTGAGCCTAATGAGTTAAATGAAAGGGGGAAAAATCTACATGGATTTCAGATCTAGATGTCAACGTAGCTTCACCTTTATAAATTCCTCTGCTAAAATGGTAGTATTTTCCTAGAGTTATCTTTTTTTATTATATTTTGTTGTTTATGCTTTTATAGTTGTCCCAAATTTTTTCCCTTTGCCTCCTTCCACCAGCCCCACCCCCCCACACTCCCTTAGGCAATTCCCATGCCGTTGTCCATGTCCATGTGTCCTGCATATATGTTCTTTGGCTACTCTATTCCCTGTGCTGTCCTTTATATCCCCATGACTATTCTGTAACTACTAATTTATACTTAATCTCTTCACCTTTTCACCCATCCCCCACAGTCCTCCTCCCATCTGGTTACCATCAAAACATTCTGTGTTTATGATTATGTTTCTGTTCTGCTTGTTTGTTTATTTTGTTTTTTTAGATCCAGTTGTTGATAGATATGTATTTATTGCCATTTTATTGTTCACATTTTTATCTTTTTTTTCTTCTTCTTAAAGAAGACCCTTTTTAACATTTCATGTAATACTGATTTAGTGGAGATGAACTCCTTTAACTTTTTCTTGTCTGGGAAGCTCTTTATTTGTCCTTCGATTCCGAATGATAGCTTTGCTGGGTAGAGTGATCTTGGTTGTAAGGTCTTGCATTTCAACACTTTGAACATTTTTTGCCAGTCCCTTCCAGTCTGAAAAGTTTGTTTTGAGAAATCAGCTGACAGGCTTATTAGAGGTCTCATGTAGGTAATTAACTGCTTTTCTCTTGGTGCTTTTAAGACTCTTTCTTTGTATTTGATGTTTGCCATTTTAATTATTATGTGTCTCACAATGAGCCTCTTTGGGTTCACCTTGTTTGGGGGATCTCTGTACTTCCTGGACTTGTTGTCTGTTTCCTTCACCAACTTAAGGAATTTTTCTATTAGTATTTTTTCAAATAGATTTCCAATTTCTTGCTCTTTCTCTTTTCTTTCTGGTACTCCTATGATTAAAATGTTGGTAAGCTTGAAGTTACCCCAGAGGCTCCTTACACTGTCCTTCTTTTTTTGGATTCTTTTTTCTTCTGGCTGCTCTGATAGGTTGTTTTTTGTTTCCTTATGTTCCAAATTGCTGATTTCATTTCAGCTTCATTCAGTCTACTGTTGATTCCCTGTGATTGTTCTTTATTTCAATTTGTGTATCCTTTGTTTTTGACTGGATTTTTTTTTATGCTATTGAGGTTCTCGCTAAGTTTTTTGAGAGTTTCTATAACCAGTTTTGAACTCTGCATCTAGTAGCTTGATTTTCTTCATTTAGTTTAGTTCTTTTTCTGGAGTACTGTTCTTTTATTTGGGCCATGTTTCTTTGTCTCCTCATTATGGCAGCCTCCGTCTGTTTGTTTTTATATTAGGTAGAGCTACTACGTCTCCATCTCCTGGGCCTGATAGAGTGGCTTAATATGCTAGATGTCCTGTAGGGTCCAGTAGCACAGCCTCCCCTATTACCCAAGCTGGGTATTCAAGGTGCACCTACTGTGGGTTGTGTACACCCTCCTCTTGATTGACATTGGCACATCCAAGATCAGCTATCATCTGTGTTCTGTATAGGGTCACACAACATTAGCTACAAAGTGATCCACAGATGGTTGTGACTTGTGCTGAGCTTGGAGGTGCCCGGGAGAGGCGAAGCTGTGAACCAAGTCTGTCTACTGCTATGGCCAGGCCTTGGGAAGCTTAACATGAGGTATAGGGTTTCCTGAAGCCAGATGCTGCTTGTTTGAGGTGCAAAGGATGCAACTAATTTAGGAAAATCTGAATCATGGGCCAAGGCAATTCATGGGCTAATCCATTCATATAGAAAAGCCACTGGAAACAGCTTGGGTGGGCCTGAAAGTTTGGTGGGGTAGAGCCCCAGGAAATCACCAGGGTGGGGTAAACAGTGAGAGCCAGATTGATTGAGACTCAGATATGGTGCCCACCTGCTGGCTCCATGTGGGGAGGGCTCAGAAAAGGAACAATGGCCTCTGCCAGCACTTCTGTCTGTGAGAAAGCTGCCCCCCAGTTCTCGCCCTGATGCTGGACAATTTAGTTCCCCCTCATATGTATTTGATGCCTTTCACTCTCCTGCTCTGGTGCTGGAACTTAGAGGGAGTGAGTCCAAATTAAGTCTGTTCATGGCACCTTTAAGAGGAACTGCCTGGGATTCCAGCAGTTTCTGTCTTTCAGAGCCTCAATCCCTACTGGTTTTTACAGCCAGAATTTATGGAGATTTATCTCCCTGGCATTGGAACCCTGGGACTGCGACTCCTTACTCCTGAGATATGCCTCCCTATTTTTTCTGCCACATGTGGGTGTGGAAACAACTCGTTCTATGTCTCCCTGGTCCTACCAGTCTAAATGTGTTTTCTTCTTTAATTTTGTAGTTGTAGGACTTCCAGTCAGCTCAATTTCTGACAGTTCTGAGTGATGGTTGTTCTATCGCATAGTTGTATTTTTGATGTGGTTGTGCAAGCGGGTGAGCTGTGTTTACCTACGCTGCCATCTTGTCCAGCAGTCCCGAGAGTTATCTTTTGATAAGGATTGTGAATCTGCTTCTGAGCTCAGTGGAAATAGTTTCATGATTTATTGGCATTATATGAGTGTAGGAGGGATCAAGTATTAAAGGGGTTCTTGACTAAATCCTTGCCCTCTAGTAGGTCATCCTCTGCAGTATTGTGTTCTCTGCTGGATATCACAGTTAAGGGGTACCTTGAAGCAAACAATTTTACTGTTTTTAGGATTTGATGAGAGTGATGAGCTTTCTCTTGGAATAATGCACATTGCAAATATATGTAAAATCATATGCAATTGCAAGGGGTTCATGGAATCTAGAGTAAGAATTGAGAAATATATCTTGAATAATAACAATAGGAGCTCATTTAATGAACAGTTGTATTGGCCTGAGCTCTACTAGACAATTTCATATATAGGCAATTTCATGTCATTTAAGATACAATAAAAACCTTGCAAAAAGGGTAGAATTGTTTCCATTTTGTGATAGAGGTAACTGATGGCTGAGAGACATTTTGTCATTTGGTTAAAGTAACACAATGGTACATCTGGGACTGAAACTCAGGTACCTTTCACTTAAAAGTCATTGTTACCATTTTATATAAAGGAAGATATTTTGTATTAATGCTTAATAAATGTTTGCACAGTGAATAAATGAAAGGCTACCATGTGGAACATATTTTTTATTGCACTGGAAGGAATGCTTGGGTGGAACTTATGTGGAGTGGTGCTTGATATCTGAAATTTAATTAATTAATTTACCCTACATTGTTCTTATGGTTTGTCTCTTTGAAAGAACTTACTATCACATATGATCTCACATAACTTTCATTCTTACTCTAAGAGGCAGATAAGGCAATATAATTACCAATGTTTTAGAGGTAATCGCACTCAAACAGAGGGATTAAGTGATTTGCCCACAGTCAGACAATAAATTGTGAACAGAGCTCCAGGTTTCCTCTAATCATTTAGTCCAACTAAGTTCCTACATTTGTAGTGTTCTGCTTCTTAGAACACCTCATTATAAAATGAGACATAGGACAATAAAAGGTACGCGATATATTTAGGAATGTAAAGGACTATACAGGTCACTTTGGCTGGGCAGATAAATGCAAACATGTATTTAGGAACTCTAAATGAAATAATTATTAATAATATGGATTCATATCCTAATGTAAAGGAGTTCAGAGATGTATAAATAAACATTCTGATTCTTGGAAATGAAAAATAATGACTTTGAATCTTTGTGGGAAAATTTTTCACATGAGGGCTCAGAGATAACAAAGAATCTCACAGAAGCATCCCCACTGCCTTTTTCTCTCCGCTCTATCACAGTTCCTTCCAGGATTAGCAAAAATCCCTTTCTCTTCTTCTCTTTATTTATTAAACCAAAGTGCAGGGTTTAAAAGAATTCCTTAGTTCCAGTGCTCATATTAATTTATCTGTCTTATGTGGAATTTAAAAATTGACAGAGTTCTCTCACAAACATTATCTCTTTGATTATTATTATTATTTTTAACTTTACTAATTCAATGGCCCCGGAGAAGCCACTGGGTCTCTAGCTTTCTAGGGGTGGATGAAAAGGGTTAAGACCACATATTTTTTGAAAAGTTGTGTCATGAATAGTCCATTTCATTCTTTGGTTTGTCCCGTGGCTCTATTCTTCTTTGAGGAAAGGTATCTCATTACAGCTCCCCACTTCACCCCTACTTCCATTATTTTTTCTTTTTTAAAATTTATTCTTTATTGTATTTTTGTATCACCTTTTAGTCCCCTGATATACCTCTCCCCCCAGCAATCACCACACAGTTGTCCATGTCTTCGATTTTCAAACCACCCTGTTTGGTAGGCAGACCAGTCCTCAATTAATTCCTCTTTCAGGAATGAAGGGATTGAGGTCCATCCAGAGAGACTGAAACAATTCTCTTAGCCACGCAGCTCTCGGTGGTAGATTCAGGGTTTAAGCCCACTAGTTTTTCTGTCTCTTCCCACTCACAGAGCTGATACAAGAGCGTCCAGGAACTACAAATTGGAAAAGAGATGCTAAAGTGGTATTTGTAGTTAGCAGCAGCCCTGAAACCTTTCAGGACCACTTGAATCTGTTTTTCGTGCTACCTTCAAATCTTGTTTCCTAGGACAGTCTGTTTACCTCTTCTGGTATGGAGCAATCTGGTTTTCTTGCGTTCAGAACTTCTCTTAGAAAAGGTAAACGGGGGAAATTGTTCTCATGACAGTTCCAGGTGTTTTGGATGGATCCAGAAATTGTTTCCTGAGTTTGTCAAGTGCTCTCAGTGATTGAAATTTTGGCTGAAAATGCTTTTGGCTGTTCACCCAAGTGCATCTCTCCTACTTTTCCTTGCTCTGCTTGTTTTTCTCAAGTGAGAGCCTAACCAACATAGGTCTGACTGTTTGTTAAAGAGGGCCAGGAATGAAAGCAAAAAGTGGCGTCTTTCACACTTTCAGAGGTAAACTACACCTGATTCGCTTTTTAAAGAAATCATTATGACAGCTGTATTTCTTTGTTGTATTATTAGTTTTATAATAGCTTTATTAAGATATAATTCATGTAATATAAAATTCACCCTCTTAAAGTGTATAATTCAGTTGTTTTTAGCATATTTACAGAGCTGTATAATCACTATTACCATCTAATTTTAGAATGTTTTTGTCAGTCTAAAAAGAAAACCATTAGCAGTCATTTCTCGTACTTCTCCTCTAGCCCCTGGCAACCACTAATCTATTTCTGTTTTTATGGATTTACCTATTATGGACATTTCATATGAAAGGACTATACAATATGTGGTCTTTGGTATTGGCCTCTTGCACTTGGCATAATGTTTTCAAAGTTTATCCATGTTAAGCATGCACAATCCATGTTTTAACATGTATGTTGTACCATGTATGTTGTAAATGAGTATGTATCACATACTCATTTCCTTCTATTCTATTGTATCGATATACCAAATTTTGTCTATTTATTTATCAGTTGATGGTCCTTTGTGTTGATTTTATTTTTGGTTATTTTGAATGCAGGGTGGGGCAAAAGCAAGTTTACAGTTGTGTGTATGCAAACCAGTTTATTCTTGTATTATTATTTATTAATTATTGTATTATTTTTCCATATGAACAACTGTAAACCTACTTTTACCCCATCCTGCACTGGTACCATGAATATTTGTGTAACAAGTTTTTATATGGACATATACTTTTATTTCTCTTGGGTCATATGGTGACTCTATGATTAACGTAGAGTTTTGAGGAACTGTCAAACTTGTCCATAGACACTGGGCCATTTTATAATGGTCTGCCAGGGTTTTAATTTCTGGAATGTAATGGTAAGCATTTGTTTTTTTTCCCATTTTAATTTTTAATTTTAGCTCTTCTAGTTGATGTGAAGTGCTTTGTCATCATGGTTTTGCATGTCTTCTTTAGAAAAATGCCTATTGAAATTCTTTGTTCACTTTTTCTTTGGTTGTTTACTTTTATATTATTGATTTGTAAAAGTTCTTTATATATTCTCCAAATAATATGACATGCAGATATTTTCTCAGTCCATGGGTGGTCTTTTTGTTTTCATAGTATTTTCCTTTAAAAAAACCATTGCCTAGCTCAAAGTCATGAGGAAATACTTCTATACTTTCCTCTAAGAATTTTGGCTTTTATATTTAGGTCTATGATCCATCTAGAGTTAATTTTCATATACAGGATGTGGTAGGGTTCAGCTTCATTCTTTCTCCAGCATCATCGGTTGAGAAGATTATTCTTCCCCCGTTGCATAGTCTTGGTTGGCACCTTTGTCAAAAATTGATCATAAAGTTTGGGTTAATTCTGAACTCTTAATTCTATTCCACTGATCTGTTGTCTAGATTTTTGCCAGTACTACACTGTCTTGGTTTCTGTAGATTTGTGGTAGGTTTTGAAGTTAAGAACGATAAATTCTCTAACTTGATTCTTATTCAAGATTGTTTTGGCTATTTTGGGTCTCTTAAAATTCACATTTACATATGAATTTTAGAATCAGTTGTTAATTTCTTCAAAAAGCAGCTGTAATTTCTATAGGGATTGCTCTGAGTTAGTAGATACATTTAGTGAGCATTGGCATCATTTCAAAATTAAATCTTCAAATCCATAAAGATGAATGGCTGTGAATCTATTTAGATTTTTATTTCTTTAAGAATATTTTACAGTTATCATATTTTTGTCAAATCTCTTCCTAAGTGTTTAGTTTTTTGATACTATTGTAAATGGAATTTTCTTAATTGTATTTTTGGATTCATCATTGCAAATGTTTAAAATGCAATTGATTTTTGTATATTGATCTTATATCTAGTACCTTATTGACACCTTTTATTCTAATAGGCTTTTTTTCAGTGCATTCATGAAGATTTTCTATATTAAAAATCTCTGAAAAGAGTAAGTTTAAATCCTTCCTTTTCAATATGAATGCCTTTTATTTATTTTGCTTGCCTAATTGGCCTGCCTAGAACATTAAGTACAATGTTGAGTAGAGGTGGCAACAGCAGACATTCTTGTCTTGTTCCTGACATTATATGAAAAGTATTGTTTTTCACCATTAAGTATGATGTTAGCTGTGGGTTTTTTATGGATGCCCTTTATCACATTGAGGAAATTTCTGCCTATTCCTAGTTTGTCAAATATTTTTGCAATGAAAAGTATTGAATTTTGTTCATTTTTTCTGCATATATCGAGATGATCATCCAATTTCTGTCCTTTATGTTATTAATATGGCACCTTACCTTGATTGGTTTTTAGAAGTTAAACCAAAATGCTTTTCTAGAATAAACCTCACTTGGTGTATAATCCTTTTATGTGTAGCTGGAACTGGTTTGCTAGTGTTTTGTTGAGGAGTTTTACCTCTTTATTCATAAAGTGTATTGGCCAGTTGTTTAGTAGAATTTACCAGTAAAGTCATCTGGGCCTTTTGTGTATATGTGTTTGTATATGAGGGGAGCTGGAATATTTAAGTTATGAATTCAATTGCTTGCTACAGGTTTACTCAGATTTTCTGTTTATTCTTGTGACAGTTTCAGCAGTTTGTGTTTTTCTAGAAAACTTTTCATTTTATCTAGGCTGTCTTAATTTTTTGGTATAGAGTTTTTCCTGGTATTCCCTTTTAACCCTTTATTATTTCATGTTGGTAGTTTCCCATTTTCACTCTTTATTTCTGTAATTTCAATCTTTTTTCTTGGTTTGTCTAGCCAAACATTGTCAATTTTGTTGACCTTTCAAAGAACTAACTTTTGTTTTTATTGATTTTTAAAATTGCTTTTCTATTCTCTATTTCATTTCTTTTGCTCTGATCTTTATTCTTTCTTTCTCCTTGTTTTGGGTGTAATTTGCTCTTAGTTTTCTAGTTACTTAAGGAGGAGTAGCATGTACCATAGATATCATTTAGGTCTAGTTGATTTATAGTATCATTCAAATCTTCTCTTTCTTTGCTGATCTTCTAATTATCTATTATTGACAGTAAGATATTGAAGTCGCTAAACTATTCTTGTTGATGTCTCTATTCCTGTCACCAGTTCTGTGATTTTTTTGCTTCTTGTATTTTGAGGCTCTATTGTTAAGTACATATATGTTCATAATTATTATATCTTTCTGATCAATTGGTCCTTTTATTATTATAAAATGTCCTTCCATGTATCTAGCAATCATATCTTAAATATCAAAAACATATCTTAAATGTGTTTCATATGATGTTAGTTTAGTCAATCTCGTTCTTTTGGTTACTATTTGCATGGTATATAATTTTCATTTTCTTACATGCAACTTATTTGTGTCTGTGAATTTAAAATTTGTCTCTTCTAAGCAGAATATATTGAGATCATTTTCCAAAAACCATTATACCAATCTCTGCATTTTGATTAGGGTGTGTAATTCAATTATGTTTAATGTAAGTTATGATAGGTAAAAGATGAATTATGGATGATATTTTTCTATTTGTGTTCTGTATATCTTGTGTCCCTTTATTCTTCTTTTTTTTCCACTTGCTTAATCGTTTGCGTTAAATAGATATTTTCTAGCATGCCTATTTAATTTATTTGTTTCCTTTGCTATATATACTTATGTATATAGAGTTATTTTCTTAATTGTTGATTTGGAGATTACAATTCTCATTTTATCTCAAAACAATCTAGTTCATATTAATACCATCTTTCTTTAACAGTATACAAAACCTTTGCTGTAGTCATGCTATATTCCCTCCTGCTTTGTGCTAATTTGTGTCATACAAATTACATCTTTACATGTAAGCCTATCAACACATACATATTGATTTATATTGTTGTCTTTTAAGTAAGAAAAGAGTTATATACAAAAATAAATATATATAGTCTATTTTTTCATCATCACCTGAGGACATGCTTATTGATTTTTAGAGAGGGGGAGAAAAGAGGGAGAGAGAGAGAGAGAAATATCAATGTAAGAAACATCAGTCAGTTGCCTCTTGCACGCAACCCAACTAGGGACTGAACCTGCCGCCTAGGCATGTGCCCTGACCAGGAACTGAAACCATGACCTTTCAGTTTACAAGACAATGCTCCAGCCAACTGAACCACACTGGCCAGAGTGCAAATCTATAGTCTTTCATGTTTCCTAATGTAGTTATCTTTACTGGTGCTCTTTATCTCTCTGTGTGGATCTGAGTTACTGTCTAGTGTCCATTTATTTTGGACCAAAGGACTCCTTTTACTATTTCTTGTATGGCTAGTGACAAAATATCAGTTGTTGTCTTTTAAAATCTGAAGTGTCTTAATTTTCCTTCATTTTTGAATGATAATTTTGGTATTTATAGAAATTTGGGTTGGCATTTCTTCTCTTTCAATACTTTGAACACGTCCTCTTACTTCCTACTGAGCTCCATGGCTACTGTTTAGAAGTCAGCTGTTAATTTTAGTGAGGATCTCTTGAATATGATAAGTTATTTTTCTCTTGCTACTTGAATAGTCTGTCTTTGTCTTTTGTTTTTGATACTTTGACTATGAGATGTTTAAGTGTGGATCTCTTTGAGTTTATCTAATTGGAGTTCATTGAGCTTCATGGTTGTATATATTAATGCTTTTCATCAAATTGAGAAGTTTTGGCCATTTTTTTTCTTCAAATATCTTCCTGTCAATTTCTCTCCTCCCATTACGCATATCTTGGTATGCTTGATGATGTCTTTCCTATATTACTGAGGCTCTGTTTATTTTTCCTCATTCATTTTTCTTTCTATTCTTCAAACTGAATAATCTCAGTTAACGTATCTTTAAGTTTGCTGATTCTTTTGCTAGTTGGCTCAGTCTTCTGAAACCCACTAGTGGATTTTTATTTCAGTTATTATACTTCTATATTCCAGAATTTGTTAGCTTCTTTTTAATAATTTCTATAACTCTACTAATATTTTACATTTGGTGAGGAATTGTTTTCATATTTTTATTTAACTCTTTAGATACTTCTTTAGTCCTTTGAACATAATTATGGTAGTTTATTTAAAATCTTTGTTCACCCCAGATGGTGTAGCTCAGTGGATTGAGCTTTGGCTTCTGAACAAAAGGGTTACTGGTTTGATTCCTCAGTCAGGGCACAAGCCAGGGTTGTGGAAAAGGTCCCCAGTAGGGGGTGCACGAGGCACAACCACGCACTGATGTTTCTCTCCCTCTCTTTCTCCCTCTCTTCCCCTCTCTCTAAAAATAAAATAAATTTAAAAAAAGAAAGTATAACATAAAGAGAGAGGCAAATGCAAGCCACGTATGTAATTTAAAATAAAAATCAAAACAACCTTTGTTCAGTAAGTCCAGCGTCTGGACTTCCTGGGACATAATTTCTCTTGCTGACTCTATTCCCTATGTGTATGGTTTATACTTTCCTATTTCTTTGCATGTCTCATAATTTTTTTCAAAGCTAGATGTTTATTTATTACTATTTAAAAATTTTTATTTTTAATTACAATTTATATTCAATATAATTTTATATTATGTCAGGTGTACAGTGTAGTAGTTAAATAATCATATACTTTATAAAATGTTCCTCCTGATATTTCCAATACTCACCCAGTACCATACATAGTTACTAGAATATTATTGACTCTATTCCCTATGCTGTACTTTATATCCTATGACTATTTTGTAACTACCAAACAAAACTAGGCATTTAAAATACTATGTGACACCTCTGGAAATCAGATCTCTTCTTCAGCTTTTCTTGTTGATATTGATATTGTTTCTGTTTGTTTGTTAAGCAACTTTGTGGGATTAATTCTGTAAAATCTGTATTTATTGTATGTGACCACCCAAGCAAGTGTGTGTTCAGTTGGCTGAGGGGTCAGCGAAGCTCTATTTTCTTAAATAAACTCTCCTTGGATTGTTGCAAACCTTTGGTTAATTTAGTGTCCCAAAAAGTTAGTTTTAGCAGTTGTTTCTGGTGTTTGCATTGTTTTTACAAAGAAGTGGATTTTCTGAGGTCTTTACTTCATCGTTTCAGAAGTACTTCCTTTTGCATTATTCTCTATTCACCTTTACCAAAGCTAATGGAAAATGTACTCCCTGAGGATGCCTAACCCTACCTTCCTCACATCGGTTTCTCCAGCAGTGCCATTAAGGTCTGGGGATCCTTCTTATGAATGGAGAATTTTATTTTGAATTCATTTTTAAAAGACATTATTCAAGTGTACTTTTTCTATACCATTAGAAACATTATATGTAAATCCTATTCCTCACTTCTGTTCTACTTCTCCTACTGTAAATATGTCTTCCTCAGCCCTGCTGGGTCATCTTATAGAGATAATAATAAAATCTAAATGGAGTCACTATTTACTACTTGTCAGTAATTTTATTAAGTGTTGTACTTGCATTAAGTCATTTGATATTCACAATAATTTTATGTGGTTGGTCATTTTTCTTTTTAGCTCCATTTTGCAGAAGAGGAAGCTGAAGCTGGAAAGGTTAAACAACTTGTTCAAGGTCACCCAGGTAGTAAGTAGCAAAACTGGTGGTATTCCAAACAAGAAGTCTCTTTGCAGAGAC
The DNA here is from genome assembly GCA_004026545.1 of Mormoops blainvillei. NCBI lineage: Eukaryota > Metazoa > Chordata > Mammalia > Chiroptera > Mormoopidae > Mormoops > Mormoops blainvillei. Next base: position 222,614 of record PVJD01000467.1, on the reverse strand, counting down.
ATGTGCAGTGACTGCATTTGGCTGATCTTTGCCTCACAGAGATTTGAGGAAATAGGAGAATCTGGAATGTGGAAGCAGGCTCAGTCTCTAAGGACATTCCCAGTAGAAACATTTTTGGCACTGCAAGTGTATCTTCCTCATTTTTGCAGATCTCTCCTTTGGTGTTGCTATGAGAAATCTTTGGAGCTGCTTTGTTAATTAATCTGACTACTAACAGGGAAATCATAGACATCTAGACACACAGACTCAAATATAATAATTAAATTATTTTTGAGATTTAAATGTAAAGGTGGAAATAAGAAGGATTTGTAATCTTAGAGTATTTCTTTTGGGTAGAATAATTATAATGATTTTTGGAAAAGAGAGAATGTCAAGTATATATCTTTCACCTAACAGATAATATACTAGAAGAATGAATGAGAAATGTTCAATAAGATGTATATAGGGAATATTTTAAAAATCACTTAGAAATCAAGATAGGTACATTTTTCTTGATTTTCTGATGTAATGGTTATTAAAAAGAAGTATATTTTCCCTAGGAAAATTATCATTTCTTAGTGGTGTTTATAAATGTATCTACTTGGAATTATAGTGTTAAGTGTAACCCTATTTAAATTTTTGACGTAAAAATGCTACAATCTATAAACCATGTAAAAATATTTATGTACACGATATTCTTTTTATCCATTTTAAGGAAATAAAGTCAATTTATATAGTGAGGAGAAATCATTAATTGACACCTATTTACTAAGATCAAGAAAGTGAAAAATACCCATGCAAATTTTATTTCTAACTTTATAATATGCATTCATTGATATTTAAAGAAACATTTTTTCATTAGTGAATGCATTGAGGTTGGGTAGTAGTATTTAATATTTTAAAGAGTGGCATTCCCAATTGAATTTTTTCTCCTGTTGATGTTCTTGTTTTTCCTTCCACTTAAAGGAAGAATCACGTTCATTTTAAAGAGCTTTCAAGTTTCAGTTTACCATGGATGAAGATATTAATAAAACTGTTTAAGGCATTTATTGGGGATTTGCTAACAAGCCCTTAAATAACTAAAGGAAAAGGACCAAAGAGTGAAAGAAATGTTCTGAAATATTTCTTCAGATTAGAGTTGCTGGACATTCCAGCTGTGGTAGCTGGTTTGCTGTTGGCAATCACATTCTTCAGTTTGGCTGACATGTAAAGCAGTGGAAAGCAAACCTTGTAGTATGGCTGTGTGCTAGCACATCTGTTTTGGAAGTCTGGTGGATGTGCATTCCTGCAAGCAACACACTCCAGCTCTTAAGCTAATGCTTGAGTTGCTTAGTTTGCTCTCTTAGTCATGTGTCCCCAGACAGTTGGCCTGGCAGTGACTAGAAAGGCCTGTGAGAACTGCTGCTGACCTTAGAACATAGGGTAGTTTACAGCGTCTCTTCATAAAAGGACGGTAATAGAAATCTGGCTGTGCAGAAGCAACCTTGCACAGCTGCCTCCCATCAGAGTTGCAGTCAGCTCATCTTGCTGGAAGATTAGCTGCTATAGACAGGCAGGTTATTGGATTGCATTTTCTGGCTTGCCCCTCTGCCAGGTGCTTCAGGGTTTGCCTCGTTTAGCCAGATTTAACCAGGGATTTTTCCTTTGGTTGTTCCACCAGCCTTTGAACCCAGGGGACATGGATTTTGGAACAATAAAGCTTACTCCCTCAGCATTATGTCAATTGCAGGTGTTTTTCTGCTGAGCATTTCATGCCATAATAATTGGTATTCAGAGACACAAGTCCATAAAGGGAGGAAGTTATAGTGTAATAGTTAGGAGTATTAGCTGTGGAGTTAGGCCAATCTGGATTGGAATCCTGGTTTCAACACTTATAAGCGCTGTGACTAGCTTTCTCATCTATAAAGTGGGGTAATATTATCTTCCTCACAGGTTGTAAAAAGGTTTAAGCTAGTTAATACATATAAAGGGTTTAACAGTGTCTGGCAAATAAAAATCCAATTTATTTTGGAAAGTTCTAACATGTTCTAATGATTTAACTAATGGTATTAGCTGTTTGGGATACATGTCCCTTTCTATCCAAACCATTGATTCATTGGAATACTACATTCCAGATGACCTTAATTATAATATATGTAAATCCAAGTTCCTGAAATCTTGGTTATGGTATCCTTTATTTCATTAATACTGTCTTCATTTACTTGGGCTGCTATAATAAAATATCACAGGCTGAGTAGTTTATAAACAATAACAATTTATCTCTTACTGTTCTAGAGGCTCGAAGTCTGCAGTCTGGGTGGCAGCATGATTGAATGGGTCCCCCTTCATAGTTGCACAGTTCTCATCGTATTCTCACTTGGTGGAAGGGGCTAGAGAGCTCTATGGGGTCTTTTTAATATGAGGGCTCCACCCACATGACCAGGGTACCTCCCAAATGCCCCACATCCTAACACTATCACATTGGGTATTAAGATTCCAACATATGCATTTTTTAGGGGGGGGATCATAAACATTTAGAGCACAGCTATAGCCATTTAGTAAATTTGTAATATATTTCCAGTTAGGTGTTAGGAAACATACAAAAGAAGCAGAAGAACTGTTAGTGTTCTAGAAGACGTTGCAATCTCTTTTTCGCTTTGCATGAAATGCCAGTTCACTTACTTCTCGCCTTCTTTTGGTCTTGGAATTAGACTGGTACTATATTACACTGGGCTTGAGGTGTTCTATCTCTCTTGGAGGTTTTAATCATGCAGTATAGAGCTCCCACTGAAGATTTACCAGTGATTTTGTAGATATACCTAAAAATATGGGGCTATCACTGTGGTTTATTCTGTAGCGAAGAGCACTAAAGTAACTTATGGGATATCAAAATATTTTCTGTTTCTAATAAGATATTCTGGCTAGTTACAATCTCTTAATTTTCCTTCATATTGTATTTCTAAAGTTACAGCAGGTGTTTACTCTGCTGGGTAAGTTGAATAATGAAATATAACCACATGCTGAGTTTTTAAAAAATTGGATAGCACATTGTATTAGAAATAGGAAGAAGAGGGGACAAGGTCTTCAGATATGTCTTTTGTTCTGAGAAATTACTCAGTTTTTAGGATTCCTGACATTCAGTTTTTTCTTTTTGTTAGGACTACAGTTTAGTTGGAAGGTGCTATGGTCTAAATGTTTATGCCCTCCTCCCCCTGCAACAAATTCATATCTTGACATTCTAATGCCCACTGTGATGATATTAGGGGATGAGCCCTTTGTGGAGCTGCTAAGTTGTAAGGGTAAAGCCCTCATGAATTGAAATAGTGTGCTTATTAAAGAGACCCCGCAGATCTCCCTAGCCCATTTTACCACACAGAGAGAAGCCTACAACCTGGAAGAGGACTTTCCCCAGAACCTGACCATGTTGGCATTCTGATCCTGGCCTTTCAGTCTCCAGAACTGCGAGAAATAAACTTCTGTTGTTTATAAGCCACTCGGTCTGTGGTATTTTGTTGTAGCAAGTTCGATTAGGCTGAGACAATAGCCAAGATTTTCAGTAGTGAATGAATAAGGGTGAGAATTTCTAGGACAATAATGATGAGCTTTCCTAGACTAATGGGAAATTTGAAGTGATGATCAAGAAACTTCAGATTGTTGAGAGGTTGTTAATTTACAGTGAGATTTTTTTTTTTAGCTCGCCTTGAGTTTAGCTATCTAGAGATTTCCATGTGTACATATTCCACCACGCTTTGTGCTGTATAGGTTTGTGTTGGAAGGGGCAAGGTCTATAGTTCTCCATATGATTCTAAACCCCACACCATAAATTGGGTAAATTTTCGAATTGTCTGTAACTGTGTATAAAGCTAACATCTACAACCCAACCCAAGAATCCTTTTCTTGAAATGCCTGGATAATAACAATAACAATTATCTGTTGTTTCTATGGAGTTTCCAAATACTCTCCACCTACTTTACATTATGTTAAAATCAGGTTCATTTGATAATGAAAAAAAAAACAGGTGGGAAATTGAGATGCGGAGAAGTTAAGTGACTTGGGTTAGGTCACACAGCATATCAATGGAGGACTCAACCTTAATTATTTTTGCTGCAGGTTCAGCAAATAAATTATGTAACCCAGCCAATAAAATCTAATTGCCATGTCACTTTCTGTGAGTTATGCTCTATTGAGAATATTACTGATAATCACATGCATTTGTAGTAGACTTTAAAAAGAACTATTCTCTCAGTTAGTCTTTTGCTTGGTTGGTGCACATTTCACAATGGAGTCAGCGTGTGTGCCACGTGGAGTATAATGGTGACAAATCGCATTCCACATTGCTAGGGTTTTTTATAGTTTACTTAAACTTCTTTGGCTACATAGCTTTGAGAAATAGGAACTTGAACAATACACTGGCAAAACCTAAAACATCTGTTAGATTTTCTGGTCCCTATATAAGTGATACTTAGCAAGGATTTCAAGGTAAGAAATAGCATGCTAGTAACAAGTTATGGAAGCTAGAAAAGTACAATAATAATTATATAAGTTAGCTTCTGAAGGATGGTTGTTTTTATATATTTAAACTTCTAGATGACCCTTGCATAAAGTATATCCCAATTTGATATAACTTGACTATGGCTTTTAATACCATGTACAAAGACAAGTTTAGGTTAAAAATGAATGATTATAACTTACAAAGGGTATAATGGGGAAACACACAGAGCCAACATACTGAAGTGTTTTCTATTATTTATACCAAACAGTTATAGAAATTATATAGATGTAGGATATAATGACTTTAAATTATATAGCTCCGATAAGAGTCTTATTTAGTAACCTTTATCCTCCACTACGAATAGATCGTTTTCCAGAAGCGAGAGGCAAAAAGAAAAAAGAACCAAAAAGTTCTAATAGCTGTGAATTAGACAATACTTGGTGTAGCCAACATGGTCCTTATTTTGAGGAAATACACATTCTTTTTACTTTGTACTAATAGAGGAATTATTTTTTGCATGCCTTATTTTCTTTTAGCCATCTTTCATCATTTGTGATAATGTGGCTTTTATTTTAAGTAATTAAATACCAGACATTTTCCCCCTTCAAATTCTTTTTATGAATGACTGCATAGCAACCTAGCAGGTACTTGGAGATGATTGGAATACAGTAAACAGCTATCATTTCCTATAAAACAGACAAGGATCACTTTATTACAATGCTTGAATGCTGTTGGACATATGCACTTATGAAAGAACATTTACAAACATGCAAGAGGAAAACAAAAACATTTTCTGTTCCTTTACATTCCTTTTGGAAATATATGAACTTCTGTACTCTTGCACTTAGGAATTTTTAAATAGTTATTTTAAAATAGCTCGAGATAAGTAAAGAGAGGATGTTCAAGTTTTCAGGACTCCCTTCTAGAAAGATGGAAGGAAAGCTGTTGACCTATTTGAGCATGTGTTTTCTTTTTCTTTTCAATCATGAACTTAAACTGTCCATAAGTAAATTTATCATGCAAATTCAGAAGGTTTATGTGTATGTTCTTAGCTAAATATTTATGACATACAGTGAATTGTAGAGTTAACAAATATCTAGTAAACTTGGATTTTGCAGGCAACCAAAGTCAGTGTTAGCCAAGATCAAAAACAAAAACAGAAACTCTCAGCTATTTAAATAAGCCACAGAGCACACACTGGATTTATCCTTAACTACTTAAAATTCTAGACTCTTTTACATGGTCTTCTTAGTTTTCTTTTTTGTAGAATGAAAATAAGCCTTTTCCTATTTTCATTAGAGACTGTGCTTAAATAAAATGACAAATGTAAGGTTTAAAATATATATTTTGCATATGATAAAGGGAAGTTTAAGGACAGAATAAAAAAAAGTCCTTGGCTTATAATAATTCCCCAAGAGTATCATTGATATATTTTTACCCAGAAATTATGATTATCAAAGAAACCTGGATCTCAGTGACATAGGTATCTCAGATATCAAACAATTGACAGATAGTAGCCTCTTTTCCTCATGTGTCAGGCTTTAAAATCCAAGTGGCTCCTCCACTTTTCTGTTTTTTAAAAATGTACGAACATTGCATAGAAAATGCTTTCATTGCCCATTGTGTCGTGTCAACTATAGGTCAAAGCTTTATTTGTGCCATTTGCTATACTTCCTGGAATCCACTGAGGATCCATAAAAAGTGGAAAATAACCTGAAGATTGTAGTTATCATCAACATTAACAAAGATAGACAATGTATCATTTCCTATTACTATTATTGAATGTAATTTCTCAGGAAATTGAGGGTTAAGTGACAGAGGAAAGGAAGAGTTCAGAACAGATGAGACACGGCCTCCAGGAAGATTGTAGTGGAAGAAAGGCCTGGTGCACCTGAGATGGGGGAGCGGTGCTATTGCTGCCCTGCATATAATTGTCATTCTGTGCTTTCTGAGCTTTGACTTTCTCTCCTAAAAAGTTAGAGATTTGGATTAGGATCTCTACGGTTCTTTCCATCTTTAAAGTTCTAGAATTCCAGAAGAGAATACGGAGGAGAGAAGCACATGGAGGTTATAATCAGGTTTTTAAGCAACTCTTTTTTTCATCTTCCTGAAATAATCTTTTGAAAGTAGTGGTCTTTTCAAATACCATATGATTTCACTCATATGTAGAATCTAATGAACAAACTGAACTAACAAGCAAAACGGAGAAAGATTCATAGATGGAGAGCAGATGACAGCTAGTGGGGGCGGTGGAGGAGTGGAGGGATTGAGCAAAAAGGAAAAAGGTCTAATGGGCGTGGACAACAGTGTGGTGACTGCTGAGGGGAGCGGGTAAAGGGGTACATGGTACTGGAAAAAAATACAATAAAGATTTAATTAAAAAAAGAAAGTAGTCATCTTTTGTTTTTCAAGGTCCTATCTATAAATATGTATGTAAGGAGGCGGGAACATTATCAAGCATTCAGAAATGGTACATGTCACTTATTCCAGGAAGTTTTCCCTAAACACCCACCCTTCTGCACACCTTTAAAAATAGATACCCATTCCCACCTCTATATTCTCCTGCATCTTCTGTTGCTTCTGTCGCTGTTGCTGTCTATGCATTTGCATAGAGGCCTGCTATTCTACTAGACTGTTAGCTCTTTGAGGATAGAACTCTATTTTAGTGACTTAGTCATTTTTAATCCCAGTTTTCCAGATAAACCATGGTATATTAAAGGCACAAAATAAATGTTGTTAGAATAAATATTTGTTGGTCGACATATGCTACCTCACTGAACCCTCATAATAATCCTGTCTCTAAGAAAATGAACTCAGAGTAGGAACAGAACTATCTCATCCACACTGCCAATAAATGATAAAGCAAAGATTCTACTTGCAGACCTCTCTGACTCCAAACTTGAGTTCTTTCTATCTGGTCAAGCTGCCTCCCACACAAAATAATGAGAAGGCCAGTCGGAAATGGATAAAGTCAGAGTTTGGTTCATAGCTCAGTAATTATGGGGGAAATTTGGCTAAATTCAACATCTTTGAAAAATGCACATATTTTATTTCCTTTGGTATGACTGATGTACCTGTGTTCCCTAGGGAAACAAAATTGGTTTGGAGGCTTATTTTGAACTTTGCATTAAAAAAAGAATCATTTCAACCACAATTCGGATTGTCAGAGACTATGAGGAAATGCAGAATTCATTTGCTTCTCCTCTCAGTCTGGGCTCCATATGGGTTCCACAATTCTCCATTCTCCTTTCCTCTTGACTTATTATTATTTCACTACCTGTTTTGTTGTGTTCACAGGCTGTCTGTGTCCCCAGAGAAGGTTGCAATGTCCCTCTCTCTGGCTCCCTGCAAATTCTTGCTTTGAAAGCAGTTGGATTGCATCGCTACTTTTGGCGTTACTCTCATTCCTGTCAGGTTGACTCCCCGTTACATCCTTCACCTTTTCCAAATCTTCTGCACTTTTCCTGAGATCCTTACTTCACTCTCATCTTCCTCCATTCTCATCACCTTCATCTCCAACTTTGTAGACAGATTTGTATTTACTATAATACATAATGAGAACTTAAGCTTTGCAATTCTCTACCATAGTATTTCTTTCACTTTCTCATTTTTCTGTGCTTCGCTGGCATGTCTCCTTCTTCTTGCCTCCTAAATGGTGATGTTTCCCAAAGTTGTGTCTTCCACTGTCTCCTATTAATTTGCTTTTTTTGGTAATCCTGTGTTTTCCATGACTTTATCATCTCCATAGTTATGACTTTCAAATCTACATCTAGCTCTGGCCTCTCAAATCAATTCCATCTTTAAGATTGCTATTTGGAAATCTCCACTAAGCTATTCTTTACTCATTGCAAACTCAGAATGTCATCTTTCCTCACTTCTTCATTTCTGATAATAAATGAGAGTTCTTCCTACATGGTTTCTAGACTTATGTCCCAGAGCTCAGCTCTGTTCATGTCATTCCCATTGTTGATTCTGCATATACACTTTCTAAGCCTCAGTTTCCTCATGTTAGTGTGTAGTAAACATTTGGATGGTGGTGATTAGAGTATAAAATCACATATAACAGGCCAAATTTGGTGCCTGGTCTAACAGGCATTCGCTGTGAGACTTTCCCTTGTTTAAATGCCTCTGCTCACCCTATATTGTTTACGAAACAGATCCAATGCTTCTAAGGCTGACATGCAAACTCTTATAAAATCATCCCCTTAAAACGTTTCGCTTTTTTTTAATGTTTAATCTTTTTCTTTTCTCTTTATCTGAAAGTTGGTCCTTTATTATCTACACCAGTTGGAAGTACTAATCACCTTTCCAGGCATAATTTAAGTGTTTTTTCTTCCATCAAAATCTCCCTAATTCTCACAATTAGATGTGAATTTCCCCTCTCCCTTCCTTCTCAACCTAGTCTCCCTAATTTACAAATTCTGCCTTAAATTATAGATGTCGGTAAGGATGACATCTTTCTGTTAGAGTTTTATAAATCCATTTTGAGGGTTAGCCTTATTCTGAACTATTTGTATTACTTCACAGGGGGCATTCTCCATAACAGACCCTTGAAAATATTTATTAAAAATCTTTCAATAGATAATCAGTGTGTTTTTTTATACTTTCATATTCTCAAATGTTTCAGTGGGAAGAAATGATTATGAAATATGATAGAGTCATGGGTCACGACACTGTACACATAGCTAAAACTACATTTGATTAGATCATGAAATAGTCTGTTAGAAAAGGCATATATGGTTTGTTCACTTTATGTGGCATTCAGAGAATGGGACTGGGCCTAGACTAAACATTCTCATAATCTTTCATTGACCTTCCTGGAGATAGACTGCTCAGTCTTTGCCATCTCTAATTATTGTAATTTTGTACTTAGAATGCATGAGCTGCATGGAAGTCTCCCTTGCCTGCACTATGTCCCAGTGCCCTGCTGGCAGGCACTGTAGGTAGTTGTTGAGGTTCCATTTGCAAAGGCTGCAGTTAAACTCAAAGCCATTTTGAAGAGAATTCTTGGGTCTACCCAGTTAAAGTGAAGGGAGGTTAAAGCAATTAAAATATTTGATTCATGAAAACAGATTTTTAAAAAACCCATAATATAACACCATCATTATTGAGGACGAGGAGAGGGGCGTATGGATATAGGGATGTGAAACCAATGAAGAAATGAAGAACTCTCTACCGTGATTATAATTTCTCAGGTCTTAATCTACCTTTTCCTGTGTAGATATGGCCTTATGATTCCTAAAGCCTGTTAAAAATTGCCATATTCTTGGGGAGGAGAAAACTTTGATATAAAGGAAAGAATGTTGGCTTTGGCATCAGAGGAACTAGGTGCAAGTTCTGACTCTTGTATTTTGTGTGACCTTAGACTAGTCACTTAACATCTCTGGTGCTTTAGTTTCTGTCTATAAAATGAAACTATTAGAATCTGCCTCCTCTGGCTATCATGGTGATTAATACAGAATAATGGTGTAAAACACTTCCCAAATTATAAAGTGTTTTGTAAGTAATCACTCAAAGAAGGCGCTATGATGACTCCTGAAACTAGGAGCATGTTTGAAGCTTTTAAGCCTCACCTCAAAGCTTCTGTTCTTTTTTTTCTCTCTGGAACTCTTCTTTGACTCTTTCATTCTTTGAGTCCTAGTTTTGAGAGTCTCATGCTTTACCAACTGAACTAGCCAGGCTTCAAGTCTTAATGTTAAATATCCTCACTTCACAGACAGGTCTCCTTTGATCTTTGTAATAGTTTTCTAGGACTGCTATAACAAAGTTTCCCAGTTTGAGTGACTTAAGCAATAGAAATTTATTTTCTCACAGCTCTAAAGGCTAGAAGTGTAAGATCAAAATGTTGGCAGGGTTGATTTCTTTGGAAGTCCTGTCTCCTGGGCTTACAGATGGTCGTATTCCTCATGTGCCTTTACATCCTCTTCTTTCTGTGTCTAACTTTGTCTTATCCCTCTTCTTGCAAGGACACTGGTCAATTAGATCAGAACCCCACCCATAGGACCTTATTTTACAATCACATTTGAATCGACATATGAGTTTTGGGTGGGGACACAATTCAAGCCACAACAAATACCTTATCAAAAGAAGTTCCTGCATTTTCTATTCATTGGATAGTGCTTATTTAAAATCATTTTATTTGTTTACTGTTTTTACCTGACTTTGTCACTGGAATATAAACTTCATAAAGGCAGGGACTAGATGTTAGTCCTTTTGTGCTCTCAGCCTCCAGCAAAGTGTCTTGCACGTGGTACATACACAGTTTACTTACTAACCATGTAACTTTGGAAAAATTATTTAACCCCTCTGTGGCTGTTTACTTAGTAAGGTGGAGAGCTTGTGATCATCAACTTCCTATTATGATTATAATTTTTCAGTACTCAGAACAGTATCTGGTACATAGAAAATGCTCAATAAATGTTAGCCATTATTCTTATTTTTCCACACATTTGTTGAAAAGTAAATGAATGAATCAAGTGCCTTTTAAAACATTTTAGGACTTATGTATTTTTTAATAGATTTTCATGCAGCAATCTACTCACAAAGGAGATTTTTTTCATTATGTCATATCCTTCACTGAACACAGAAACCACCATAAAACCCCTTTGGTGCTGGAAGGGTTGTAATTCTAACTGCTTCTCCAGTGAATTCTCTCCAGTTGCGCTGACTGCATGCATTGGGTCTCTTTGGAGGGTGTGTCTTTGTGTACTTGCATTGAATGATAGTTCTTGCGTATCTGTATCTTTTGATTCTAAGTTAACTGGGGATAGATAAAATGACTCTGGATTCTAGGAGAACCAGAGATCAAAAGTGGAGCTCCAAGAGACAGAGACATGAGTTCACGGAATTTGGGGGTCCAGAGAACTGTTGAACAAGGAGCCAAAGGAACTGGCTCAAGAGCATGGATTAGCTGATGCCAAGACCCTGATAACAGCTTCTTTTCCTTTGGATGTCTTGGCTGTCTTAGAGGAGGACACAGCTGAAAGCTCAGAGAATCTGTGGGCTTCTTAGTAAGACTTGAACCAGGCATGCCTCTATACATACATGCCGGGAGGGATGCATTCAGACTGAGAGATCTTAAAATGACCTAATCAGTTCAGAGATACTTCCTACTTGTATAGAGTCCCATGTCAATCTTCATTTTTATAGGAAAATCAACTTCTTTCACAGAAGATTCTCCTGAAAGCATGCTAGAATATTCTATTTATGCAAGCATTGAAGAGGTAATGAATTAATAATAATGACTAATGTATAGAGCATTTATAATGTGTCAGGCATCGTGGCAAATGCTTTAGCTGTATTATCACATCACACATCTATGAGATAGATAATATATCATTCCAATTTAAACAGAAAGGAATTGGGCTTAGAGAAAGTAAGTCGACCAAGTTTACACAGTTTATAAGGGGCAAAGCAGGGTAGAAATTAGGATAGCTGACAAACCTCTGCACTCGATTTGTCTTGCTATTAGCATTTATTGTTTACATTTCTTATGTTGTGTGTGTGTTAAATGGTATATGAAAGTTATAGTTTTAAATCTTGGAAACCTTTTTTTGTGGTGGATCTTATAATTTCTAATTTTTCAATCTGAGGCTTAGTGAGGTTTGATTGGGGAGAAAGAATCATAATAAGCAAGAGTTCCAGACCTTTGAGTAAAAGCAATAATGGCAAGGGTTTTGTCTTTTTGTCACAACCCTACTTATAACTGATGTATTTTTATATTTGTAGTCCAGATGTAGTTACAAAAACACAGCACAGTTGCCATAAATAGAAGGAGGAGGGGTCTGTGGATTCAGTGGTGGTAAATATCATACAGTTTTATTCAGTGGGAAGCACGGAGGCTTCCACTCAGGAATGCTTCCAACACTAACACAGCATCTGTGCCTCTGAACCCAGTTCTTTCTTACACTGAACAGCTTCTTGTTTGGACAGTGCTGGCACCAGACACCAGGACAGGAATGACTCTTGGCAACACCTTTTTTGAAAGGAATAGGGTGGCAAAAAAAGAAGTACATATGTAAAACAGAAATTTGGCAAATGGACTGTCCAATTCTTAACATCACTGCAAATTCACCCTAGTTAAAATAAAAGTTAAGACATATAGCTTTCCCCTTCATTTCTCCTAGGATAATCTCTGAATTCCCATGTTGAGTAGAAAATGCTAAAATATCAACATCCCTACAAATCACCCTCTTACCCCAATAAATCCTGAAATTCAACCTCAGAATTCTGTAGTTACAGGCCCACCGCAAGTGAGTTTCTTTTAACACATGATAGCATCCATGCACACTAATGCTGCATGTTCATTCTCTCCAGAGGTTGTAAATAATCCTACACAATATATGTGGCTTTAAAAAAAAACTGCTGAAGTAGACAAAAGGCTTTGGGGGAAAAAGTATCTGCCTCTCCCAACCCCCTTCATGAACTCTTTAGTCTGATTATTGGACCTGAGATAAGTAAAACCCAAGCATGTTTGCTCTTAATTAAAGCTCTTTTCAGAATGTACCCAGAGGCACCACTTCAGAGTGTGCAAACCAGATGAGATGAATAGTAAGTATTCTGGTTTACTCTCCCAAAGATTATCTATGCATTTTTGTTTTGAGAAATTGATGTTAGGAACTTAAACAAGAATCCTTAACACTTAGGAGGAAAGTATGAATGTTTGTTAATTATTCTTATGTATTTGTGTTTGCATAGCAAGGACTTTACAAAGAAACTTCCATATGGGTTGGGAGTGAGGGAAGGGATGAATGTGTTCTCACCTACAAAGAAGTAAATGTGTGACTCTCACCCCTGAATTTTCTTAACACCCTCCCAGTTCTTCTAATTTTATTATCAAAACACTTGGCATGTGTTCCCAAGCAGATTATAAATTCCTAGTCATATGTTTGTTGTGTGAATAAATAAAAATAGAAAACTGATAGTACTCATTCCAGAAAACAAGAAACCTCAACAGGATCTCATAAAACTTGAAAACAAATGCTTCACTCTGCCTTTTAGATATAGGAACAAATGGAGGGGAAAAAAAAACCCTGCTTGTCTAGATTTAGTTTCAAGAATAATCAGGTAAACACAAATAAGCAAATCATCTAGCCTTAGAGCTTTGATTTCATATCTAGCCTACTTTCTATTTTTATAATCTGTTGGCTTGACTTTGGGTTTTTATCCTTTCTGATTGTTGGTTTTCTTATCTGTATTTTTCCTTTTTCTTCAAAATATTCTGTTGTTCATGCTATTACAGTTGTCTCAGTTTCCCCCTGTGTCCCCCTCCACCCAGCCTGCTCCCCTCTTCCATAGTCAATCCCCACAGCATTGTCCTTGTCCATGTCCATAGGTACTTCATGTATGTTCTTTGACTAATCCCTTCCGTTTGTTTCAATCAGTCCCCACCTTCCCCCTCTGCTCTTACAGCTGTCAGTCTGTTCCATGATTCTATGCCTCTGGTACTATTTTGCTCATTAGTTTATTTTGTTCATTAGGCTCCTCTTATAAGTGAGATCATCTGGTGTTTGTCTTTCACTGACTGGCTTATTTCACTTAGCATAATGGTCTCCAGTTTCATCCATGCTGTCACCAAAGATAGGGATTTCTTCTTTTTTTATTGCTGCATAGTATTCTATTGTGTAAATGTACCATAGTTTGTTTTTTTTTTAATCTACTTGCCTACTGATGGGAACTTAGGTTGTTTCTAAATCTTGGTCCATAGACATATGTAAAAATGCTCAACATCACTAGCCATCAGAGAAATGCAAATTAAAACCAGAATGAGGTATCACTTCACACCTGCCTAAATGGCCATCATTAATAAATCAACAAACAACAAATGCTGGTGAGGATGTGGAGAAAAGGGAACCTTAGTGCACTGTTGGTGGGAATGCAGACTGGTGCAGCTACTGTGAAAAACGGTATGGAATTTCCTCAAAAAATTAAAAATGGAACTTCCTTTTGACCCAGCAATTCCACTGCTGGGAGTATACCCCAAGAATTCTGAAACACCAATTCAGAAGAATTATTCAGTCCTATGTTCATAGCAGTGCTATTTACAGTTTTCCTATCTGTGCTAATGTTAAGCAACTTTTAGGCATTATGCAAAACTCTTCATACATTATCCCTATTAATCTTTATAATAATATCATGAAATAGATATTATTTCCTCTTATACAGACAAGGAAAGTGAGGTTTAGAGAGGCTAAGTAACTTGTCCAACTTGATACAACTAGCAGAAGAATTAGCAACAGACTCATGACATTCTGACACCTATGCCCAAGTGTTTAGCCCCAGGCAGTTATAAGGATTAACTAAGATAATGGTTACGTTGTAGGGGCTTAGCAAATGATTTAAATTCAGTAAGTATTTATGAATGCTTCTACTATGTGCCCTGTGCTGCTCTGCACTTTTAGGCTATAGCAATTAATAGTAAAGACAAGTTACATGGGCTTATGAATCTTTGGGGAAGACAGATATTAAAGATTTTAATATTCTATGTAGCGATGACTCCTGTGAAAATAAAATGAGGCAAAATGAGGAACAGAGAGTGATGGAGGTGGGATGGCTTTTAAGATTTCTCTGATAAGGCAACTTTTGAGCAGATACTTGAATAAAGTGAAGGGAAAGGTACATAGAAATAGGCAGGAAGAATGTTTCAAACAGAAATACAAGTAAGTATAAAGCCTTGAAGTAGTCAAGGAACACTAAGGTGTGCTGTCTGGCTAGAGTGGAGTGACCTGGGCGGGGGAAATACCGGGAGATAGAATCAGGAAAATAGGGGCACGGTCACGAAAAGCCATGTAGACCATAGGAAGAACTTCGTATTTTATTCTGAATGAGATGGGAACTATACTAGGATTTTTAAAGCAGAGGAATGACACTATCTGGTATAAATTTTAACATAAAGAATGCTCTGGTTGCTTATTTGATTATAGGGCAAATTATTAAACTGAAGGTAGGTTGAAGGTAGAGCTAATAGGATTTGCTTATGATTAGATGAGACTGAGAGTGGTGGGGGAGGGCGTCGAAGAAGTTTTTGACTTGAGAAACTGAAAGAAACGAAGTTGCCATTTAAAGAGCTAAGGAAGGGTAGAGGTAGGGGGCAGAAGTAGGAAAACAGGATTTCAGGCTGGGAAATGTTATGTATGAGATACCTACTCACCATCCAAATGAGGAAACCTGGTGGGCAGTTGGATATACAAATCTAGAATTCAAGAAAGGGGTTGGAGTTAGAAATATATATTTAGATGCTGTTAGTCTGTGTACGGTATTTAAAGCATGGAGCTGAATAAGATCACCAGAAAGTGGGGTTAGCTAAAGGACAGGGAGACCTGAGGCCCAGGCACCTTAGCAAAAGTTCTGTAAGACAAGGAGAAGCAGGAGGGAAGACTGAAAGAAGTGAGGGCGTGTTAAAAGAAGAAGGAAGAGCAGAGGGAGGACCGGGAGGGTGCTGTTATGGTTGCTAAGGGAAGACAATAAGTCAGAAAAGACAAGGTAATCAGCTGTGTCAAATGCTGCTCCTAAAACCGAAAAGATGAAGGTTGGGTTTGGCAGTTAGGGGGCCATTGGTATCTTGACAATAGCAGCTTCCAATGAGCTGTTGAGGAGAAAACTTCACTCCTGTGGTTTCAAGATAGAAGAGGAGAAGAAATACAGATAGTGGGTGTAAGCAGGATTTTGAAGATTTTTGGTTTAACGGGAACATAAAAACTGGATGATAGCTAGTGGGAAAGGTGGTGCATAGAAGAGCTGTTTTTTAAGGTGAATCGTGTTATCACAGATTCGATGCTATGGGATCGTTTCTGTAGAGGGAACAATAAATGATCCAGAAACAGGGAAGAGTTCTTGTGATTTTGCTGACTCATTATCATTGCTACTAATTATTTCTGCTACTGTAAAAAGGAAGCTAATATTTAAAATTTATATCCAAAAGCTTTATAAATCCCTCGACTATATTGATAGCCAATGTTTATTGTTTACTGTGTGACTGAGGTTATTTCAGACACTTTCAATTGTCATTATCTCCCTGAATCCTCTCATTGTTTCTATTATCACCCCCATTTAACATATAAGAGTACATAACTTAGCAAGCAGAGTTGAAAATTTGCCAAGGATCACACAGCTGCGTTTAAACCCACACCCAGGTTGACCACCCGCCCTGAGTTGGCTAATAATCTCTGTTAAGCTGCCTCTAGTCCACGGCTTATTTGCTTTACTCAGGGAGCATATTAGACTTTTTGCAAAGATTTCAACAAATAACTTCCTACTTTTTCCAAAGTCTACCAGGAATTTTATATCTTAGTGAAGATGTGGTCTTTCCTCAGATTTCCCAGTTCCTATAGCTTACTTTTTACTTAAAGATAATTAAGAATCTGAATTCTCTGTGAATGACACTGGACATTAGGTAAGTAAAAGGGTCATTTTAGGACGGTGAGACAAATGGTCCCTTATTCTTATAGGTGTCTTTAAGCCCAGCATATGGGGGAATATTAAAAGGTCTCTTACCAAATTCTGTGGCCTTGGCAGATTTTTAAACATTTATTAGTTGCAGTTTTCCTCTTAGTAAAATGGAGATACTGAGTACCTTGCAGGACTATGGCAAGGACTGTGTACACCTGAGAAGTAACGTGTGGATTGCTTTGCACAGTGTCTGACACGGAGTAAGTAAGCACTTGATAATGCTGACTGTTGTTTTTCTCCTCTCAGCAAGCTTGGAAAAGGCAGTTCTTTATTCTCAACTGAATTCCAAGGAGCTTTGTGAGACTTACAGGGCCAAAGGAATTGCTTAATTGGAAGAAAATATTTGGGGACTGACAGGAAACTATATTTAGAATGCTGAGTTGTGAAGGGACTGTCTCATGCTCTAGTTCTACTCAGCTCACATTCAGCTGGGCACCACGTGAAGCACATCCTTCGTGACGGGGTAGCTCACCTAGACAGCTGGTTCAGTTTATCTCATAAAGTCAACATCTTCATGAAACAAACATTTTGAAATTGTGCTGTATTGTCAATGACCTAATCCCAGTGTTATTTAAACTTCCTACAGCAGTAGAATCCCTTCTCATGAATAGCATTGTAGACTGAACCTCAAAATGTGAACTAGATAAAGGCACATTGCTTTGATTGAAGCTAGTAGGGGTGGGGGCCCAGCTCAGCCTCCTCTTCAGCACTTTCCTCTCCTCCCCACCTCAAGTGGTCCCTGAGGCACAGCAATGCCATTTTAGGATTCTGTGGGATCTGGTTTGAAAATCACTGGCCTAAACTATCTGGGCACGAAGAGCATCAGAAAATACATCTTTCAATAGTATTTATCAATTATATACTATATTTAGGCATTTTGCTAAGTGATGATAGGGAGACTATGGTGAATAAATCAAGCCCAGACTCAAATTTCATTGGCTTTAACCATAGGGAAATATTGTATCAAATGACTGTAAGTCCAGAACTAGAGCGGCTATGGAAGGCAGTATAATTGTTCCCCAAAGGTGTCCTTGTCTAATTCCTTAAACCTGTGAATATGTTGTGTTAAATGGCAAAGGGAAATTAAGGTTGCTAATAAAGTGACCTTAAAATAGGGAGATTATCCTGGGTTATCTGGGTGCTTCCAATGTAATCACAAGAGTCTTTGAAAGTGGAAGTGGGAGGCAAAAGAGTGATGGAGCAGAAGAAGTAAGAGTGACTCAGTGCGAGAAGAACTGAAACTACCCTTGCTGGTTTTGAAGATGGGAGAAGGTCATGAACCAAGCAATGTGGGTGGTTTCTAGAATCTGAAAAAGATAAGAAAATGGATTCTTCCCTAGAGCCATCAGCAAGAAATTCAGGCGGGCTGACACCTTTGGTTTATTTCTGTGAAACCCATTTTGGACCTCTGTCCTCTAGAACTACAAGATTAAGATTTGTTCTTGTTTAAGCCATCAAGTTTGTAGTGATTTGTTATAGTAATAAAAGATAGTGGCCTTCAGGGTTTGTTAATTCAGCAACTCAAAATATCAGGAAGGGCATAAAGAAAGACATATAGACCAAGAGAATGGAATTGAGATTCTAGAAGTAAACTCATGTATTTAAGGTCAAATGATTTTTGACATGGACACCAAATCCATTCAATGGGGAAAGACTATTCTCTTTGACCAAGGTGATGGGACAAACTGGATTTCCACATGCAAATGAATGAAACTGAACTTCTACCTTACACCACACAAAAAATTAACGTAGGTCAGCAACCTATGTATAAGAGCTAAAGCCATAAAACTCTTAGAAGCAAACATAGGGGTAATCTTGACGATCTTGGATTTGGCAATAGATTCTTAGATACCAAAAGCAAGAGTAACAAAAGAAGAAGTAGGTATATTAGATCTCATAAAATCTAAAAACTTTTGCACATCAAAGAAAATAGTTAAGAAAGTGAAAAGACAACCTACAGAATGTTTGTAAGGCTTATCTGTGATAAAAATTTATATCCAGAATAAATAAAGAACTCCTATAACTCAACAAAAAATGACAAGTAGCCAAATTAAAATATAAACAAGGGCTTAGAAAGACACTTCTCCAAAGAAGAGATAGAAATAGCTAATAAGTACATGAAAAGATGCTCAGCATCATTAGGCATAAGGGAAATGCAAACCAAAATTACAATGAAGTGCTACTCAACACCTACTAGGATGACTAAAATAATAATTCTTAAAAATGAAATAATGAATATTGGCAAGGAGAAACTGGAACCCCCACATGTTGCTATTCGGAATGTAAAATGCAGCTTCTGTGGAAGAGAGTTTGCCAGTTCCTCAAAAAGCTAGACACAGAATTGCATCAAGTCAGGGATTTTATTCCCAGGTATATAACCAAAAGAATGGAGAACAGGGACTCAGACACTTGAATGTCAATGTTCACAAAAACCAACAAGTGCAAATAACTTGTGTCCATCAACAGGTGGATGGATAAGTAAGTGTATGTCAGTGCAATGGAATATGGAATATTATTCAGCAATAAAAAAGAAATAAAGTTCACGCCCTGGCTGGTGTGGTTCAGCGGACTGAGCACTGGACTGCGAAGCCAAGGGTCACCAGTTCGATTCCCAGTCAGGACACATGCCTGAGTTGTGGGTCAGGTCCCCAGTAGGGTGCACACGAGAGGGAACCACACACTGATGTTTCTCTCCCTCTCTTTCTCCCTCCTTTCCCCTCTCTCTAAAAATAAATAAATAAAATCTTTTTTTAAAAAGGAATAAAGCTCTGATACAATGAAGTTCTTAATAACTTTTTTACAATAAACATTTATTAAGCCGTGATTTCTACAATATTTTAATTTGCTTCTGAAATCAATTTACAAATATTACTATATAACACCAAAGCCAGTGATTTAATAAATAAGAGGAATGTATGTATTAGTTTGTAAATGAAATAAGCCTTATACATTTATGTCTATATATAATATTTGTAAAATCAGTTTCACGAGGCTCATGAAACTAAAGTGTGCACATAACACACACACAACCACATTCAAATCTAATGGATTTTTATTAAGTTTCAAGTTAAATGCTATGTAAAATTTATAACCTGCTATACAAGATATGAACCAAGTCATGAATGCACTGCTGAAAATTGGTACCATACCTTTACAAACTTTTAATCTTGGAAACATTGGGCTAAGTAAACTAAGCTACATACTGAAGGATGAATATTGTATGATTCCACTTACTTGAAATATATGGAATAGGCAAATTTATCGAAACAAGGCAGATTAGAGGTTGCCAGGGACTGGGGACTAGGGGAAATGGGAGCTGTTGCTGAGTGGTTACAAAGTTTCTGTTTCGGGTGAGACAAAAGTTTTGGAAATAATGCTGGTTGATGGCGGCACAACATTGTGAATGTAATGAGTTCAAGTGAATTGTCCATTTAAAAATGGTTAAAATGGAAAATTTTGGGCTATATGTATTTTTTAATCCTCGCCTGAGTGTATGTTTATTGATTTTAGAGGGAGAGAGAGGGAGAGGGGAAAGAGAGATAGGGGAGGAGAGAGAGAGATTGATCAATGGTCTCCCAGAGGCACCCAGACCAGGGATGGAACCTGCAACCTCTTGATGTATGAAATGACACCCCACCAACTGAGACACCTGGAAAGAGCATGTGTTACATGTATTTTACCACAATAATAAACATTATCAAGGACCCAGGGTTTTTTCCTTTTCTCTTTGTCAATCATGGCATCAACTTTGTCTTCCAGTCAGTTCTTCCTTCCTCATCCTTCTTCCTCGGAAAACAAAAACTGAGTTATGAGACCACTGGAACTACAGTGGGGGCAAGATGAATGATATTAACATGCAGATCACTGGGTTGATGCAGCCAAAAATAGTCAATAAAAGCTGGATTTTAATCTCCAACATAATGGTGTCAGCACAGGTCCATCTGAAAGAGAGCAGGACAGGAGCACTCGGGCCTTCCCGGGCCCCACCCAAGTCGTGCAGTTGTAGTTGTGCCATGAATTCAGCGAACGTGAGGCACTATCTCTGGAAAATTCATTTGTTAAAGGGTCCCGAAAAAGACTATAGAGATTTTATAGCTTTATCATGAATAAAATAATAAATTATTCTAGGATTTAAGGAAGAGAGCCACAGTTATAAAGGGCCTATTTAAAGGCAGGCACAAAAACCAAACTGGCATTTAGGGGAGAATTAGGAGCGATGTCGTGGGTGAGGCAGACCTGCAGCCAGTGAAGGGGAGATCGGGTTGATGGTATCTGCTAAGGGAAGAAGCGGGTTTGGGTAACAGGCCCAGGTTTAGGGGAAACTGATAGCTAGGGAATTAGTCTGCTGTCTTCCTCCCATCAGGTGCCTCGGAGCCTAGGTCTGCTTTCTCAACCTTACCGCCTTTCTGCAGCTCCCCTGGCATCCTGTTTATGCCAGAACTTCCCACCGCTGAGAGCTATTCTGAGACATGGTACAATATTTATGGGGCAGTGTCCAAGGGGAGAGCCTAGGGTTCACAATCTTTGTTCTCTAGAACTTAGAACTACGGTCTTTACCAGAATGGATATTTGTTATTTTTACTGTTGTTAATAAAGATACGGATATGACGAGACCTTTCAGTCTCACTGGATAAGATTTTTTTTTTTTATGACAAGTAATTAAGGAAGACAATGAAGTAATGTGTAAAAAGAAAAACATCTTTCGTGAAGTTTGGAATTTTGGAGCCCACAGAATATACTGTACTATACTGTCAGCCTCATCACTTGGGCTGAGGGCTGGGACTGGGCTCACGTTTATCACCAGTGGTCAGTCTCAGGGGAGAGCAGGGTTAGAAAGGCTGGGGCAGGAGACTGAAACCAGATCCAGGAAGTCAGTCAAAAGAAGGCTGATATCTAGGGGGGCCAAGTCCCAGGAAAGACGGAGTTCCCAGAAAGTTGAGATATTATATACTACCAACGAAGACGCAAGCATGCTCAAAGAACTTGAATGCAAGCAGGTCTGAAATATAAACAGAAGGTTGGATTGCGCTTCCTCTCTAGTCTCAAGCTGACTTTTGTAGCCTTTGTTGTTTTTATATATGGTTTAAAATTCTGGCAGTTTCTACTGTAAGCAAAGGTTCTGATGGGCAGGGTTTGAATGGATTCATTTAATGATTCAGACTCAAAGTCACGATGATTAGAGTACAGAATGGTATAGCCTCAGATTGATGCAGGCATTTGGGACCTCTGGAACATATAATTCAGAAGCTTGATCATCTAGTGTTACTTCAGAGTTATGATAATGTCTGAGTGCTAACCCTTTCAAGCGGGATCCCTATTACCCATTTGGTACCTTTGACTAGATTAGGCGTCCTGTCCACTGGGTAATGCAAGCCTTGAGCCAGGGCATGAAGCTTGTTGAGCAGAGTTCAGGCTGGATTTCAGCCTTCAGGTATTGTTTTGGGTGGACATCTTTATGCAGTGAGCAAACTGCACAGTCACACAGGATAACTGCCTATCCTTTCTAGAAAGTATGTGAAGTTGACCATGATTAGCAGGTTTGGGCTAACCTTGATGCATTACAGAATATCAAGAACCTCAACAGAAAGTGTTTTGATTAGCTAATTAATGAAAACAGAATTAGGAAACCTTACTTTCTGACCAGTCTTAGATGAAACACTGCTGTCCTTGCTTTTTTCTCATATTATCGTGGAAAATGACTGTTTTATTTCAACTTGTTCTTGTTTTAACTTGTTCAGCTTTTTATATAAAAGGGCTGTGCAAGAGAGGTGTGGTTTCACTTTAGGAAACTAACATCTTTATACCTGTTATCAGTGTCAAGTCTTGGTTTTTCTTGTGCCTAGAATAGCCTTTATTTGGGATGTATAGGATTATAAATCCTAAATGAGGGATGGGGGTGGTGGGAAGGCAAGGAGAGTTTGTGACTGACTCGAAGCAAATATTGGTCTAGACTCAGTGTTCGCATGAATGACAGAAAAAGTTTCCCGAAAAATAGAAATCCCCAGGAGAAATGTCTCACCAGATTATAACATATAATGTTCAGTTTCAAATACCGTTACTATTTCCTGCCACGAAAGAACATTAAAGAAGCTCTGTTTAAATGAGGAGGTATTCTTATCTCTGCCTGGTGTTCTGTTTTTGTATTGTTTTGTTCCATGTATCCCTTTTCATTCCTCAGTTATTCGCTGCAGGGTCACGGAGACATCCGCCTCGCCCTTTAGCAACCTGACCGAAGATCAGTCTCTTCCTTGGGTGCAGCCATGCTCCACGGGCTCAGACTCCAGGGCCGTACCCAGAATTCCCGGCATCTAGTCCCCTAAATCTTTAAAGAATTTTAAAATTACCCCCCAGCTTTATTGAGATGTAACTGATGTATTACATTGTATAACTTTAAGGTGTATAACACGATGATTTGATACACATATATATAAAGGAATGATTACCAGAATGAGGTTAGTTAATGCATTTATCACCCCACATAATTATCATTTTCTCTGTGTGTGTGGTGAGAACGCTGAAGATCTACTCTCTTAGTAGCTTTCAAGTATATGAGACTGTAATGTTAATTTGAATCACCACAATGCATATTAGATCTACAGAACTTATTATCTTATAATTGAAAGTTTGCCCAAAATCTTTGACCCTTTGACCAACGTCTCCCTATATCGTCCAACTCCACCCCCTGCCAACCTGCATTCTAATCTTTGTTTCTACAAATTTGGTTTTTGAAGATTTCACTTATTAGTGAAATCTATCAGGACCTAGCTTCAAATCATAGCTAAGTGGTTGGGAGTGACTGATATTTAACAGGGGGCCTACTCTTCAGCTAAGTGCTCTCTCGGAGAGGGAGGAATAAAATTAATGGAAAAGTATGCCCTTTTTGCAGCCTCAGTGATATTCAACTGTAGTTCGTCCTTCAAAGGTGGGGTTAGCTGGCAAAGTAGAGTTCTGGGAGCCGCATTATCCACAATGTTATGATTCAGGCCAGTTTGGGACAAGGCTACAAGGTTGTTGGAAATATTGAGTTACAATGGAAGGAGAAAAAATTATTATTGGTGCTGCTGGCCTGGTAATAGAAGGTGACTGAGTAAAGATATAGGACAAGGTAATGCCAAAGATCAGAGCAACCTCAGGCATAAGACTGTCAGTAGCAGGGGTACATTTGTCAGACTTTGCATGGCAGAGGAGACCTGGCCTGAATTTACACTGGTGTCCTGGTTTACTGCAACTGTGATTCAAGGAATTCTGTCTGTATCTGAGAGGTCTCCAGCCAAAGGAGATGGTGACTGTGTGCTTATTTCTAGGAGCACAGTTCTAGCCTTCAAGAAGACATATGAAAATGTCAGGACTTTGCAATATCCTGAGTTCAGGAACAATATAAAACAAAGAGCAGTCCAACCAAAGAGAGACCTAATGAGAATTAGAAGGCTTTCAAGCCATTAGGTTGCCTCTTAAAGCTCTCACCTGTGGTGAGTGCACAACATTCAACACCTTCACTCCATTTATAACACAGCATTTATAACCAATCACCTTGTATATGGATTCGTCAGACTACTTGACTTAACGGAGCTCATTAAATGGAGTTAAGTGACTCACAGATACCCTATGATCAGAACATCTCTCCTGGTCAGGTTTTCACTGCTGCCAGGCAATCGAAAGTTGACTAACCAGAAAATTTGACAAGGTTTGCTATAATTCAGAAGTTTAAAACCTGCACAGAAACTTTATGAAAACCTCATGGTCTTCCATGCTGGGGAAGCAGACCTTTTCCTATGGAGGGAGAGGGGAAGGAAGGGAGGCATTAGAGGTGGGGGAGAAGTCAAAGAAAAATGTCCTGTGGTCATTTTTTCTTTTAAAAGTACTTAAATTGATTTTAGAAAGAGGGAGAGGAAGGGGGATGGGGGAAGAGAGAGAGTGAGAGAGAGGGAGAGAGATCGCTTTGTTTTCCACTTATTTATGTGTTCACTGTATGTGCCTTGACTAGAGATTGAACCTGTAACCTTGGAGCATTGGGATGACGCTCTAACCAATTGAGCTACCTGGTCAAGGCTTGTGGACATTTTTATGTATGGAATTGCGGTATGGTTCTGGAACTCTCTCTAGCCAACCTATTTCTGTCTGTCTCCTTGAGCAAAAGTTGAAGTTCATAGAGAGGCAGAGGCATAGCCCTAGACGGGAAAGCAAGAGGGTGGGTGGGGAGGAGGCTGTCGACAACTCTTCTTGTTCCTCAGAGATAATGGATTTGAGCATTGGAGCTGCCTTAAATATGCCTGCACTGGGATATGCCAGCTCCTCTTCCCAGGGGCAGAGTGCATGAGTGGGGTGCTGGGGCTAAGGGTACTTGAGAAACAGCAGTGATTTCTTGGAGGCCAGTAATGTCCCTAAACTGGCGACAGTGGGGCCAGCTGGACTTTCATGGGAAAAGGGAGGCTCCTGTAACAGTGGAGCGATACCTCAGTTTGATAACTGGAGCTGGGTCATGGCAGAGCCTGCTGCTTGACACGGGTTACTTCTGACCTTACACGTGCTGGGCTAGCTTTAATCTTCCAGGAGCCAGCACGGCATCTCACGAGCTCACACCATGAGGTGGAGAGTTGTAACTTGTAATGGATGTAGTTCTAAACCTGTTCAGGATGTCTGGGGACCATTCATTATCTACTGTGTGCTTGGTGAAGTGTTTATCATAGACAGTCTGGAGAGAGATCAGAGGGATTCATTTTGGGAAGGGTTACAGGCACTGACACCATCTGTCTCTGATTGGCCGTTGGAGAAAATAAGCATTGAACATATCAATATACACATATTTCTTATGTAATAGTTATTTATTAAACACTCTCGGGAACATTATGTACAACTTCCCATTCTATATTCACAATGACCTCATAAGGTATTATTCCTCCAGTTATACAGAAGAGGTACAAAAGACTGAAGCACAAAAAGGCAAAGTAATTTGTTATCCAAAAACATGTGCTTTTAATAATTTTTATGCTGTCTCCCAGTTCTATGTATCAGTAGTTAAACTAATAGCTAAAGATTTCAGTTCTTAATACTATCACCCTAATCTGTTGAGGAAAATGTAAGATTTTTTCAGTTGACCTTTTAGACTCAGGTTGTTTATTGTAAGTAGGCTGACAGGTCAAGGTGAAGAGAATAAAATTGAGTAAAACACAAATGCTTTGTCTCCTCTGTGCATAA
Source organism: Mormoops blainvillei (assembly GCA_004026545.1). Lineage (NCBI taxonomy): Eukaryota > Metazoa > Chordata > Mammalia > Chiroptera > Mormoopidae > Mormoops > Mormoops blainvillei. The sequence continues at coordinate 196,522 of PVJD01000467.1, read as the reverse complement.
TGGGGACCTAAATCTGGTTTTTGGTGTAATTGGTTAAAATAATGCATGTGAAAATGCTAAGCATAATGCCTGTCACGTAACGGAAGCTCAGAAAAAGTTAGTTTATCTTCCATCCTAGAATTATATAAATTAAACCTTGAATTAGAAAGAGACTCAAAACAAAATTGTATAAAGGGTCTAAAAAATGTTTTAGATTTTCTTTAAAGCTGACTTTCTTTTAAACACAGATTTTAAAAAGATTTTAAAAACTTATTCCTCTCTCTTTTTTTTATCACCTCAAACTTACATCTAGACATTTTACCTGTAAGCTATTTGTGTACTTACACACTTCCTTATATTAAGACCAGAAGTACAGGATAGGGATGAATTAAAGAAGGGTGAATCCAGCTGTATCTTGAGTTCACTGAACATCGCAGATGATTTTTCAAATGATTTGGGCTTTCTGAAATCCAAAACAGGTTTCACCCATGCTTATACGCTTCAGTTTGGAGTATATGCAATTTAAGGGAAATTTAATCCATATGTTTCTGATTCGTTTACACTTAAATAGTCAAAATATTATTTTTAATAGCTATTTGATGCCCAAGTAGCCTTTTAAATCTTTTAAATAAGCTTTTAGAAGACTACATTCCTTGAAAACAGGAAATCGTGTCTTTCCAAGGACAGAAACTAATTTATACATCTGAAAATTTAGGTTCATTTGGAAACACCTAAGGCTACAGGTTTTTAGTGACCTGTCTGCATGGCAAATGATCTTTCAGCTTTAGACTAAATGCTATTTCAATGCACCTACTTCTTGCTGTATATTTGGACTGGATATACATTTCGGTTGGTGTTGGGCTATTTTGAGTAGTGTATTTAGGGTCCTGAAGCTTAAAATTTGCTTAGTTTTTATTTTGGTACAATCGTTTTTGGTTTTAATTCATTCCATTGTTCCTAGTTAGTTGTCTAACATGGCTACTTATTTTTGCAAATATTTCATGCATGATGAACTCATTTTGTGGTTTTTTATTTCTGTTCTTCACCAGCCATTTTTGAAAAAAATAAATGAAAGTACCTGATTTCCAATAAAACAATGCAGGACTTCAGTTGAAATGTGAACACTGTGTATTACCTGCATGCCTAGAGACTTAGTAAAGTCATGGTAGTCCAAAGGAAATTAGGCAATATGCCTTGCAAAAGAAAAAAATCATGAGGGTTAGTAGGGAAAAGGGAGTTAAATTATTTTTACTTATTTTGTGAATTTGTTTTAAAGGGATCAGTCATTTACTGAGAGAAACTAAAGTATAGTTGTAGGATCTATATGTTCTACTCCTCTCTCCTTAAGAAATATATATTGACTTAATGAATAAATACAATTTTTCTTACATGTATATTTTCTCATACAGCCATTTCTACTTCAAAGCAGTTTCAAATGTTTATTATTTATAGTAGAGATGTCGATTACTGGCAGGTGCTTAGCCACTAGCTATGAGAGCTTGGATATATCACTAAACCTCTATATGTACACTTTCCTATTTATGAAATGGAGTTTAATAATAGTACCTAGCTCACAGGGTTTTGTGAGGATTTAAAAATTGTACATAAAGTTGTTATTACAGAATCTGGCAAATAGTAAGTCCTCAGTAAATGGTGGCAAAGAGAAATATTAAGCAAGCTTTGAGGAAGACATGCTTATTATGCATGAGACTTTTCCAGGGACACAGAGTTGTACATTGTTCCTCTATTGAGTTAATCACACACTATTCATATTTCATCTTAGAAATGCTTCAACCAGAAGTTTACCTATAATGATACTGAAATCCAGTTGAAGGGAATTTATCCTGGAGATCTAATGACTGTTGGTCAGAAAAGGTTTGAACCAAGTCAGTAAAGAAGAAAGGGAAGAACAAAATGGTATGACAGGCAGGGGCTACAGATGCAAAAGGCGTGGCAGTGTTTAATAGTGTGACCTGGATGGTTTGGTGCAGTAAACTCTCAGTGGTTTACTATAGCCTGATTATAGAAGTTTGACTAAGATGTTTACATTTTTCCAGCTGGTGATACACAATCATTGAAAAAGTTTAAGAAGAAGAAGAATGATATTATCAGATTTGGGTGTATCTCAGCAGTAGGTGAGGTGCAAGAACATTTGAGAGTCAAATGAAATTAGCTTGAAGTTCAAACCATAAGTGGAGAAAGTGCTGCACCCTTCTCCATCTCCCCAGGAATCTGGTTGAAAAGTAGGGAAGAGCAGGGGGTTGTTGCATGTCCTAGGCCCCCTGGCTCAAAGCGTCTGTTTCTGTTGAATTAGCTCAATACATGGATCCTCACCTTATCCTGCACATATTCTGAATCCCTATCTTGTCCAACCAGATGTAGAATTTAGCTTCTTTCTTCCTCTTTGTTTCTCTACGAATCCTTTAGGAAACAACCACTTCATATTTATTCTGTTTCACTATGTAGACTACTTATGGGAGGAGAATATTTTCTGCTTCCTGCCCAAAGTCCCTATGGTGGAAATGTGGGTAAGTAATGAGTTGGCGAAGCTCAAGATGGAAAGCAAGGGGGCCAGGTAGGAGGCTGTTATCAAAGATCAGAGTATTGAGGACCTGAAGTAAGGCCGTGGCATTGGCAGGAGGAAGCATGAGGGAACAGCATATTTGAGATGTGAGATAAACATGAGATGGGGCTTACAGGACTGGACTCAGTGACTGAATCAACCTGGGGCAGTGGTACAAGGGACTGTGGCAGAGGAGAGCTATGCAAGGGATTAGGTGTGGATGCAGGGTTCTGTTTTAAATAAGGATTTTGTTTGGGATAAGTGAACAGTGAGAGCCAACATTTATTGTTGTTCAAGATACAGAAAGAAGCACCTATTTTGGGAGAAATTTATCAGTCTAGTTGGGGCAAGTTGGGTTGGAGGTGCTAAATGAAGGTGTTAGTGAAGTACTTGGAGGTGTGTGTTGGAACTCGGAAATGTAATCCTGACTGAAGAAACTAGGTTTGGGAATGGATCATTAAAGGACTGTGCTCAAGTACAAGCCTAAGAAACCTCACTACAAGAGCTTAACCAAATAATAAGCTATTTTTCTCACATACGAAGAAGCCCAGGGTTAAAAGTCTAGGATTAGTGTGGTGGTTCCAAGATTACACCAGTGTTTCAGGCTTATTTTAATCTTTTTGCTCTGTCATCCTTAGTGTCTTGGTCAGGTTTTTTAGAAGCTGTGTCTGAGATGAGAATTCAGATCATGAGATTTATTCAGGGAAGACTCTTTAGGAAAAACATGTTAGGGAAAGTATGAGGAAAGATGGACAAGGAGAGAGAGCAGATATTTGACTAACTAACTAAATAATGGGACATTCAGGAAGCAATGATGAGTATCATAAACCAAGAGTTATGATTAACCTCATTATGTGAACATGTGGTCCAAGGAAAAACCTAAAGAATGAGTGGAGAGAGGAAGGAATTGAAAGAATTTAAGGGTATTCTTTCATTTAACTTGACTTTGAAAGAAAGAAGTATAGGGAGGTAGTTGGGGGGAGAACATGGGTTAAAAGAGAATTATAAATAGTGTTTGAAGAAATGTGTTAAAGTGGAAGAGACAGTACATAAGGGAATATTGAAAATTTAGAAGTAAGAGAAATTGGTTAGTAGAGTGATATCATAGAATTGGGAGGGAGTCCAGGGTACAGATGAAAAGATTAAGTTTTGGACACAAGGAAGGAAACCTTTTTACTAATCCAGGAGGGAACAACATTAAAAATAAATAGGTTTACAGATAAATGCGTGATGGTGGCAAGTGAGGAGCTGAGAAATTTCTACATGATTACTTTCAAATTTATGTTCTCAGCAAAATATAGGAAAGAAGTCATCTGTTGAGCATGCATGAGCGGAGTAGGGGCTGTTGGTGATGGTAGGATGGGAAAGTGGTGAAAGTTTGAAATAATCACTGAAAGAGGAGAGATATTTGAGTAGAGCTACCTGGCAGCATTTGAGGCCTAGCTGAGGTTGCAGATCATGAATTGGTAGTATAGTAGTCCCCCCTTATCCACAGTTTCCCTTTCCGTGGTTTTAGTTACTCATGATCAACCACAGTTCACAAATATTGAACAGGAAATTCTGGAAATAATCAACTCAAAAGTCTTATATCGTATTTGTTCTGAGTGACATGATGAAATTTCATGCTGTCCTGCTCTACCCTGCCCAGGACAGGACTTATCCCTTTGTCCGTTGCAGCCACGCTGTAGACACCTCCTGCCAATTAATCACGTAGTGGCTTCTCCACCATCGGATTGACTGTCATGGTACTGCAGTGATTATGTTCAAGTAACTCTCCTTTTACTTATTAATGGATCCAAAGTCCAAAAGCAGTGATGCTGGCAATTTGGATACATCAAAAAGAAGCCATAAAATGCTTCTTTTAAGTGAAAAGGTAAGTGTAGTACAATAAGATATTTTGAGAAAGAGACAACATTTGTATAACTCTTATTGCAGTATATCGTCATAATTTTTCTGTTGTATTATTATGTATTGTTGTTAATCTCTTACTGTGCCTAATTTATAAATTAAACTTTATTATAGTTATGTATGTTTAGGAAAAACATACCATATACAGGATTCAGTACTGTCCGCAATTTCAGGCATGCACTGGGGATCTTGGAACATATTCCTCTTAAATAAGGGGGTACTTATTGTAGCAGCAACCCTGGTTGTGTGACTACTCTCCAGCAATGCTTTTTAGTTGGGGATAGCATCTGGGGGGATCAGTTAGGATATTAAATCAAGAGGCATTATACATGAGGTTCATTTTCTAGTTGTTAAATGCCTTTCAGTTGTAGATCACAAAGGGACTATGGGTACACACATGTGTCTGCACCTATGCTTCAGCAGTGGAATATAATACCGTGATTTGGTTGGGTGGATTTAGGACTCAGGTAATAGAAGTCTCAACTTCTCTTTAGGCTTTTAGTGCTGAAGCTATTATTGATTATGGTGTAGAGACCAAAGAGGGTAACGTAGATAGATGGATCTTTAAGGATAAGTTTTATAGAACAAAAAAAAAGTTGGCCTACTTTCTGCAAGATCGTTTGGGGGTATGTTTTTGTCTACTTGATACTCTTGTGGCCCAGAGATTTCTACTCTATCTGAAATCCTGGGGGTGGATAAAACTCTTTAAAAACACATCACTGCTCAGAAACTTTCAGTGGCTTTTCGCTGTTTATAGTATGAGGGAAGACCCACCCCCCCCCAAAAAAAAAACAACCCAAAATTGATTTATAAAAAATTGTGTATTTATTCTTACAAGTTTAAACTTCAGCCACCTTTAATGTACCCTCCATTTGATGCAATACACCTATCGAGATTTTTTTCCACTGCTCAAAACAGTTTTTGAACTCATCAATTTTGATACCTTTTAGTGCTGCTGATATTTTTTGTTTTACCTCTTCCACACCAGCAAAACGTTTCCCTTTGGGGGTCTTTTTCACCTGGGGAAACAAAAAAAAGTCACTTGGGGCAAGATCAGGTGAATAGGGAGGGTGGTGCACTGTGGTCATACCGTTTTGGTCAGTGCTGAACACTCAGTGTGGTGTGGACAGGTGTGCTCGCAAGTCACCCATCATGAAATGGACAAATGCATTCAAAAGAGCCCTCAAAAATAATTCACTGAAGCTGAAGGCAGCCTCTCACAACAATGCCAGCTGGTACACTGATACAGACGGGTTCCTATTACACTCACCCAGTGGGGGTAGCCTATACTACAAGGAGCCCACTCTCTAGAGGATAATTATCTTTTTGAGGGGTCTGCCTTCATATATTATTTAGTTATTTTAGCCTGATGATTTCAAGGCCCTCCAAAATTTGGCGTTAACCTACTTTTCTTTATTTTTCCCTCTGCTCCCCACACTTAGAAAGTATAGCTTAGTGGTGAAAAGCACAGGCTTTGCACTTGTGGTTGAATCCTAGCATTTGAAATTACCAGCTGTGTGATCTTATAAGATTTAACTCTCTTAGTTCTAGTTCTTTCACCAGTAATATGGAGACAATAATACACACCTTACAAAAGGACGAGGCTTAAATGAAGTAATATAATGTGCCTAATACAGAGCCCAGAGTACAGTATATCTACAATACTTTTAGTACTTTATTTAGTTTACTCAATTTACATAGTGTTTGGACACTGTTGTAAATATTTTGTGAACTCATTTAATTCTTATAACAACCCTCTAAAATGGGTAATATCATCACCCTAACTTTACAGATGAGAAACTGAGGTAAAAGAAAATTAATGAACTTATCATGTTACCAGCTAATGATTAGTAGAACCATGTCTCAAACCCTGGGAATCTGTCCTGAGAGGACATGATTTTAACCACTAAGCCATGTTGCTTTCTAATAAAAGGCAACTATTACATTAATACTCTACTAACTACCTCTTAAACATGTCATGCATATTTTACCTTCTTGTTACTATTTATTTATTTGTTTGTTTGTTTTTAGAGAGAAGGGAAGGGAAGGAGAAAGAGAGGAGAGAAACATCAGTGTGAGAGAGAAACACTGATCAGTTGCCTCTCGAATACGTGATGCCTGGGAACTGAACCTGCAACCTAGGCATGCGCCCTGACTGGGAATTGAACTGGTGATGTTTCGCTTTGCATGATGGCACCCAACCAATTGACCCACACTGGTGAGGGTTCCTTATTACTATTTATATAATTTACTAAGTCAGGAAAGCTTCCTTTTCTGTCCAAATCCTCTTACTCTTTTAAGGCCATTTCAATGACTACCTCTTCCATGAAGCTTTCCATAATTTCTCGGTGACCAGTGATCTGAATCTTTGGTGCTTATTGCCTGCATGATTTAGTTGGCATTTTAAAATACTGTTCTGTAGTGCCTATATTGCTTTATTTTGTTATTTCATCAGTATTTTCTTTTAACCAGACAAAATTTATGATGGTGGGAAAAATATATGTTATCTTTGGGCCCTTAGCACTGTTGAATGGGAAACTCACTGAACTTTGTATCAGAAACCCAAATTTAAGTCACAGCACTGAATAAATCTCTTGAACAAAGACATGTTACATGACTTCTTTGGACCTTAACTATGTCATTTCCACATTGGAGTTAATAACTTATTTGTCTTAGAAAGTTATCATGGAGGTTAAATGAAATGTATACATGAAAAAGTTGAGGTTCTATGTGTACCTCTACTGAATTCAGCTTTGAAATGAAGTATAAAGGGCTTGGGTCTCTAGGTTAGAGAATAAAGATAATGGGAGTAAATGTACAAACATACATGAAATGAGGGGTTATAAAACATAAAACCTTACCTTTTTGCTTAAGGTAATCTCTGTCTATGCCTTTAGTATATGAGGACAGGCTAAAATTCCTTAGATTCATATTTCTCACAAATACATCACTGACTAGCATATCTGAAGTTCCTCTCTGGCTCCAGGGTAAAGAATGCTGGCCAATTTTTCCTCATAAGTTAAACTTGAACTTAAATTTCTTACCCACAGAAAATATCTATCCAAAATTTCACATGACTGACATGTAGCAATTTAAGATTTCTCTAACCACATAATCATGGATTTCTAAATAGTAAGTAAAAGTTCTTGATTCTTATTAGGCTTTTTGTTATGAGTTCAGCTAACTTTCACATTTTTCCCCTTCTTAATAATTATCCTAAAACAAGCCACTAGTTACTAAATTCTCCTTAGAGCTTATGATACACACTTATATTTCAAGTATGTGTCACCTTTCTGTGGTCATGATTCCCATACTTTAATCCTACTGGGTCATTTGTTATTTTTCTTTCCATCGTATTCTGATAGCAAATTTCTCTGTTTCTCTCTGGGCTCTGTATTCTTATTGATTTCTCAGTCTTAACACAAACAAATTCTATAGCCTACATGCCATGGGAGTGAAGTGGATAAAGAGCAAAGAACCCAGCTGCCAGTGGAAGTGTTGGGGATGAGCTGGTTAAGAAAAACTTTTGAAAATAAGAGACATCAAACAACCTTGGAAGAAAAGAATTTGAGTTGCGGGTAGTGTGTCTTTTAGGTAGCACTTATCTCAGAAGAAATACTACTTTTGTCAGAACCTGCCTACCTTACTTCCCCCCATGGTCTATAATTATGTATGTCATTTTCAGGCTTATTGGTCCAGTGAGATTTAGAGTCAGTTCCTCTCTCTTTCTCTCTCTCTACTCCTTCAACCTACAGATCCCTCATAGGGATCTGTAAACCTGAAAACGTTCCTTCTACAATTGTCTAAGGACCTAGAGAGTGATTAATGTGTTAGAGGTCACTGTCTTTTGCTTCAGTACACCATATCACCTCTATCACATATGATCAGTCTGCTTAACTGACCCTACTCAGGCTCTGGTACTTGGATATTCTACCCACTTTCCATTTGCTTCTTCTTCCATGCAATATGAAGTCTAACCTTGAATTCTAGTTCAGAGGCTGGAGATTCTGACATCCTCATTGTATTTTAGCTAGCCAACTTCTCTATTTTTAAAAAGATTTTATTTATATATTCTTAGAGCATGGGGAAGGCAGGGAGATGGAGGGGGAGAAAAACACCTACATGTGAGAGAAACATTGATTGGTTGCTTTGACTGGGGACCAGGCCTGCAATCCAGGCATATGCCCTGACTGGGAATTGAACCAGCAATCTTTATGCTTTGTGGAATGATGTCCAACCAACTGAGCTACACTGAATAGAGCTAGTCAGTTTCTCTAGAACTGAGTCTTAGTTCTCCTTAAATTGTTTAACCCCTGAAAGTGATTTCAGCAGTATGGTGATATGGGAGTTTCTAGCCCATGTGCTGTTCCAGGAACATAGATTTGAACAGCTATTCTGCACAAAAATACTTTTACAACAGTTAAGGATCCCTGGTGAAAGTTAACAGCATCTGAGTGGAGCAGAGAAATAAGAAAAGCTACTTTGAAGAGGGTAGAAAAGACAGTTTCACATTGCCCCATTATTCCTTCCACAAGCCTGGGCAGCCCAGCATAAAAAAAAACAAAAACAAAAAACCAAAAAACAAAACAAAACAAAAACACCCTTCTTTTGGGGAGAGAGAGTAAGTGAGTTCCTAACTTTACCATGGACCCCAGCACTAGTCCACACCAAGAGCTGGCTACCTCTGATGGCCCTAGGCAGCTCTTGTAGCCCATTGTATCACCAGATCAACCCCCATGGACCTAGACTCTGAACTAGCTACTGTGGACTCCTGACCCTTCTCAGCACTGGGCTAGTTAGTGCAGTCCCAGGATCCTGGCAAGCCCCAGCACCAGGCTGGCTCAGACTTAGACTGTGGGCCACAAATCATGAATGGGCTAAGAAACATGAAACCAACAAAGGAAACTAGTAAAACTTCAATGACAGATCCTAAAGAAATGAAGATCTATGAACTATCTGATAAATAATTCAGAATATTTTTCTGTAAGAAACTCAGTGAACTACAAGAAAACACAGGAAGACAACTAAATGAAATTAGAAAAGAAATGAATGAACAAAATGAGTTTAAGAAGAAAGAGAGAAATTCTGGAGTTCTGGCCAAGATGGAGGCATAGGTAGAAATGCTTCACTTCCTGCACAACCAAAAGAAGGAAAACAACAAATTTAAAAACAATAAACAACCAGAACTGCCAGAATAGCAAACTCATAGAAGTCCAACAACCAAGGAGTTAAAGAAACATTCACCTAGACTGGTGGGAGGGTCAGAGACAGGCAGCTGGGCAGGTGGAGAGGACCCATAGCAAAGTGGTGGACTGCACAGATGAGGAGGGGCTGGCTTACCAGGAAACTAAAGACTCAAAACCTCTACCTGTAAAATACTGTGGGGATTGTGAAGGTGGGAAAAACTCCCAGTCTCTCAAGAGAGTTTGTTGGAAAGTGAGGCTAGAGAGGAGTGACTGAGGGGCATTGTTCCCTCTCTGAACCCTCCCCGACAGGCAGCACTGCAATGCAGTAAAGAAGGTTACCCCGCTCTGGGGAATACCTAAGGCTCCACCCCCTTACAATATAACAGGTGCACCGAGACAAAGAAACATGGCCCACATGAAAGAACAGATCAAAAATCCAGAAAAAGAACTAAGTGATGAGGAGATAGACAACCTATCTGATGCACAATTCAAAACTGGTAATCAAGATGCTCACAGAATTGATTGAGCTCAGTTGCAGAAGGAAGTAATGAAGGCTACACAAAGTGAAATAAAGCAAAATATACAGGGGACCAAGGGTGAAGGGAAGGAGATCAAGACTCAAATCAATGATTTGGAACAAAAGGAAGAAATAAGCATTCAACTAGGATAGAATGAAGAAACAAAAATTCAAAAAAATGAGGAGAGGCTTAGGAACCTCTGGGACAACTTCAACATCCAAATCATAGGGCTGCCAGGAGGAGAAGAAGAAGAACAAGAAATTGAGAACAAGAAATTGGGATTCCAGAGAATCCCAAAGAAATTGGACCCAAGGAGGAACACACCAAGGCACATCATAATTAAGTTACCCAAGAGTAAAGATAAAGAGATGACCTTAAAAGCAGCAAGAGAAAAGCAGACAGTTACCTACAAAGGAGTGCACATAAGACTATTGACTGATTTCTCAAAAGAAACTTTACAGGAAAGAAGGGGTTGGAAAGAAGTATTTAAAGTCATGAAAGGCAAGGGCCTACATCCAAGATTACCCTGTCCAGCAAAGGTATAATTTGGAATGGAAGGGCAGATAAAGTGCTTCCCAGATATGGTAGTTAGAGGAGTTCATCATCACCAAGCCCTTATTATATGAAATGTTAAAGGGACTAGAAGGAGATAAAAAATATATGAACAGTAAAATGACAATGAACTCATAACTATCAATAACTGAACCTACAACAAACAAACAAGCAATAAAACTAAGTAAACAACTAGAATAAGAACTGAATCACAGAAATGGAGATCACATGGAGGGTTATCAGTAGGGAGGGAGAGCAGAATGATGGGGGAGGTACAGGGAGTAAGATGCATAATTGGTAGGCATAAAATAGGCAGGGGGAGGTAAAGAATAGTGTAGGAAATAGAGAAGCCAAAGAGCTCATATGTATGACCCATGGACATGAACTAAGGGGTGAGGGGGGATGGTGGAGGGTGGAGTGTGCAGGGCCGAAGGGGGATAAAGTGGAGGAAAAAATTTGTTCAACTGTACTAACATAATCAATAAAATAAAATAAAAAATAAATTCTATTTTCAATTAAAAAAAGAAATTGAAGCCATTATAAATTCCAAACAGAAATTCTAGAGCTGAAAAATGCAATGACTGAACTCAAGAATTCAATAGAGCTTCAATATCAAAGTTGACCAAACAGAAGAAATAATTAGTGAACTTCAAGACTAGTTATTTGAGATCAATCAGGAACAACATAAAAAAAAAAAGAAAATGAATGAAAAAAGCCTATGTGAATTATAGGATACCAATGAGAAAAATAACTAATGTGTTATCAGCATCCCAGAAAGAGAAGAGCTGAAGAAAGGGGAAGAAAGAATATTTAAAGAAATAATGTCTGAGACTTTATAAATTGAAGAGAAATTTGGTCATCCAAGTTCATGAAACTCCTTCTAAAATTTCAACCAAAAATGACCTTCTCCAGAACACATTATGATAACATTGTCTAAAAATCTGAGCTGAATGTTAAAAGCAGCAGGAAATGAAAATCCCCTTGTATGCAAGGGAAACTCTATAAGGCTGTCAGTGGATTTCTCAGCAGAAACCTTGGCTGATAAGAAAGAGGGGGTAATATATGTATTCAAGGAGATGAAAGAAAAAACTTCCAAACAAAAATAGTTTACATGGCAAGAGTTCTTCAGACATGAAGGAGGGATAAAGATTCTCAAACAAACAAAAGTTGGGGAAGATTTTCTACCCTAGACATGACTTTTAAGAAATGATGAAAAGAGTTCTTCAACCTGAAATGAACTCACAATAATTGGTGACATGAAAATATAAAAATGTGAAACACACTGGTCAAGTATATAGTCAAATTCAGAATACTCTACTACTGTGGTGTGATGGCGTGTCAATCATTTTAACTCTAGTTTAATGATTAAAGGAAAAAAGTTTCAGATATAATTATAGCTACAATAATTTGTTAATGGATCCACAATATAAAAAGAGGTAAATCGTGATATCAAAAACATAAAATATGAGAGGAGAGTAAATGGATGGAGTTTTGTATGTGATTAAAGTTGAGTTGTTATCTGCTTAAATAGACTTAAAACATCTATGAGATCTTTTTCCCTTAAGAATCACAGTAATAACAAAAGAAAAGCCTAGAATAGATACATAAAAGTTAAAGAGAAGGGAACAAAACATATCGCTAGAGAAAAATTATCAATTTATAAATTAATATAGTGAGAGAAAAAACAAGGAACTACAAAAGAGCCAGAAAACAATTAATGATGTTTTAAAAGCTGTTTAAAAGATGATGTTTAAAAGATGACATTAGCTAAGTTCTTACCTATCAATTATTTTAAATGTAAATAGACTAAATTTGCAAATCAAAAGGCATAGAGTGACTGAATGGATAACAGAAGACCCAACTAGAGGATGACTACAAGAGACTCACTTCAGCTTAAAGGTACACATAAACTCTAAGTAAAGAAAATTATTTTATGCAGATGGAAACCAAAAGAGAGGAGAGTAACTATACAGGAAATAAGCCAGTTGTTCTTAAATATGGTTTAATTTTAATCATCTAGAGAACTTTTAAAAAAAGCTGAAGACTAGTTTCACCCCGGACCACTTAATTCAGAATCTCTAGGAGCAAGAGCCAGTCATCATTATTTGTTTAAAAGTATCCTAGATAGTTCTACGTAGAGTTGGAATAAAAAACCCTAGTGTGACTAATTGTTATAATATCAGACCCTGAAGAATTATGTCTCCCAGTGTCCACAAACTTTTGCAATGTGTCTTTTCCCATCAATAGGTGAAATATATGTCCCCATCTTGACTATAGGCCCCCTTGGCTGGCTCTACATGGGAGAATACAGCACGTTGATAAGTAGAGGTGAGATCAGGAGAGAACCACTCAGCTAAACCTGCAGAATAGTGAAAAGTAATCAAGTGTTCTTAAAACAACATTTAGTTTAAGGATGGTTTGTTATTCAACAAAAGTCTAACTGAAATACACTACTATGAGGATTTCTGTTGTAAGCTATGAGCAAAAGAGCTCCTTTTGATTTTGTTTCTTTACCTCTATTTTTATTGCTGTTACAAGAACCACTCTAACAATTGCTTCTGAAGCACTTTCTTTTCTCCCAGGATTCTCTTTTAGACTCTATTACTACTGGCAGAATGAGATTTAGACAAAAAAAGAAAAATTTCATGTCATTGTACAAATGCCTCCCCATTTTTAGCTGGGTTACTTATTCAGCCTGAGTAACAAATGTTTTCTTTACAACTATAAAGATCAAAGGAACCACCTGCCCTGGGACCATGGCTCAGGCAGACTTTCATAACACTACATGTGGATTGCATCAACACATCCTGAAATTTGCTCACACTCAGTTTCACACATTAAAGTCTAGGATTAGCAAGATGGTCACACATAGGTTAATTCAGGAGCAATTGATGTCTCCGATCAGTTTGCTTGGTTCGGTACATGTAAAAGAACTGTGGTTTACACCCTCATTATACTACTAGTGATGAAAATTCTATAAATTTACCTTAATACTAAGATCAACTATTTTAACAGGTCTAAATAGAATGTATTTCTTGTGAAATCAGAAATAAATGAAAATAAGAGTTGTCTATATTATTACGTGGTAGGTAAATCTAGGTTGGTGGCAGGAAATGTCCTGGACCAAAGAGATGAGCTTGACACTCAGTTACACTGTTTCCCTACTGAGAAACCTTGAATAAATCACTAAATTTTTTATCTTAGTTCCTTTAAAATTGAGATAAAAATAACTATTGCCAGATTATATCTAAAGATAAAAAATATAGCATATATAATATCCCTTTGTAATCTATAAAGCTTAATTTAAATGCAAGATGTTATTGCTCTCAGTATAACTATTGGTATAGACAGCACCAGGAAGGAATAAATTTGGAAAAAGTTCTTTGACAACAACTGAAAAAATTCATTTATATTCTCACAACACTAGGAAAGTGATAACTTTATAGAACTTCACAGTTTTCTTTAATCTCTGAATCTTAAATCACCTTGAAGAACACTTTTATTAACTTTTAAACCCCCCATGAAATTCATTTGTTCCTCCTTAAACTTCATTATAAAGATGATACCTTTACTGGGATGTATAACTTTAAGCCTAACCGACTAAGGGATCTCAGATTTGTGAATGAATAAAGAGGGGTTCTGATCCTTTTTTATGTTGTAATTTTTGTGTCTTATTTAAAATATGCAAGTCTCTTGATCTTGTCAGCCTTTCCTCAAAGCCTGTCCCCTAGTGCTTTGGTGTAGTGAAAATGCCTATGAAACTCAAAGCTTAGACAGGTGGCAGTCTTTTAATTCCCTACAAGTTAGGGATACAGTTTGGAGATAACTTATTAACCTTTCTCCTTTAAGTGTCTGAAAGATGCGCATGAAAAATATGCGAACCAGATTCCTATACTGCCCAGGTCAGGTCAGGTTACAATATTCATTGTAAGGACTTTTCTATATTAGGCCAGTTGAAAAATGAGCCACCTTTTTCCCTGAGAATTTCTTTTTTCTCTAAAGAGTGACACACGCTGGCACACACAGACAGAAGTCCTTAGTTTTGAATTCTTGTAATTATTAATTCAATGGGTGTGAAATATACATGTGCAGGTGACACGAACGGTTAAAACACCAGTAATGTTTACTTCACTTACAAATGTTGGACCTTTCCCCCTAAGACTCAAATCTACCATCAATCTACTTGCCACAGGGTTGTTCAATTTCACATAGGATTATGCTTCCATGGACGTCTTCCAGAGCTTATTCACAGGAGTCTTAAGCAGAGGTCATGCCGGCTTTTCTAAGAAACTTTCTGGAAGAGGAGACCATAATTGCCCCCTTCCAGGAAACTGGTATTCATCAAGAAACGTTTGCTTTTCATGTCCTCCCTGGTGGACATCAGTGGATTTATCAGATTGCTGTTCAGGGTCTTTCCAATTCTCTTCTTTCTGTGTTTTTTTGCTTCCATCTGTGACTTTCTTTGAAGCATTTTTCCTGATTGATCTGACTAGAGGTAGGTCAAACTAAAACACAAGAAGGAAATAAACATTTGTTCTGAAATCACCCCTCAGAAAGAAGAATTTCTTAGCATATTATTATAAAATAAAATTTCTAAATAAAAGATATTTTGGTGTTTGGACTTAATTGACACTTTTCTCCTTTGCTGGAATTGTTTATCATAATGACAACAAACACATGCTAGAACAGGCACACCCCAAGCCTGACAGATGGTTGCTCTTGCAGTTTAAATATGCTTTCTTTTGGCAGTTTGATAGAGCAGAAAAAAAGAGTCCGAATTGTGAATTCAGAAGGGCTGGGGTTTGAATCTGTGTTCTGCCACTTACTGATTATTAACCTTGGGCAAGTTAGTTAATCTCTCTAATTCTATGCTTCTTTCTCTGTTAAAAAGATATTAATAATGTCTATGTGATCAGAGTGTCTTAAGAAATAAATGAGAAATTATAAATGAAGACATGTGGCACATGCCAATCTTTGTGGGTCCTCAATATATATTAGTTACTTTTCCTTCCAACTACATGTTGGCCAGAGAGTAAAGTGGTATTTTTACTTCATAAGATAAAATAAAATAAAATAATATATAGAAGCAAATAATGAAACACGCAAATATGAATTTTGAGTCATTTCGCACTTTGTAGAGTACCTAATTAATTCAGGGACCCCAACAGTTGTATGTGAAATGTTACCATATTCTTGTGAGATTAAAAAACAACAATAATACATTCATTCATTTGTACCTTGTGGTCAAATATTTATTGAGTGCTATTATTTGTTAAGTACTGTGCTAGGTATTAGAGATGCAATGGTGAGGAATATAGCCATGGTTTCTGGAGTTGGTCCCCTGGGATATTTTCAGTTTATGAATAGGAAAAATTAAGCAGGAGAACACTTAAGAAACACTGATATTGGAGATCAGTTAATATATAATCCCTAGTATCGTATCTCAAATTGTCTTGATCATCATCTTTTAGCCAATTAATTTTCTTGGTTCCAGTCAGAATTGGAAATTTTTCCTTAGGCTGTGCCTGGAAACTTCATGGATCTGAGGACATTCTGTGTTTTTCAACCATTACAAGGAACTTCAACTGAGGTTTAGTTCAATTATAACTCTGGCACCACTTACCATAATATTAAAATTAAGATATATTTTTCTTTCTTAATAAAGCAATATTGACCAAAGCAAGTTAGAACTCCAGGATGAGAGTAAATTTACAATTTTCTTTCTAAAAAGACCTACCTGATTCTTACCCCCAGAAGAAAAACTTGGACTGTACTTTTTGCTCCCACTAGAACAACTTGCCCCATCCCCTGGAATGATGAGAATGAGGAACACATTCGAATCGCTGCTTCGTCACTTTGTTTAGTGCCTGTGGGTTATTGTCTTAAGTCAAAGGATGGTTGACAATAACCACCAAAGAGATTTTTGCCCTTGTGTATTGTCTCACCCTTGACTTCTCTCTGCTTTCTTTTATTTCCTTTGTTATTCTCACTCTCTCCCTCTCTTTTTTTGTTTACTTTCTCTTCACCTATGATGCCCAGCCACTTAGTTTGTTGGAACTTTGCTGTTGTGTGAGGTTTAATCATGTCCCCAGGAAGAGGGATAATTATTAAACCACTGGAAATTTAATGATGGGCATTTATTCCCCAACCTTAGTCATTTTGGTGTCTGGGGTTTGGCATGCCAGTCAGTGGAAACCAAAGTGGATAAATGTCATCAAACCGCACGTGATTTTCCAGTGATTTACGTGTGTTCGCTGTACTCCAGATGGGCAATTACTGATGCCCTGCTCTGCCCTTTATTTGCAAGCCTTTCATGATCAAAATAACAAAGACTTAAAACAAGTTCACCTCTCCACAGTGGTAGAAAACAGGTGCCAGTCTCCCCAATATGAAGTCACTGCTTTCTAACACTGTGTTCTGCAGCACCATTTCCTCCTGGGGGTGCTTAAGTCATAGGTTTCCTGAACTCCCCTTTTTTGTTTTTTTTGTAATTTCTGAAGTTATGTTTCCTTTTAACTTTTTAAAAATTCAAATTGTTAGGAAAAAAGGTGGACTTTATATTTTTCAATGAATTAATATTAACTTTCTAACATACTATATATGTGCTTATTTGTTACTTTTATTGTCTGTCTCTTCCAACTAATATTTAAGTTCCTCAAGGGCAAGGGATGATTACCTCCTTGGTCCATTAATGTATCTCACGTGTTTAAAACAGTGCCTGGAACTTCTTAGGCGCTCTTTCAATGTTTGCTGAAACAATACTGAATGAATGAATGAACGAATGAATGCTACTAAGTCCTTAGTTGAAGGCTTGCCTGAAATTACTGTTTTTACAGATGGGAGAGACCTATGTTAAATTTGCCACTTTTGCTTTTTCTTTTTGTCCAGTTACAGTTGCCCCGCCTTTCCCCCATTGGTTTTCATTTGTGTAACCTTAGCAAGTTACACAACCTTGCTAAATATTCATTTCTTTATCTGTGTTGTAGGGATTTTTTGAAGATTAAAGTTAAAAGGGGTCATTTAAATAGGATAATGCATGAAAAAGTGTTTAACATGGTTCCTGGCATATATGGTCAGGACTCAAACATTTTTAACTATTAGGAAGTTGTTGCTGTTCAATTTAATATTGTACACTTATAAGTAATATAGGACTGTGTTCATGAAAGAAAACAGAGTTTTTCTTTTTTATCTTTGTTTTATTTTAGCTGAAGCTCCATTGGGATGTAAATGAAATGAACTAGGAACTTTGCATGTTATTTGTTCCTTGATGTATCTTGACAGCTAGGATGATGCTGGGTATAGGTACTCAATAACTGTTTGTTGAGCATATTATCGAATGTTGAATATGGGGTTTGGCTCCACAAGCCCAACCTTCTGAGTCCCAATGGTAGTCAGTTGAATTAATGGTAGAGGTTTCAAAGTACTATTTTAAAAATATCTCAAATTTTTCATTGTGTGGAAGAAAAAAACCAGAGGAGGGTTTTGAAAACTAAAAGTGAAGAGGAGGAGGAACTGGAAATTATCTAGAAGGCCAGGCCATGCAGAATTATTTTGGGCAATTCAGGATCAAATGGACTTATTTTTATATTATCCTATTTGACATGCTAAAAGACCTGGATCCACAACACTTAATTTCTCTTTGTATTTTATAGGTTTTATCCAATACAGAGAATTTTATTTAATCTTAGCCTTTTTTTAGGTGAACATCTTTGTGGTAGGGATGCAGGTTTGAGAAGAATAGAGATTGTGCACTCATTGGTAAATATACCCTTCTGGTCCCCGGGGCAAGCCTGGACGCTGAAAATACTGTAGTCCAAAGGCTGTGCTGACATGTAGGTCTTCTATAAAGTTAAAGCAAAACGAACAAATCCTTGATCTGTTTCTCACCCGGCTAACTCAAGTTGTTCTGCTAAGTGACTACTTGGACTGATCCTCTACTGTATTTTCAAATGATTAAGGAGTTTTCAATGTTCTATTTGTAAATAAACATTTACTGTTGATCCTCTATGACTACCTTTTAAAAATTGCATTTTGTTAAAAATTTTTTGATTGGATCAATAACTAAATTTCTCAAAAAAAAAATCTACATCAGGCCATTCACAGATGCATGATTTTGACATTTTCATTTGTATTAGTTAGGCTCAGATTTTGGTTTTGTTGTTTGATATTCTTACAAAGACAATTCTTTTGCATTAAATTTTAGCAATCAGAAATATTGCTATTCTTATCCTTAATGAAAAGCATTTTAAATGCATGCTACTATTTTATTTTTATTTTCTCTTTATATTATTTTAGAGGATAAAACCTTTTAAGTGGAGGTTTTGACATAAAACTTTTTATATCAGTACATTCACTGTTAAAATTGACATAAAGTCTGAAATTTTTACAAAAATAAAGATTCTGAATACTTTAGGTTTTAAAATGTGTTCGCAACTGTAGCTCAGGACAATGAGAATTGCAAATAAGTTTGAAAACAGCATGTCCAAGTCATTTGGATAAATTTAAATAATAGAGAGATATATTGCCTTGGGATGACCAATTTTAAGAAACTTTTCTGAAAATCTGACTTACGTGGCAATCGTAGGGAGATCAAACAATTTCACCAACACCTAACTGTTAATACAGTTTGAACCAGCTTCTAAAAAATGGAGCCCGCCAATACTTTCCAAAACTTACATTTTAAGGTTTTTGTTTTCTTTTCTTTTGTGTGTATGTATTTTTCAAAATGTATTTGCTTTCAGTAAGTATAAGTAAGCAGAAAGAGTTTTTAAAAATTTTTAAGATACAGACTGCGAAGGACACAGAAGCGTAGAAATAACGTAATTTACACTACGGACACGGGGTAGTGTGTGAGATTTTGAGGAACAAGAATCTGGAGTGTTAGCTGCACGGAGCTCACAGGCTGCGACTGCACCAAATCTAGAGTCTTTATTAGGAAGGGCAGTGGTCTTGAAGTCAACTTCCTTATTTTCTGCCTTGACGGAAAAAGTAGACAGTCTGGTGACAAGAAAAACAGATCTGTACTTATAAAGTTTGAAAGTTGTTTTTCAAGAAGGAGAACATATCAGCTTTGCTCCCCCCGGCCCCCCCCTGCTCTATAAATAGCTCCTGGCAGGCAGAAACAGCCCTGATTGCAGGAGATGAAGAGAACAAGCAGCAGGCTCTAGTGCAGAATCAATGGCACGGTGCCAAGAGCTTCATCAAATGAATAATAGCTTCCACTTGACAATCAGTAAAGTGCCTCTTCTCTTACGGATTTAGTTTTTAATGATGATTAGAGAGGATGGGCCCCTAAAATTTCTCTGGTAGAAATGACCTCCTATTAATTTCTATTCCTTGAAATGCTGAATTTCAAAGCTATTTTACAGCTGCAAAACCAAAGGCACTGACATAAAGGAACTATTATCTTTGTAATTGTAACAACAAGTACTAAATTTGTCATTGATTAACAGAGACTTTTTAACTTCATGATCCTTTGTTGGTTGAGGTCCCTGTTTGGAGCTCTGCTGATTTACTTGCTTTGAAAGTCAAATGTTACATTTTAGACCCAACAGCTATCCGAATAATGTCCTTTGTTTTACTACAGGGGTGGGCGAAAGTAGGTTTACAGTTAATACAAATAAATAATACAATAATTAATAAATAATACAAAAATAAGCTGTTTTGCACACTCACGAATGTAAACCTACTTTTGCCCACCCCTGTGTAATACTTCCTTATAAATCGTACACTGATTATTTATTATGCAATGAAAGATGAGGATCAAGTTAGAGTTTGTTAATTCTATATAGTGTTTTGTTGTCTGTGCAGTAACAAAAAATTCTAAACAGACATGCTTAAAATACATACAGGAATGCAATATTTATTAAGCAAAGAACTTCATAAAAATTTAAAAAAATCCTGACCCATTTTTATCTGTTTGTATGTAAAGAAAGTATATTTTCCAAGAGGAATTAAAGATAGAATTAAGAAAGAGTGAAGATGTTTTATATTGGTATTACACAAAGAGACTATAGATCTACTTTGTCACATTAGGTTATTAATTATATAAATTATAAATAACGTAAAGTCATATGTATTAAAAAATAACCCACAGTATATCCCAGTCATATGGCATTGTATTGTGTTATAAATGAAATTTTGAAAATAAAGAGCAATTCAAAGAAGATATTGGCACTTCATATTGCTTTCTGTTTAGTGTTCTTAGTATTTAAAAAAAAGCATAATGAAATGCCCACTTCAATGGTTTGTAGATTTGGGATGGCTTTGAAAAGCAACAGATTTCATACTATTGAGTCTCATGTATTATAATATATAAGAGTTCATAACACTTACAAAAATATTTAAAATAGTTTTAAAGTTTGAAGGAAAACATCTATTAATAATTAAAAATGTTGCCGGCCTCTGATTCAGGAGGTAGCCCAGTGATGGTCTTCAAAGTTCTTCAGTTTTCTCCATAGAGAAATGAGAATGTAGTGAGTCTGTTGCTTAATTTGTTCATGTAAAGGACTACTTTCTATATTAAAATCTCTTTTCTTTCATGAAATAATATTGTTAGTTTAACTTTTAAATGTCTGTACTTATTAAAATAAAATGTTGGCAATCATTGGTGGGTTCCATGTTCTCTTTAAAAATACCGTCCTGTGAAATGCAAAAGTTAATGCATTTACTAGCCTAAGAGAACTTAGAAATTAGTTGGCAGAGTTTTGTCTTTTATTAATGAGCTGGCACAAAAAGTCTGTCATAGTCACAGGTCAACGAATTTCATGAAGAAGAAATATGAAAAAATGCAAGCTATGACACTCAATGAAAAATAAAATCATCAAATATTCTTATAATTAGTTCATACATTTTAGAAAAAAGTCAATCAAGAAGTAAAACAATAGGATAAAACTCAGATACAGTGGAATGTCAGGGCTCTAGAGAGAAGCTTAAGCATGTCACTTTGTGTCACCACTGATATCGATGTTGCTTTTTTAGTGGAACCTATAGAACACTTCATTGTTGGAATGTAGGGGATTTAAAATGAAAACAAAATTATCCTAACATTTCCAACATTAGGGAATGATAGTCTTGCTACTATATCACTTAATTCTCAGTGTAGAAATGAAATAATTTTGTACTTTATTAAAATACTGGTATCTTGGTCTGTCTACAAAGCTAAAATTACATTTAAAAGTTTTTTTTTTTTTCTTTTTGAGAAGGCAGCAATACTTTGAAGTATGACTTAGTTCCTAGATTAGTCATCCAGGGAAGAAATCAGGTCTCTCTGTGGAGAAACTAGGACTGTCTGAAACAATTAAAACTATTTAAAGGGAAAGTTTGTGAAGAGCTAAGAGGAGTAGAATGGGATGTTATACAGAATTGCTGAGTCATGGGCTTCATGAGAACAAACCTGCTATCCTGGGACCACAACCTTTATTCTGTCAGATGGGCCATATATACATACATACATGTATACATGTTTTACTATGGAACAAATCCTCTCTGAAATTTCTGACTTGGGACAGATGATCTGAGAGGATCCCTTGAGTCTACAGAGCAGTTAAGGAAGGCGTACACCCGGAAGCCAGCATGATGGTGTCACTAGGACCTGCAGTGAGCAGCACTCAAGAAGATCAAGTCAGAGGAACAGAGTCACATTCCTTGCTAAGCTCCTTTTTCCCTCCAGGAAAGTTTCCTTTCAGTACTGATCCTGGAAAGAGTTAGGCAGACATACCTACATAAATTGCAGAACTCAAGACAAATAAAAATGTGGGGCCCCAGACAGGAGTAGGGAAGTCAGCCTCTCCTTTGCACAGAACTGCTGCTGCCCAATTTCCTGCAGACAGGGTCCAGCACTAGGCCTCACTTGATACTTGGCTGGGGTCTTGGGGGGAGATCCACGGAGTCACCCACTGAAGGCACTGCTGCTCTACCAGCACAAGGCACAATGGGGTACACACCCGACCTGGACCCTCCCTGTGAGAGAGCAAAGGGCAGTTGGAGAGGGCAAACATGGCCTCCTTCAGCCAACTCACACTGCACCCTAGACCAAGGTGGCAGTGGTGATGGGCCAGAGCTGGGAGAGGTTCAAGATGGCCACCCCAGAGCATTATACCCCAAGCAGGGCCCTTCTGAACCTGAGACCCTGTGAGACTGCACTAGGCACACATCCATGAAGCCAGTCCTGGATATAAGATGTATATTATTACAGAAGATAATGGAAGTTTATGGCCACACTGTGGTCTCTCCCTAAACATTTTTTTATTGCTATGATTATTTTTATTGCTATAAAAATATATGGTTAGTTGCTTTTTCTTAATTTGTTCTATAGAATGAAGACATTAGTGCTTGTTCACCTGAAGTAAGGACTAGTTTTAGTTTAGTTTGTTTTTTCAAGATGAATGATGGATCACTGAGCCATCTTCATTGCAGGAGAATGCAGACCCTTGGGGATTTTCCAGGCCATAGGGGCCTGGAGGGTGCTCTGTTAGCAAGCCAAAGCTGTTTTTAAAGTAAGGAACTGACACAGTGAGATGCAAACCATAAGGCTAAATCTCTTCCTGAAAATAAAACTGTAAATTCATTTTGGATAAGAAATAGCTACAGGTACGGATAGTGCTGTCCAACACAGAGAAGGTCAACCAGTTTTGACTTGCAGCTCTGGAGAACCTTGTAGAGCAGAGAAAGTCAACTGACCAAGGAGACTGAGCAGGAACAAATTTTGATAAATGGTTGGGTGTCTGAATGATGCGAAGACCTAGTTCCACACTCAGTTCTTACCTTTTATTCTGCTAGTCTTAATGATATAAATGTCCACGTTAAACAGAAAAAAAAACAGGTACTTATTTTATAAGTCACATTTTTTCATCTTCTGGTTCTTTTCTGATTGTCTTCTCAAAATTCTTTTCATGTCCTTGTCAGATTTGGTAATTACTGCTAGGGCCATAGGTTTGTACCACTGAGCCTAGGGTGATGAAGGAAGATAATACTAAGCCCTAGCGTTACAATATTCACATTTTTTAGAGATGATATGGACAACATTTAAAATTCCTTCTTCTATGTTTCCCACAGTCCTACTACCCTTCCCTTTGGTCAGCTTCCTAGTTTATAGACCTGTGAAAATGAATTTTCACATGATTCACAAGATTGCTTATTAGGAAAATACTTGAAGGGCATACAAAGGAAGCAATAACATACGTAGTAAAGAAAGGGAGATATTATTTTGTAATAATTCATTTGTGTAAGTTTGCATTGTTTTCTTGGATTGAAGAGTATAGAAGGCTGAGTTAGTTATATTTGTGCACGGTACCCTGTCATCACTGGTCTAGCCAATGGCCCTTTCTTGTTTTACCCATTTATTTTCAATTTTATACTTATTCTTCAACCATTCTAATGTGTTTTTGTTACATACATATTTATTTTATTATCTATTTATTATAAATGTATATTATTTTTATATGCATTCATTCTTATAAAATAATCTGGCCTACCACTATATATATCATTCTGTTTTTTATTTTACTTGGCACTCTACTTTTAATATCTATGTGGCATAAGTATTAGATACCCTTTGTTTCTAAGGGCTACATAATATTCTACATTTCACTTCCCCATTCCTTCAGTGAGAGAGACCTGCAGTGTCTCCACTTCCCTACTACCAGAAACTGCCCATAATGAAGTCTTATGTATCTCCTTTCGGATCTGCATATGAATTTCTTGGGATATTTACCCAGAAACAGGATTGCTGGGCCAAAGAGCCCATGTATACCTAATTTAACTAGGTTCTGTCAGACTGTTTTCCAGAATGGTTGTATCCAAATTCCTACCCAAAGTGCAAGAATGTCCCTATATCCTTGACTCTTGCCATTACTCAGTTTTGGCCAATTTGATGGCTATAGTGATACCTCATCACTTTACTGTCTATACCCCTAATTCCTAATAAAATTCAGCATTTCCGAATATAGGCTTTTTAGTCTTTTGGATTTCCTCTTATGTGAATTGCATGTTAATAGTTTTTTATCACTTCTGATTTCCCTTTTTTATTTATTTTCTTTCTTGCATGAGTTTTCTTTTCCATTTTAAATATTGTACCTTTTTGATTTTGGGCATTGCCAGTATATCCTCCCAAGCTGTCATCTGTCCACTAACTTTGTCCATGGTTTTTATATTGTTTAGGAGGTAACTTTGGGCTTTGTAGTAGAGCGCCATATTAACAACGGCTCAAACAAGAAAGGGGCACATTTCTCTCTCTAGTAGCATTCTGGAAGGAGGTGATCCTTCTGTGTTAATATTCCACCATTCCTAGGATATTGTCTTTCTCAACATGGTGCAATGTGGCTCTCACCAACCTTAAGGAAGGGGAACAGAATGAGAAGAGGGTGGTAAGTCCCTTTGTTTTAAGGGCACAAGATAGAAACTACACACATTTGTTCGAAGTTTTCTCACGTTTTATTGGCTAGAAGTAGTCACAGTGCCATAGCTAGCTATAGCGAGGGTAAGAAATGTAATCTTTTATCCTGGTGATCATGATCCCACCTAAAATTCAGGTCATCTGCTAGGCTTAGAGACAGAGGAGAAGAATTTTGGAGGACAATTAGCAGCCATTGCCACAATGTTCTTCATTGGCCAGAAATCCTTAAGTCTGATATTCTCAAATTAATACTTTTGCCTTATTTATGCTTTGGAGTTTTATTTAAGAAATCTTTACTACTGGATGACAATCTTCTTTTTAACTTTGTAGTATATCTTTCTTAATTCTTATTCTATCTTGAATTCACCTGCAACTATGATATGAAAGGGATGCAATTATATTTTTCTTTATATTAGGCAATTTTTCTAAGATCTATTTAACAATCTATTCTTTCATTATTTTTCGTATGTTAGTTCAGGTTTTCGTAGAAGCAGATGTCAAAATGGATTTAGACATGCAAGAGATTAACTAGGGGAGACACCCGTGATGGACAAAAGAGAGGGAGCCTTGGAAGGTTATTTCTGTGGGTGCCTGACACATGTGAAGGAGAGGCAGGAAAAAGGTAGATTGGGTAGAAAAGTCTCGAACCACAGTGCAGTTCTAAGGAACTTTTACCAGGCCTATGGGGGCAGTCCTTAAATGAAGATTCCCTGTCCCTAGGGTATCAGGTTTTATGAGAATGGGCCTGGATTAGTTCCCCCAGGGTGTTTCCAGAGTGGCTTTGTCATGAATGTGGCCTTGGGTGCAGAGGAGGAGCGTCTGGGGCCATCCATCAACTATGTTTCTGCGACAGGAGCTCTGAGCTGTGCATTTCTATTACCACAGTTCATAGGGCCAACTTTATTGCATATAATGTTATCAAATTTGCATGTGGTCTCTTGAGTTTTCTGTTATATTTCATTAATCTATTTGTTTCATACTATGCTATACCATCTTTTAAATTTACTCTTCTTTTTTAATGTTGCCTTAAACTAATTACAGGTTTGTTATTCCTTGAAACCAACTTTAAAATGTTTTACCTTTAAAAAACATACTTGCAATTTTGACTGGAATTGCAAGTATGTGGAATATCTTACAAATGTATAGAATATCTCTCTATTCTTTAATGGTTTACAGTATAAATATATCTCTATAGAACTTAGGATGCTTTTTAATACATAAACATTTTATATATTTTGTTACTTTTATGAATTATATTTTAATTTTATTACATATTCTAGTTGCTTATTGTTCATATGGAGAAATACTATTGATTTTGTTTAGATTGAATTTGAATCTTTCAACCTTGCTGAAATCTTTTAGTAGTTAATATCATGATGTGTTGATTTTGTTTTTACTATGTAGAATATCTTTAAATAATGAGAGTTTTGTTTCTTCCTTTTTATTACTTTACTATGTACTATGTTAAACAATAGCAGAGAAAGTTGAAGGTTGAAGGGGTGCGTATATAACCTATACCTGATTAAGGAAGCTTCTGTGACCGCCTAGTATAAGATGTTGAGCTTTACCATTTTTCTGTATTTATTTTAAAATCTTATGATTTTTGTTCTTTCCCAGATGGAACCATGGAGGGTGCACAAGGGAAGAAGAAGTTTCCTGTTGTGCCGGAAACCCTTAAGAAAAAGTGAAGGAATTGCGCAGAGCTGAAAATCAAGTGCCTGAGAAAGAAGTTTGTGCAAAAGATGCTTCAAAAGGCAAGGAAGAAGCTCATCTTTGAAAAAGCTAAGCACTATCGCAAGGAATATAGGCAGATGTACAGAACTGAGACTTGAATGGCTAAGATGGCAAGAAAAGCTGATAACTTATATGTACCTGCAGAACCCAAATTGCATTTGTCAGTAGAATCACAGGTGTTGGTGGTGTGAACCCAAAGGTCAGAAAGGTGCTGCAGCTTCTTTGTCTTCACTAGATTTTCAGTGGCACTTTCGTTAAGCTCAACAAAGCTTCAATTAACATGCTGAAGGTTGTGGAACCATATACGCCTGGAGTTACCCAAACCTGAAGTCAGTAAATGAATTGATCTGCAAGTGTGGTTATGGCAAAATTAACACAACGACAACAACAAAAACGAATCGCCCTGACAGATAGCGCATTGATTGCTTGATCTCTTGGTCAGTATGGCATCATCTGCATGGGGGATCTGGTCATTTCTGTACTGTTGGAAAACATTTCAAAGATGCAAGCTTCCTGTGACCCTTCAAATTTTCTTCTCCACCAGGTGGAATGAAGAAAAAGACCAATCATTTTGTGGAAGGCAGAGGTGCTGGTAACAGGAAACACCAGATCAACAGGCTTATTAGAAGGATGAACTAAGGTATCTACCATGGTTATTTTCATAATCTGTTCAGTTAATGAACAGTGACTGCTTTGAAATTGAAAAAAAAAAACCTGTAATTTTTTTTGTTAGTCTATTAATGTGGTATATATCATTGATAGATTTTTCTCATGTTAAATATAATTTCATTCTTGGAATAAACTCTATCTGATCATGCTGATACTGTATGTACTTTAAAAAAAAGTGTTGGATTCATGCATTTATTCTTATCTGTAAAATGATCATTTTCTTTTCTTATAATATCCTTACCTAGTTTTTGAATAAGGATTATGCTAGCATTATAAAATGAACTGGTCAGTCTTCTTTCTTTTTCTGTTTGGGGGATTAAATAACCTTTGAAAGTTTGGTAGAGTTCAACTGTAAAACAATATGGGTCTGAGACTATTTTGGAAAGTCTTCGCTCACACTTCAGTTTCTTTAGTACCAGTTTGTCTATTCATGTTTTGTATTTCTTCTTGTATATATGTTTGCATTGTATATTTTTATAAGTTTGTCCATTTCCTTGAGATTTTCAAATGTACTTGAATATAATTTTTCATAATACTATTTCCTTACTATGTTGAGTCTGTGTTGAGTTTATAGTTATTTGTCCTTTTTATACAATATATTGTTTATCTGCATCTTTTTATCTTTTTTTCTTTTTACAATCAGTCCTACCAGAGGTTTATTTCATGTGATCTTTTCAAATAATGAACTTTTTGTGTTATGATCCTATTTTTAAAACTTTCTATTTAATTAATTTCTGCTTATTTTCTTCCTTTTGCAGGATATTTTCTCACTGACCTTTTTTCACATTTTTGCTTTGCTGTATGTTTCTTCAATCTTTCTGTGCCCTAAGAAGTATATTCAAAGTTGTAAGTTTTTCCATAAATGTTGCTTCAGGTGTGCCCCACAAATTTTGATATATGCTATGAATTTCATTGTTCAATCCTAAATCCTTTGTTAGGTCTCTTATGATTTCCAAAGCTATTCAGTACATATTTTGTATATTTAAGACATATGGAATTGAAAATTTTATTACCTTCTAGTTTTATTGCACTACAATTAAGAAGCTAGAAGTTAATACTATTCTCTTGATCTACCACTTTCAGAAGGCGTGTGTTAAAGTCTCCAATTATGGTTTTTGATTTACCTCTTTTCCCCTACAGCGCTATCTAGCTTAGGTGCATTTATGTTTGTGACGACTAAATCTTTTTGCTCTATTATTCCCTTTGTCAAGGTATATAGAATATCCCTCTGTCTGTTAGGATTTTTTTTTCCTCCATGGATTTTAATCTTGTCAGATGTTAGGAGTGCAATTCCAGTTTTCTTTGGAATTTTGAGTAATTACCAGATTACCTTTTCCCATCCTTTTGTTTTAATGGTACTTCTTATAAACATCTTTTTTAAAACATTTAAAACTAGTGTGAGAATCTCTGTTATTTAAGTAGTTCTAAATTTAAATTTATTGTAAATACTTGTAGTAAGACCTAATTTTATAGAACAGTTTGGTTCACTGGCACTCCACCATACATTTTCTTTGTATTCCTGGGTGAAGGCAATACCTTGAGGTAATAATTCACCAGCTCTGGGAGTTTAAATAGGGAAGAAGTGGAGGAGTGATTCATGGCATGTGACTGATAGGTGGGAATATAGTTTCATCCCAGTGGAACTTTTATCCTCCCCTGATATTAACCCATGGCAGTGACCTGGACTGTTATTGTGGATTCTTTGATGACAGGACAGATGATGAGCATTCCAAGATAAGAGTGAAATTTGGAAACTCTCACTAAACCAGTACTTAGTGCTACGACATAGTAGTTTTTGCCCCAATCTGCTGCCACTCTACACACTGGTTTTCATAGCTTTCTCTTTCCAAATTTCCTCATTGTTTTTATATTAATTACTCAGACCTCTGTTTCTCTCTGACGTCTGTAGTTTCTCCAGTGTTGATTTTGGGGAAAGGAGCTCACAGTCTGTGCAGGTATGCCATCCCGTTAGAAAGCCACTGATATGTTTTATGAATATATTCCTAAAAGTGGTAGGTAGTACAGGAACATTTTGGGAAAATTATTGACAGTTAAAAACTGCTTGGGCCCTGGTCAGATGGCTCAGTTGGTTGGAGTATTGTCCCATACACCAAAAGGTTCTGGGTTCAATTTCCTGTCAGGGAACATTCCTAGGTTGCGGTTTGATCCCTGGTCAGGGTCGATAGGGGGGCAACCAATCGATGCTTCTCTCTCACACTGATGTTTCACTCTCTCTCTCCCTTCTTTTCTCTCTAAAAAATCAATAAACATATCCTTGGGTGAGGATTAAAAATAATAATAAAATTTTAAAAAATTACTTGAAACCCTAAACAAGGTGACCTTGGCAAATTATGAAATAGTATTGCAAAAGCTAAACTACTTCACACCTGCATCCGAGACTTTCCTCAGTACCAAGTCAGTCACTCCACAGTGCTTCCAAGTTTTGTAAAGAGCTAAACATGTTAATTTGCTTAACTTTCTCATCTTTTTTTTCTTCCTTTGAAGATGTCTCTGCATGCCTTTCTTTATGATATCCCTTTGGCTCAGAATTTTTTCGAAGCCCGTTCTCGATACCATGCCAGTCTTCGCTGACTGTGGGCAGTCCGACTCCTCAGGCGGTGAGCCGTTTCACAGGTTGAGATCGGCTCCTCTGCTATCAGCAGGCAGCAGTGCTAATAGCATTGATCCCGAACGAAGTCCATTTACCCTAATGACACCCCCTGCATTCATGCACTCCTGTGTGTTAATGGGACGGCCTAAGGGGATATCTAGGCTGCCCCGACCTCCTCCATTGAGTGACCCATTTAACCAAAGACCAGAGTCACTGTTTCTTTACTGCTTTTCAGGGGAATGACTTTTGCCAGTACTTCTAGAAGAAACTCTCGCAGTCGCTCCTCCTGCAGTCGCTGTGATTAAGGGATGGCATTACCAGCCACAAATTAGCAGAGAATTTAAACCAATTTGGTTAAATAAGTTGGGGAGTGTAAAGGTTTATTTTAGAAAGACAATTCTCAGAGGATTGCTTATATTACATCTTAAGAGTGTGTATCGGAGCCTAAATTCCCTATCTTATTCATTTGGTTAAGGAATTAGAAACCCTATATCTAAATGATAATATTTCCTTGGATGGCTGAAACATTAAGCAGCTTGGTGCCATAAATTAAAAACAATGGATTAGGAACTGAGAAACATACATTTTAGTCCCAGCTAAATTATTACGTAGCTGTATGACCTTGGGGAAATTAGACATCTCCTCTGAGAATGTGTCTTCTTTATCTGTAAAATAACCTTTGAGGTCCTCTTCCTCAAAAATCCAAGATTATATGGTTATAAGATTCTGTGGTAATTTTAGCCAAGACCTTTATTTATTTATTTTTGCACCTAAACAGAAATGTTAACTGTTTATCTAGTAGGGTCAGAAGTGAATGCAGGTAAGATTTCAGAAGAGACTGTGGAGAGTGGATATATCTTAACTTAGGGGTGGTTCATCTGCTGGGGAGAACAGACCCATGCTAACTGCAACACACTAGAATCTGAAGCTCTGAGGATCATGGAGGCACAGAGATTAAAAGGAAGGGGCATGCCTATAGGAAAGTAAGGTCATTGCAAAGCCACCCTGCCCCTGACATGCCTGGGGCCATTGCTGAGTCCCTGAGACTGAGGACCTCTCGCATGCTCCTTGTTTGTAAGCAGTGCATAAAACTCCCTACCGCAGACTGATGAAGGCCATACACACATGATCAACAATGTCAGTTTTTTTGAAACTCTAAATCAGCTTCATTACAGATTGAAGGGTTCTTTTTAGAAATGACTTTTCATGTAGAATGCTCATTTGCTAACCCCATCTTACCCATTTTACTCCGCCCCATCCCCCACTTCACCTAAGAATCACATAGGAATGAAATAAAGTGGTCTAGACATATTTTAAAGATTGGAACATTTTTCCAGACTATGATAGGACAGCTCCAAATGCGATGCAGCTGGCTTTTCCTTGGGTGGCCTGTGGTGCCTCAAACCCAACCCTGGCTCTCTAAGCAAACTAAAGTTCATGTGTTTCAGGTCTTTAATTAAGAAGGAGAGAAACAATTTTGTAACCTTGCTTACATGAAGAAAAAGCCTGATTTGTACAGGAACACTAAAGGACTTATCTAATGTTTTTTGGCTTTTTAGGAGCAAAAATCAGATTTCTAAGTTCTTCTATCTTTTTGCCTTTCTCATAGCTTAGCTAAGAATAACAGAGCAGAGCAGGCTAACTCTCGGCCTTCCTCAGATTGCCACAGTTGCCTGGGTAGAGCCGTAAGTGTCGCCCTGAAATAAATATTTAAAAATATAAACAAAAGCATAAGTCCATTCATCATACCCTAACGACTTATATTAAACAATAATTTGGAAGGTACAGAATAATGTTAAGGAAATATATTAGAGATGCACAAAAGGAAGATGCTTTAAGAAATAAGTGTACTCTATTTCGGAACAACAGCAAAGTCTTGTTGGTCATATTTTAAATATCATTATTAGATGTTTGCAAGAAGATAATATGTACCCCATTGGGTACCTTGGCATCAAGCACAATTATAAACAGACAAAAACCAACAGCAAAGGTACCAAAGACTTTATTAATGGAATTTATTTAATTTTGATTTCCACTAAGTGAAAATAATATTTTAAAATTCCAGTCAGTCCCCGAAGGCCACAGGAGATCTGTGGCCTCCTGTCTAATGATGTAATTAAGCTTAGCTCATCATTATCCAGCCAGACACCACACACACACACACACACACGCACGCACACACACTCTCACACAGGGCTGTAAATTGTAACTGTATTTGGAAGATTAAGGGGTCAGTAAATGATTGGGAATGTGTGTGGGTTGAGGAGCAAAAAGTCTTAAGGGATATTTTAGTTTTTGGACTAGATATATGTTGATGTGTTTTCATAGCAGTTAGACTAAAAATAGGGACCTTTTAGTGTGACAGTACTGGAAATCATTATAAGAGAGACAATAAAATACACTTGTTATTTGCTACAAATATACTTAATAAAAGTTTATGTGCTTAAAAAGCATATAATTTATTTTTCAATTTAATGTTTGTCTTACAGATTAATGCAGAAAACACTGAGTTTCTTTGGAAAATAGAGATTTTAGTTGTCTGATAACCATTTTAATATTATTCTCAGCCATGATAAAGTATTTCTTTCAAACACTGTTTTAGTTTATCTTGTAAAAAATGCATGTCATGAGAGTGAGTGTTATATAAGATATTAAATGCTTATCCTGGGTATTTTTTGCATAAGAAGATCATTTCTCCAATATAATTTATGTCTTCAAATAGAAGTATAATTAAAAAAATTATTTTGAAAATAAGGTTTGTACTACATGAAAATCAATGTCACAAAGTACCTGTAAACACATGCACAAAAATGGCCAAACACTAGCCAATCTCTGCTCTGCACCGTTTAATTTAGCTTCTCCCCATGACATTTGAGATTTTTTTCTTTAACAAAAGCTATAGTTACCTGATGGAAATTTTCACAGTTGGTATTATGGGCATGGTGATCAATTTTTAAGGGGGTAGGACATATGGAGAAGGAATTTTGTGCCCATCTTTTAAAAAATTCTCACCTATATGAATAAAATTATATTTTCTTATGGCTAGAATATTTCATATCCTAAGGAACCAATTTATTCAGAAGAAATAGAAAAGGTAACCCCAAATCTATTGCTTTTAGGAACCTGTAAATCATTCCTAAGCACTCTTGAGGCATATTTCTGACACCAGGGTGACAAGTAAAATGACTTTGGGGAAACCCTACGGCCTTACCAATGGCTAACAATACCTACATTGAGGTGACAAATAGATTACAGCCTAGAGTTCTATCTTGCATAAAGGGTACAGCATAGAATAAACTCCAAATTCTCCAGACAGTTGAGGGCAGCATAGAGACTCTGTAGTGGTTGACATAAAAGCCTTGAAGACAAAGGAGTCAAACTAGGCAAAGACCTTGTTGACAGGAGAAGCAGGGCCTTAAAAACCAACCAAGAACTACAGGAATGTTTATTATATGTGGTTAGAATACCAAGATGTGACATGGAATAAAAAGCTAGAGAGCTTTAAGGTAGGATAGATGGCCCAGGCCATGCTGATTATATTCTTCTGCTGTTTCATTTATTCTCTTGATAAGAATTTATTGAGTGACTGTTACCTGCCAGATGTATTAAGAATACATCATTGCAAACAGATGACATCCTTGTCCTCATGTATCCATATTCTAGTGATCGAGACAGATGATATACAAATAAATACAGAAATAAACTTGTTGTGATAAGTACTACCAGATAATAAATGTCTAGGTTTTATTGAAACATCTTAAGTGATGAGAAAAGGGATAGCCCTTGAAGGCAGGGTGATAAGGGAAGGACTTTTTGAGCAACATTTGAGATGCAGCCCAAAGACTGAGAAAGAGGCAGCCACGCCAAGAAGCGGACAAAGAGCACTTCGAGTGGAGGGACAATATATGTGTATATGTGAAAGCCTGGAGTGGACAAGCGCTAGGTGCATTTCAGAAATCAAAGTGAGGCCCGTGTCACTACAGCATAGCGTGCCAGAGATAGGTGATACCGGGAAAGGTTAGGGAGGTCGGCAGGAGCCGGGTCGCTCGGCCTTTTTCCTTGTGGCAAGGTTTGGATTCTCTTACAAAAGCAATGGGAGGGGCTTAAGCAGGGAGATCATATGATCCAATTTGCATTTAAAATATATCGCTCTGTTATGCTTTCATCTGGATGGTGAAAAGAAAAGATTATTCACAGGAACTGAATCATTTATACCAATGCACACTATATATAAATAAGCCCACATTATTGAAATCATCAAAGATGTTTAGAAAGAAAAATTTAAATGTGGCAAAATCAGATAAAAGAATTATCTTGCCATGTGGGTTTACTATCAGTAGTGTTTATAAACCCTCCCTCAAAAATATTTCAGCCAGCACACATATCTTTTCATTCTTTGGCAGAAAAATTAATGGAAATTTATAAGGTAAAAATATGTCCTGATGATAAACATGCTGGAAGTTTTAAAAATGACTGGCCTATTTAATTGCGTGTTTTTAGCAGGGCCTTCCTTGGCCAGGCAAAGCCTTCCTTCTTGTAGGAGAACAAAACAGGGGGAACAATGGTCTGACACATCTTCCCATTCTCAGGAAGAGGTACCTCCATACTCTCCTTGAGGCCAAAGAGAACCCCTAGATTGCCATGTCTAGAGTCACGTGTGAAACATTCTCCACTCTGTGGCCACCTCTTGAGTGGAAATATTTCTTGACTCCTTGTTCATTAGCATTTGCCTGGACTTAGACATTTATATAGTAGGACAGGTGTCATTAATGGGGATTTTTAGAATCAAAGCAATTATTTAAAAAATCCTTTAAGCTATACAGTTAAAGTATAAATAAATTTACTACATTATTTATGTATAAATATTTACCTAACTACAGGTATTCCATGTTGACAGCATTCTGAAAGATGTCTTGCTAGCCTTTTGATATTAGTCATTTTTCTCCTCTGATTCCTGTTTAATCATTTATAACATGACAATAATAATACCTAACCTAGAGCATTATCAT
Source organism: Mormoops blainvillei (assembly GCA_004026545.1). Taxonomy (NCBI): domain Eukaryota; kingdom Metazoa; phylum Chordata; class Mammalia; order Chiroptera; family Mormoopidae; genus Mormoops; species Mormoops blainvillei. The sequence continues at coordinate 161,398 of PVJD01000467.1, read as the reverse complement.
GAAGTTTGAAGGTAGTATATACACAGTGCTTGGCATACAATAGTTGCTAAACTACTAAGAGATTTGATTATATTTTTGTTGTTATATTTGGCAATTTCTCTCGACAGAGTTAAAAATCTCCTTCTAGTCTCAGAGTTCCAATCCCTTCTTGTCCTCTCTGATCTACCTATTCTATTGTTCACTTTGGTCTGGTTTGATTCCCCCTTTTCTTCTTCCCCAAGGAATATGTCAGAACTCAAATTCCAATTTCCTTTGCACTTCAGTTACCTTTGACTTAGGTTCTTGATTGGGAGGCAGTAAATGGGGCATCAGTTTGCCTGGTGCAAGTGGTAGGAGCAGCAGCGATGATGATTTCCCAGCGTTTGTAGGGCTGTGTGTCTGAGGTATCAGTAGCACTGGTGATAGTGGTACCAGTGGTTTCAGTAACATCAAATTGCTGGTGTTGGTGGAGTTTGGGGCAGAAACTGGAGGCTTTATTCTTTAAGCTTGAGAATCCTTCACCTAATATCCTATATTGAGTTCCCTTTAAAGTAGTCTGAGTGCATTCTAGTGAATCCTGTTCTTTGTTTTGTTTCATTTTTGATAAGAACTCTGTACAGATAGGTCTGTTTCTATCCTCTTTTTAGTCCATAGTATTTTCACTATTTAGTTCTTTTCAATCCCCCTCTCCCATATCATGTAGGGGCCTTACAGATTCCCTTCTGCATAGACCTATAAGCCACTTTGTTATCACAAAAACATGTAAACATAGAGTTTGAAAATTAAACTCATTCATTGTTTTTCCTAGTTCCAATATTTCCTTCCTTGGTGAATGACCGCCAGATGCCACCAGTTTTCCACACTTGAAATCTGGATATTTTTAAGTCTCGCATTGCCTTTTATACGTAAACACTATTGATTCTGTTGCCTAAAATCTTCCCATGCTCATCCCTCTGCATTACTTGGTTTGGATTCTTAACATCCATATATTATTTTTATAATCCTCCTTCTTCACCTTTTTTATCTTCACTTCTACCGGAATGACATTTCTAACAGGAAAATCTGACCTTATTGCTACTCTGGTCAAAAATTTTCGTTGGTCTTTAACAACTATAGAATAACATCTAAACTTCTTCATACGGCATCTAAGTTGCTCCAATCATAGCCCTTCAGTTTCGATCTAGCGTTATTATCTACTATAACTTCTCTTTAGCATCATATTCAGGTTCTCCTGTACCAATTTAAGTTCCCCAAACATTGATTAGTTTTCATATGTTTTTAAAGATTTCGTTTGTTTGTTTATTTATTTATTTATTTATTTATTTATTTATTTTTAGGGAGAGGGGAACAGAGGGAGAAAGAGAGGTAGAGAAACATCAATGTGTGGTTGCCCCTCATGCGCCCCCTACTCGGGACCTGGCCCCCAACCTAGGCATGTTCCCCAACCAGGAATCAAACTGGTGACCTTTTGGTTCACAGGCCAGGACTCAATCCACTAAGCCACACCAGCCAGGGCAGTTTGCATATTTTTGAAATTTAGAACATATTGGTCCTTCTTTCTGGAATCTGCTTCTCTTTTTCCTGCCTAGAAAACTCATCCTTCTGGCTTTAATAAAAATACAGTGTTTTCCCAGGCAGAATAAGGTTTCTTCCTCCTAATCTCCACTAAACATGTTTCTCTCCTCACTATACTTTTTGTAGGCAAGGGCTGTCTTTTCATCTTTGCAGACTTACCTAACACCTGATTGGTGCTCAATACATATTTTTTGAATGAACAAATGAGTAAATGACTGAAAGTTTTCTTCCCACAGGGTAACACTTCTCTGACTCCTTTCTGTTCCTATAGTTCTTGTGATGGTTGCCCCTGGTTTTAGCTTGCATTTACTACACTTCTCTTCTTTTTTGCTGTATCTACACATTTATGCATCATGTTTACAGGGTCCTTTTCATTCTCTTCTATTCTGAAGGCTATATGATGTTTTTTAGATGCATACCCCATAAGCATAGGTCCCAGGTCATCTCTAAGGAACGTTTGCCTGGTCACAATATCAATCACTTAACTCTGTGTTCTCTTCTGCTGACAGTGGCCACTTTGGTTGTAGTGAATCATATGTGTCAGTCTGATTCCAAGGGTCTGCTAGAGACCCACTGACTTCACATATCTTGGTTCTTACTAGTTTGATTAATCAATTTTCTCTAAGTCTGATCACAAGTATTAGTTTCATCCATCTACAGAAGGAAAAGGTTACTTATATACTACTCTTATTTTAGATAATAAAGTATTAGCTCTCTGACAGAAAATTACTACAAATAGTATTTCCGCAGGAGACACATTAACAGTGTATTGAAGAGGATATCTGTTTCCATAGGCCGTAAGTCTCTTTCAGTATAATGACATGACAGATAAGTCCCAACTCGGAAGGAACTACTTGCCATTGAAAAAATATTTTAGAACTTCAAATTCTTTATCTCTATTCCTGCCATTATACTTGAGATAAACTTACAGGAAAAAAAAAAACAGGTGAAAATTGGCCAAACTTATTTGAAGGTCTGACATTCTACAACTTGTTTATAGTAAAAGCCAGTAAGCAAACAAGCTGTAACAACAACCAAAATGAAAAAAAAAAAAAGCTATTTCTTCAACACATCGTGGGTGTGATTTTTAACTCTCTCTGTTGAGATAACACACTTCGGGGACTGTGGTCCTCCAGAACAGAATCAGTTCAGTCGTAGCTGTGACTAAAGGGACTTCTGGCTCTTTGAATTTAAAAAGGTCCACTACTAAAACTGACTGTGGCTATAGGTTAGATGGGGTCACTTTGTTCAAGAATGGTTTATTTTATTTGGGATTTTCTACCTTCACCTTCCCTTCTGGTTAAGAGGAATGGAAATGATGTTTTCAGAATGCTTGCTTGGTTGGCTAGGCACTGTAGTACACTCTTTAAACTTCATAGTTATCTAACGAAGAAGATATTGTTACCCTAGTTTTATAGATGAAGAAACTGAACCTCAGAGCAACTCATAAATTTTTTAGAATTGAATAACTCGTCAATAGAAGACCAGTGAAGAAGCCCGGTTCTACCTGCCTTTAAAGACCTTTTGGTGACGTCTTTAGCATGTATAATTATGGGCTGAGGATATAGTTGAGTTATTCTGGATATTTCTGTCTCTCTTGATGACTTATGCCAGATCACTTCTCTTTTTTTTCACCACCATTTAAAGAGACCTTATCCTTCAAGAGATTCTAGAGACCTGTATAATTTGCACTGGCCAAAAACATAAGGAACATATTTTCATGGAGGCTCTTACATACATATTTTAACCATTCTCTTTGTTTCTTCTGAATACAAGATAGACTATGAGGGGCTAATCTGGAATTATTGCTGTCCAGTGGTCACTGGTCTGCAGATACCACATCGATGATGAAGCCTATGTGAACCACTAAGCACCAAACTTATCAATGTTACATGCTGTAGTAGTTCACAGGCAAGATCAAGAATGGTTTCATGGAGGAGGTTGCTATAAGTGTTTGTGAAACTGATAGGAATTTAAAGGATGAGTCAGTTTCAATAGACTGAGATAAAGAGGTAAAAATAGGCATTTGAAGACAGGAAATGTGTGAACAAAGGGACAGAAAAATAAATATGCTTGATGTATTGGGCCAACTGCATGCAGTGACTTAATTGTTAGAAGTTATGCACTGATATTGTCAAAATCTAACAAGTAAAAATTGAGTGTGTAATATGTCGTGTACTACTTAAAACTTTTGGATTACATGCATTCCCTATTTAATTCTCACAGTAATCTCACGTGGTAGGCACTGTAATCATTCCCATTTTATAGATGAGGAAGCTAATAAACCAAGAAGTTAAGTAATTGTCACACATCCAGGAAGTGATAGATCTAGAGGAGTCTGGCTCTAAAGTCCATGCTCTTAATCCCAACCCAGGAAGAAGTGTGGACACATTACCTTGAGGAAAGCTAAGAATAAAAGGTGTTTGGAAAAATTCTCCTATGACAGGTAGAATTCACGGGAGTTTTTATACATTGTTTTGCTATTTTCTTCCTGCTTCTCTGTTTTCCTAATTTAAATAAAAACTAATTTCTAGTTATCTGATCTTCATCCTCAGATCTGCCCCTTTGTCCTCCTTTATCCATCATGATTGAATTTTTCTCTGTTTATTTCCATTTTTGTCTACCTCTTTTTCTTCTCTCTTTAATTCTCTTTCTACCTCCCACCTCTGGGTTATTTGATCCTGTAATATCTCTTCCCATCTGTAGGACTGTGGTTCCGGAACTCCACTATCCCCATAGGAATCTCCAGGGCTAGAGTGGGGAAAGTTACCAAATTGAAGAAGTTGGGGACACCTGGAAGCTCAGAGCTCAGTCAAGGGTCAGTGAGCTTAACTCTCCTGTCCCTCCAGCCACCACCTCATCTCGTTCTGTTGGTCATCAAGACCCACTTGTCAAAATGACGAGAGCCGCCAGCTGCTGAGCCTTTGCCAGGATAGGTTTTGCTCCCCTGCAGCCGTTTTTGTCACCTCGCCAACGACAGCCCTGGATGTATTTATTTGTAAAGCCAAGAGAATCTAGGCATAGTATTCCAGCAGCTCTATCTTAGTTTTCTGGAACTTGAAACCCAGACCCGTCTAGAATTTTTTACTAGGTACTAGAATGGGTGTCTTTGGTTCTAAAAAAGGAAGAAAAGCAACAAACAAAAAAGCATTTTCTGATGGAAATGGACCCAGTAATTTCAATCCAGGGACGCTGAGTTGGTTGGAATTGCCCAGGTGGTTCTTATTACGTCTCAGTCTGATTGCTGGTTGCCTCCTGAACAAGAGAAGGGCAGAGAAGTTCCAATGTTACAGACACTGTTGAGTGTTCGTCATGTGTCTTCATTTTACATAGTACTGAGGAGACGGGTAGGGAGAAGATATGAGACTAAAAACAAACAAACAGTCTGAAAATAATATATAAAAATAAGTAAAGCTACAACAATGTCAAAACAATAGGAGGCTAAAAGTTACTACATTAAAAATATTTTAAGATCTCTTATTTCAGGAACTATATTCAAAACTATTTGGGCTGTAACACAGTCTGAATACTGCCCTGCTGATTTACCTTGGTACTAGATCTGGTGACAAATAACTATTGATTGTCTTGCAAAATAAATTTCATCTTCAAAGAAAAAAATATCACTATTACCAAGGCTATATAGAAGAATGTATTGTACTACAGGCTTCAGAGTGCTTCAAATGGCAGCAGTGTTGAACAGGGACTGAACTCCAAAGTGACTACTTTGAAGAAAATAATTTTCATCTTAGTGTATTAAGTTCCTGAATGCTTGTTTAAAAATAAAGTCGTATTATTTTGTGGTTACATTGTAAACACAAGGTCACTGACATTAGATAGATTAGTGTTTTGTGAAACTTACAAATATAAGACTTTTAAAGAGTAATAAATAGAAGGCAGAATAAAGACAATTGTTAGTGTGAACTCACAGAAACAGAGAATAGAATGGCAATTGCCAGGGTCTGGGGTGGGATTGTTTGGGGAAATGGGAAGGTGTTGATGAAAGGGCACAAAATGAATTCAGTTACAAAATGAATAAGTTCTGAGAATTCAACGTATAACATACTGATTATAGTTAAATACTGTTTTGTATAATTGAAATCTACTAAAAGAGTAGATCTCAACAGTTTGCACCAAAAAAAAAAAAAGGGTAACTATGTTAATGATGCATGCATCAATGAACTGGATTGTAGAAATCCTTTATATATGTATATATATATATATAAAATAATCACATTGTATACTTTAAATATATTACAGTTTTATTTGTCAATTATACCTCAATAAAACTAGCATAATTTATAAAAGAATTATACAAAAATGAGACAAAACCCAATTGTCAAATGGTAGTTGAATTCAAGGAAGGAAATTATATAGACTGAAATTGTTACAAAAGACCACAGGGAAATGTGAGACTTCAAATGTGTAAATTTGGGAAGGTGGAACATAAAAAATTAAAATGTAAGATTTAAAACACAGGAGCTGTCTAATTAAACATTATCTTTAAATTAAGCAATGTATGGAAATAACAACCATATGGATATTGGGCAATGTTGTACAAGTCTTCTAATTAATGTTACAAAAAAATGACCTAATCCTTATGTGACCTGTAAACCAGTACTCCTTATTTGACCTGTAAAATAGTGCTAAGCTTGTGATAGAAGCCTTATGAAGTAATGTTGACAATATTCCCTAGTACATTTAGATACATTTTCTTGAGACTGTTCACATGTCCAATGAACCCACAGACTATAGATCCCTCATAGTGCTATATTCCCAGAATCCCAGAGAATGTAGTGACTAAGAAAATCTTACAGCCTCAGCTCAGAAAGTCAGCCAAGACTTTCTCTACAAAAGCTAGCAGTCTGTGCTTACACATGATTATTTGTCCAGAAAGTCCTCCCAAGTAGTAAATGACGATTAATAGGTAAATGTATAGAGAAAAGTAAGATCTGAAAACAAGTAACATATTGATTTCTCTAATTATAATCTGAAAATCAAATTCATATCCAAATGAACTACATAGCTGTTGTTTTACTGGCCATTTGCTTTGTAATCAAAGCTTCCAAATTTGGCCTTTTCTTCGACAATCATGCGGAGAGCCTGTTCAATATGTTCTTAGATTTAAGCAAAAGGAATGTAACTTTAAACTTGTCACTAATTTCCAATTATAACATTAAAGGCTTAGATGAAAATCCACAATGAGGAAATGGACTCTGTCTGAATCACGTCAAATTTCACAGGTATTTAATAGAAAAATAGGATATATTTATTTAACATATTTATTGTTAAGTGCAAAACCCTGTGCAAAAAGGTCTATTCAATCCTTGTAACAAACCTAGGAGGTGGAAACTTGTTATTCTTATATTGTAGATATGAAAAAGAGGAGGCTCACAGAGGCCTGGGAACTAGCTCCCAAATCACAACAGGACACAAACCTAGTTATTTCAACTCCAGAGCTTTACTTAAAAAAAAAAAAAAAAAAAAGAGTGACACTTTTATTTTTAACAGTAACAAATGTGCATAGTTCAGTAGTAAAATAATGACAAATTTGTAATTAGGTTGAACATTTAATTTGCTGTGCTTCTATTGAGAATGAAAGAGGATTGCTAACTGAATAGGACACTGGGAAAACAGGCTTAAAACAGAACACTCCTGAGAAAAGTGGAATGGATGGTCACCTAATTTATGATGAAAATTAACAGTCCCCGTCTAGACTATCCCTTACTCCCCAATTCTTGCTCCTCAGAGGGAATCATTTTAAACTGTTTTTGCAGCTTTTTTGGTGCTTTATATTTGGGAGCTCTTTTTTTCCGGAATTGTATTGAGAATTATTCATCCAAGTAACATACTACAAACTATCCAAATAACATACTACTGTAAATTCTTGATTTTTCAATTTTAGATATGATATTGATTTCTGCTATGGAACACAAAGCTTTAGCTTTCTTATACTTTCTGACTCAATGAACTTTATCTACCTCTATTCTCCTAATTTTTTTGGTTAAATAATTTTATGTTTATATTATTAGAACAACATAAATTTGGCCATAGGTGACCTATATGTAATAATCTATAACATTTAAAAAATCTACTGACTGTTTTTCCTGAAGTTAATTATCTTGTGGGTTCATTTTTGCTTGGTTTCTATTGCTCCTTCAGCCCCAAGCCTTCTTTCTAAGGTCTAAAGCTCCTCTTATTAATGTCAGACCTCATAAATAATAGATAAGTTCCACTTCTTTCCCTCAGAAAGAGCTCTCTTGGATCCTCTTTCTTTCTGATCCACTCTGCCTGTGCCTTCTAAATCCACTATACCATAGTTTTCTTGGGAGCAGTGTCATCATTGCCCTGGCGATACTTTCTTCCATTTCAGATTTTCCATGTCCTGAATTGCATATCTTCGTGTTAGTGTTCCAAATACCAGGCCCTCTCTGAGTCCATTTCTACCTGAGTGATGCCCTGTTTTCTCCTGGTGGTGCAACCTGGGGGAGGCTGCGGGAGGGCATCTAAACTCTGAATCCTGTTAACAGACTCAGAAATCAATCTTAGGCCCAGCCTAGCTTGCCCATTTGAGCAGATATCCAGAAGAGGAATTGCCAAGTATATGGTAGATCTATTCTTAATTTCAAGGGGGAAGATACCACCTCACACCTGTTAGAATGACTATTGACAATAAGACAACAAATAAGTATTGGAGAGGATCTAGAGAAAAAGGAAGCCTCAAACAGTGCTGTGGAGGACTTTTGCACCCATCTCTATGGGAGATATTGGTCTGTAGTTTTTATTTTTTATTTTATTATATAAATTTTTTAATTGTTGTTCAATTACAATTGTCCCTATTTTGCCCCATTACTCTCATAGCCTGCCCTACCCACCCCCTACCTTGCACATTCAATCTTCTCCCCTGTTGTCTTTGTCTATGTGTCCTTTATAGGTGTTCCTTGTAGTTTTTATTTTTTAAAATAGTTTTGTCTGGTTGGTATTAAGGTAGGGATGACTTTTTCACTTTTTTTTGTTGAGAAAAAGTATTTGTGTGTGTGCACATGCCTCGTGGCATTCACCTTGACTGCTGCAGAAAAGGCTGCATGGTGGATATGGGATTAACCTGAACTTTTAAGGAACAAAGGGGAAGAAGGCATTACAGTGTAGTGGTCAAGAATGCAGGTTTAGGATTCAAATGAGACCCAGATACAAGTCCTGGCCCTACAATTTACCAGTTCTCTGACCTTGAGTAAATTACTTCAACTTTCTAAGCCTCAGTCCCCTCATTTGTGAGATGCAGACAGTAGTATTACCTGTCTCATAAAGTTGTCAGGAGGATTATTGAGATAAAGTGGGTAAAACACGTAGAATGAGTGCCCAGTCCTCAGTAAGCTTTTGATAAATGTGAGCTATTAATTTTTTAAAAAGACAAAGGGCAACAGTAAACTCTTTTAGTTAGATGAAGAACACTGACATAATGGCCAAAATGACAAGGGTTTAAGGCGGAATGTACCATAAAGAGATTTAATTAAACCAATGGAATATTTGAAGAATGTTCGAAGTCTTTTAGAAACTGGTAAGATTTTGCAAGGGTAAAGGAGGCAAGTTAGAAGTTAACTTTCATCTGTCTCCTTCCTCCAGGTCTCAGCCTTTCACCTTTAATTGGGTGTTCCCCTAATGTGCTCCTATAATAGTCTAGACTTCCTACATCATAGCATTTACCATGTTATATTAAAACTTGTCAGAATACCCTGCTAGGCTCTGAGCTCCTCAATGTTAGGATCCATGGAGGTCTTATTTACAGCTCCAGTGCCTGGCACAATATAGACACTCAATAATTTCCAGTCAACTAAATGAGTGGGTAAACAAGAATACAGTAAGGAAGTGGCAGGCGGAAGGCTTTGAGTTGATAACTGAGTTACTCTTGTGCTACATATATGGCACCATGTCTAGGGACCTAAAATATATAGAGTCCACATTACACTTCTTAATACTCAGTGATGTGATAACAGAATAGGACATATAAAAATGGGCCTAGCATGGTTTCTAGCATACACACACTAATACATGTCTGATTTATACAATACAGATGATAGAGCTAGGGCTGACTCAACAAATGTTCTCAAAGTTCATAGTGGTTGGGAGTTAAGGGATAGCATGGGGGTGGGATGGAGGCAACAGTAGATGTTTTGTTCATAATCCAGTAAAATTTTGAAATCAGTCTCTAAATTTGGAGAGATTGGCTTGAAATGATGGGCTTCTCTTTGTCAAAACTTTTTTGTTGGCAAACCTCATTTTAATTAAATGGTATTTATTTGACCATGTCTTTATTTTATTATAGTAGTCTAACTAAAAAATAAGAGTAAATATATGATAATTTTAAAAATATACAATGGTTAGTTCAGTGTGAATTAGTGATTCTTGACCTTGTTATTAGAAAGAAAAATGTGCAGCTAGTGTGGGAAAGTTATAATTTTGAATTTTTTTTTTTGGAATCACCAAGTTCCATTATTATCTTGCCAGTTTATAGTCTTATTTTATGTTTGAATGAGATGAACTGTCTGATTATGTTTTAGACATACCTGAGTGAAATATGTGCGGAACTGAGGACCGCTCTTACGTGTGAATGTAATTTCTTCCTTTCTCAGCCTCATGGCCTTCTGTGTCTTCTTTTTCCTCGACTCATTCCTACAATGCTTCCTTCTCTTTTTCATATGTTACACCCTACTGTTTCTTTCACCTAAATTCAACTCACATTAGTTTTTTCAAAAGCAAAACAAAACAAAAAAACTCTTACTCATTTTAAAAAATCACTTTTTTCTCTTTTTTAAATTAATGCCTTATCCAATTTCATCACAGTTGGATGGGGTGTTAGGGGGTTGCTTATTTAGCCTGTGTCATTCTTTTTTGACTATCAACCCTAAATAGGTTTTTTTTTTTTAGTTTACTTTTGCATGGCTCAGCTTTTCTTAATGTGGTATTTAATTAATACCACTCCCACTCCAGCCTACATTTTTAGTCTAAATAAATATTTTAAGTTACAGCCACAGCTTATTATTCAGCACTGAGAAATCTAGAAAACTGTGTGTGTGAGAGTGTGGGGGTGGTGCACATATATAAGGCAATGATGTGAAATGTATCTGTTGCTCATTTAAAACTTTGGCATTGCCTACATTACCTACGTGCCCTGTATATCTGTATAAGATCACATCGAGCCTGTGTGTAATATTTACCATTGATCCTGCCAAAGTCCTGAATTGAATTCTTTCCAGAAATGTTAAGGTCTGAGTTTATTGTTTCAAGTTAATGACTATGCCTTTAACTCAAGGCAAAGGCAAGAGTTGAAACCAGATTATGTGGCCTTAACCCACACAACAATTTCCCTTGTGAAATTTTTTGCTGTTTGAGTTTAGTTTGTATAAAATAATCAAAACACTCTGTAGGAATTATAAGCTTCTAAAGTGTTTTATCCCCACAGAGCAGTTTAGATCATGTGTGGCAGTCTGGAACTTAGAAAGTAGTTGACTTAATTTATTGTAAGCATTAGAAATAAAAATTAGCATTAAACATCAAAATCTTGTGACTTTTCCCTCGGAGTTGAGCTTACATAAAACAATTGAATACACTAACAATAGGATTTATCAGCTTTTGGTGAACTTTAATTTGGTTGCATAATGGTGTAAAATGGTCATAAAAGGTTTGGAATCAAACTTGAATCACCTTTACTTAGCTCTGGAAGTCATTAAAACAGAGACTTATAGACTTGTATTGATAAACATTTTGGTTACAATTTTGTTTTAGGGGCCATTTTTAATTTCTATGTTTTTGTATTTTTTGGCTTCTAGGAAGATCTTGTCAGTCATATTTGGAATTATTCAGGACTAAACATAGATAGATTTTTAAAGTTTCTTTTAAAATTTTATATTGAGAAATAGGTGTGTGTTCTGATGTAGACTTCATATATGAAAAACTTTTATAATTGTGTGAGCATTTATATATGTTTGTTCATGCATAGAGTAATTTATTTAAAGTTCACATAAGACAGTGGAAGCTTAAAAAGCCTGTTTCCTAATAAATTTAGCTTGTTCAAGAGAGTATTACTTCAATAGCAAAATAAATAAATAAATAAAGATTAAAAAAAACTGACTTTATTTTCCAGGATTTTAAAATATATCAAATTTTATATAGTTAATGGATTATTTTGTTAGTTCATAAATCATGTAACATCAGTGGCAAATAATTTTCTACAAGTGAAATTTTTTGTGGCTATATAAATGTTTACTATTATTTTTACATGTTATATTTCTTCTCCAGATGAATAAAGAAAAAATACCAACTTTTTAAAATAAATACCAAAAAATTGGGGGATTGGTAACTGTAAAGTCAATGAAATATAACATGGGATGAAAGTGTCTTTATTTAATACTGACCACTTTTGAGAAACAACTGGATATTTTAAGGTGACAACTCTGTAATTATTTATGGAAAACTATGTTTGCTTTATGAAATCCAGAACCATTTCTATTTTCCTCTCAGTACAGCAATTTGATGAACTGTCATTTTCTGCAATTAGTGTGGACGAGGATTGTAGATTATACTCTGCTATTAATATTCCCAAATACAAATTTATATCAACAAATCCAGAGGTGGCATATGACCAAATCCAATGACTTATGCTTAAGAAAACAATAGTTAATTACAGCCCTAAAAGGTAGTATATTTTCCAGCTTTTCAAAACACAAAACAGCCTCCTAGCAGTAACCTGCAGTTTGTACCAAATGAAGGCATCTTGCTGAAATGTCGGTGGGACCTCTCTGAGGCTTGGTATTTGTTAGGATGTACATGCAGAACAATTTACTCTTCAGAAGGCTCACTAGGACTGTGCAAAACCAAAGCAGTAACTGATAGCCTATCCCCTCGCAACACCCAGCAATTCAGACCCTGTATTTGCTAAATGATTGGAAAATAAATGTTCTTTATGGTAGACACATATACTTTAGATTATGTGGGAAGAAGAGATACATGTTTTTTATGCGATTTTGAAGGATACAGAAAGATCATCTCAGCTCCCACTTAACTCCTGCATGAGCTACTTGCCTCCCCTGACATTCTTACCAAAAAAAATATTCATCCTATGGGTATTAAGACATTATTTTCAGAAATAAGATTCCTTTAGAGTTCTTGACTTACATGTCAATAACTTTATATGTTCCCCAGTACTTTATCATTTACAAAGCTCTTTATGACAATTCTGTGGGACATTGTCATTCTCTTAATAGCAATGAGGAGCTGAGATTCAGAGCAGTTATATTACGTGCACAGGGTCATATAGCTAATGGCAGATTGAAAAGCCTGACTCCATATCTAATGTTTTATTATTGCATTACAGCAAGTATAGAAGAGGTTAGTGGCTGACTAATTAATACACAGGCAGATAAATAGGTCAGAGCTGGGGGAGAGCTGAAAAGGTGCTTTAGGTTAAAGTGAAGAAGGAATTAGTCAAGGACATTGGGAATCCAGGACTGGGTAAGGGGTGGGGTTGGGGTGAGTGATGGAGCTCATCAAAAGGAATCAAAATGGTAAAGATAGAAGTAGAAATTCTCAGACCAACCTCATTCTTTAACATTGCTCTTGGCCATAAGAACAGTAATTTTTTCCACTCACCACAGCTCCTAAGAGGCTCCATAGTATCTTCTAACCACCATCTGTCCATATTGGGAAATAGAGGGTTTGTTGAGGAAGGATATTTAGACTTCTACTTTTTCATGAAATTCTTTATGGTACTTATTTAGGCAAGAAAAGACACATGGCATTCTACAAGTAGTCTCTGTGAATGGCCTTGGTGAGATATAAGAGAAACTATAACCTAGATATTTCTACAGTTATAATTTTTTTCATTATTGTTATTAATGAACGATCTTTTAGAGCTGGAAGATCTGAAGCCAGATTGCCTGAGGGAGACTGTTTCTTAACTAACTTTATGGCCCTGGGCAACTTCCGCATCTGTTAAATAGTTAGCTGCCTCATAGGTTGTTGTAAGAATCATACACATGGAAAGATCTTACAACAAGTACCTGGTTCAGAGTTAGCTTTCATTTAATTTAGCTATTATTATAATTTACAGAAAGTCAAAATCAAGGCGTGCCACAAAAACTATAGATATAATTGAAAAGACTACCCGAATGTTTCGATGTCTTAATTTATAATAATTATCAGTATCTTTAAATTAGAATATTTTTTCTTTTATACTTAATAGCACTTCAATGAGACTGCTTTACTAGATTCAGATACTTGATGTAATTTATTAATTTTTATCTCATAAAGATGTTTCCTAAAATATCAGTTGCTTCTTTCATCTCCTTTCTCATTCTTGAGGAAGTAAGACTCAAGTGTTGCACCTTAAAGCGTCCAGAATCCCAAGAGAAATATCTATGTAACAAGCAGCTTGAAAGACCAGGTACCAGAAGTATAAGAAATAAAAGATAGGGAGAATTGCAGGAGTTAAGAGGACAGATTTAGGAAAGGGGAACTTTGGCATAAATAGAAGTTTCTGGGAAGCTCAGGCATGAGATGAAAAATTGTCATAGTTTTAAAAATAGAATATTATTTATTTAAAAGGCATCACATAAGGGTCGTTTGAAAACAGATTATATTTACTTATTTTAGAGAGATGGGAAGGGAGGGAGAAAGAAAGGGAGAGAAAGATTGCAGTGCAAGATAAATATTGATTGGTTGCCTCTCTCAACCAACCAGGGACCTGGCCCTCATCTAAACCCATGAATTGGTGAGTTTTTGGCTTGCAGGAAGATGTCCAACCCACTAAGCCACACAAGTCAGGGCTATCATATTCTTCTGGTGGTGCTTGTTTATCTGAAATTTTATTCTATGTTTCCCGTCATAGTTGTTTCTATTTCTTGCACATTCCATGCTCTCTCATTTGCCTTTTGAAGGGTGAAACTTTGCATACACTGTACCCATCTTGCAAAAAATTCCAAAACAAACTCATCTTTTGCCAAGTTAACTTTCCATTTTCTCTCAAGCTTCAGTTGAAATGTCTCATCCTTATAATACCTCACCTTACCCCTAGATCAGGTTAAAGGCCCTGTCAGATGCACTCACAGAACCTAGAACTTCCTTATTGTCATATTATTATGTTGTACTTCTCTAACCTTTGTCTTCTCTAGATTGTAAGCTCCACAAGAGCCCAGCTTTTTTCTCCGGGGATCTGGAAAATGTACTGTCTCTTATTGGATGGTGGTTTACATACATAAAAATTCATTGAGTTGTACATTTAAGATTGGTGCACTTTATTTTATGCAGGTTATGCCTCAATAAATAAGAATAAAACACCAGGTACTTATCTGGGTATTTAATCTGAACAATAACAAACCTTGAGGTTAACTTGAGCACTTTGAATTACTATTAGAAAAGCTCTTCCTTTACTGAGTTGAAATATGCATTTCTATAATTTTCATCTGTTGAACAAATATCTATTCCCTGAGCCAATATTAAATAATTCTATTTCTCTTTTTACATAATGCCTTTTTAAATATTTGATGAAAGCTTTCATGTTCCAGGCTAATATCAACCATTCCTCTCATGACAGTTTTAATTATTTAATCATTTTGGTCTTATTTCAAGAGATGTCCTCTAGTTTATTAATGCCTTTCAAATACGGTACCTAGAAACAGACACAGCATTCCTAGTATTATCTGACCAGTGCAGAGAACAGCTTTTCATCACCCCTCCTTGAAGTGCATATTTTGCTAGTATTAAACAGGCTATAAAACTTTTATTAATTCTGTTTAGTTTTCTCATCTCATATTAACACTCCGTTTCAACTCAATTTAAAAACTGCCATTTGGCAAGATCCCTTCCATCCATATTTGCATAATTCATTTTTTAAAACCTAAATCAGGCCATTACATCCTGTTGGTTTCAGACAATAATGGGCTCTGACTTATTCCACCCAAAGTTAATATTTATTGAATAAATATATGCATGAATAGAATTCATCAACCTGTTCTACGAACCCATCGTAACAAACAGCACCTTGCTTGTGGACTCTCACTCTTCTTCCGCTGCTCTTTGGCCCCATCTTAGAGCAGGCCAGGATTTTCTGAGGTTCCAGCACAAGGGTATTGGTGACCATGACCCAGGCTCTAAATCAGAGATTTGAGGTTAAAACCCATCTCGGCAGTTTTCTTGCTATGCAAATTCAGAGAAATACCTTCAACTCTGTATTTCTTCATTTTCATATTTCAAACCTGTATTTCCTCATTTCTACACTGGGAATAATAATATTTCAAATGATTGGTTTGGGAATTAAGCAAGAATTCATAAAAATCATATAGTATATAGTGCTCATATAATTTTTTAAAAGTTCAAAACCATAATTTTCATTCAAATATATAAATGACATGTGCCAAGATTTAATTCATCAGCAAGAGAGTCAGAAGGATAATAAAACCAACTCAAAGAATGTTTGAAGACCTGAGTACTTACAGGCATTGAAGAAAGAATGCTGGATTAAAATTGCCAGGTTTATCCCAAACTGGTTAAAGTCCTAGGGAGCCTACCGATAGTCCTTAGGTTTACCTTTTTTCCCAGACAGAAGTCATTTGAAATTTTGCTAAATAAAAATTTGCAAAATAACATGAAATTTCAAGGTTGGTTGTTGGTCCTTTGACTAGCAATCAAACAACACTACCCTCAGCCTCAGCGAGTCAACCCTTAAAAATAAACCTGCTGGACAATGCTCAGTCAACATTAAAAGATCATGTGGTCTTTTTGCTTTATTTTAAGCATTGGATAATTTGCTTTAAAAAAAACAACCCGCAATGGCATATAATACAAGGCATGTTAGAAGATGTAATGAGGAAAGAAACTTTTCTCACATATGAATTGTGATGGGACACAAGCACTCACTCAGGCCATAGTAGAAGACATGTGAAAGTTAAATGATCAGTGCAAAGGGAAAGGTACCAGTTTTCTTGATTTTGCCCTCTGCTGGCCAGGAGGTATCCTGTAACCCAATAGAGGCACATTTTTTTTTTTTTTTTTTTTTTTATTAAACCTGGTTTCCAGAGCATAGTGATTGAGGCTTAGAATAACCTGTCATTTTCAAGCATTTTCAAGCAGGTTGTGATGATATTCTCTAGCTCTGTGCTCTGTACTGCCTTTTATTTTAACTATCATTAAGAAATTTCAAGCAAACTTCCTAAAGACGTTGGAACGGAGTCCTGCCTGTACCTGTAGCTGTTTTATTAGAATTTATTTTATTTTTTTCAGGTCAGACCCAACACATCTGGACTACAATGGGATGTTTAGGGACATATCATTTTATGAAAGTCCTGACAGCAGGATCTGGAGCACATGTTGCATGTCCTGTCACTTTTTACTTCCATCTGGTAAACAGAAGCCTAGTTGGGACTCACAAAGGATAATGATTTATGCATCTGAGTTGAGATCCCATTTATAACATTCACAAAGCAAGATAAAGTTAGCAGGTTATTTCACTTATTTAAATATTTCCATTCTGCCTGATTCCACAAAAGATTTAAAGTTAGGCAGAAGAGTCGATTGAGAGCTGATTTGTTACTTACAATGATTGTTGGTCTCAAAATTGTAGAGAAATTAGCTCTAAGTGTTGATTTAGTTGTATTTTTCAAGTAGAATTTATATGAGAGAATATATGTTATAGTGGCTGTGTCCAACCAGGGAAAATTACATGAAGGATTTGTGTGCAATTCAAGATGCTAGGGACAACCCCTCTTGCTTCAATAGCATCGACATATAAATATACGTGTATGTAATATACACATATATACATATGTGCTTTTGTTTGAATCACCTGAGTTTCATGATAATATTGTTTATTGTGCTCAGTATGAACAGTTCATTGACAGGAAACTAGCAGAAATTATTTTTCAGGTGGTTTTCTCAAGAATATTCCATAAGCATTGAACTGAATCATGATGTCTGTCAGTAAATGCTTGGCAAGAACTTCTAATTGATTTATTGTCATGTATTTCTTAGACAGATACCTTCTGAGGAATCAGTATATTCTGCTTTATGTATATAAAACAAATCCGATGTCACATCTTGGGGTGTGTGTGTGTGTGTGTGTGTGTGTGTGTGTGTATCCTTTGTTTTGAGTAGGTTGCTACATCTGCCCTTGTTCATATAAGCCAGGAACCCTTTTTCACTTACTCTGTGGACATTTTATCATCTCCAAGACCAGGGTTAATCAGGGAACAGTAAGATCAAGGGAAAATTGATTAAGGCCAGGTATTTCTTATTTTTCATTGTTTTATAAGAAATTGAGCTTGGGGTAGGCAGAAAAAGTGGTCATTCATTAAACACTTTTTAGGAAGAAAAATATATTCTCCTGGCCACTATCAATTGTGGTATAAAAACTTTACTTTTTTAAATCAAAGTAAATAAATTAAAATTCTATTTTTGGAGAATCCCATTACAAACCTTAAAATAATTGAGTTATTCTTGGGCATTTACTTATTTATCTTTTCACCAAATACTCATGAGCTTCTACTATATGTCAGACACTTTGATAAGGCAGAAGATTTAGCAGAGAACAAAATCAACCCAGTCTCTACCTTTATGGTCTTTACAGTTTAGAGGGGGAGGCAAAAAGTCAACGATTAATCACAAAAATAGGTAGGTATTTAGAAATTAAGATAAATATAACAAAGCAAAAACACATGGTTCTATGGATGAAAACGGACACCCAGTTTAGTCTGATGGAGCAGGAAAAGTATCTCTGGAAATTACAATTAAACTGATAAAACAGATCAGTGTTAAGGGTACCTGAGGAATGAGAGACAGTCAATTTGTTTGAAGTGTAGTGATGGAAGAAGAGAGTGGTACAAAGCAAAACCAAGAGGTGGATTATACAAGCACTTGAAGGCCATTTACAGTTTTAAATTTGATCTGAAGTGCACTAGAAGTCATTGAAGCATTTTAAAGAGATCTAAAACATAAGATTAGTATTTTTAAAAGATTCTCTGACTTCTGTTTTTTTTTTTTTTTAAGATTTTACCTATTTATTTTTAGACAGAGGGAAAGGGAGGGGGAAAGAGAGGGAGAGAAACATCAATGTGTAGTCGGTTCTCATGCTCATCCCACTGGGGACCTGGCCCACAACCCAGGCATGTGCCCTGACTGCGAATCGAATGGGTGACCCTTTGCTTCACAGTCTGAGTGCTCAATCCACTGAGCCATGCCAGCCAGGGCTGACTTCTGGTTTTGTGGAGAACAGATATAGAGAACAAAAGTGATGAGTGATGTGGTGTTCAGTGGGGATATCCATCAGGATGTGACTGCATAAGCCTAGGTAAGATGATAATTTGGACCACATTAATGGCAGATTGGAGACAAAATGAAGCAGACATGTATTATAAAGGCAGCATAAATTGACCAGGGGGTCATTGTATGAGCCAGGTGAGACAGAATGAGTTACTAAGAATGGTTTCCATTTTCCACAATGAACAACCAGGTGGATAGAAGCACCACAGATGCACAAAAATGAAGAGAAATGGAACAGGAGCAGATTTAACAAAACTGAATATTAAAAACTCAAGGCTAAGAGCTATTGTTCTACAGAGGAAAGATGTGGTGAAAGGTAGGCATTTGGAGTAGCAAAGGAGCAATCCTAAAGATGACAGAACCCTTGGTGATAGCTCAACAGGGCTAGACCTTGCGTGACAGTCTTCATCATTTAGGAGAACACGGGGCCTGTGTGCTGGTAAAGAACCTTATAAGCAATCATAAACACTATCGATTACTGACAACTTGTTTGCTTTAGGGCAAATCACTTAACCTGTTTGCTTCTACTTACTCATCTGCTAAATGAAGTTGTTGGATGAGATGAGGTACCATTTTATTCTAGCTTTCTTTGATTTTGTGCAGTGGGAGACAATTTAATCCCAGCTCTTTAATTTCTAATCTATAAATGGGACTAATATTAAAGAGGTAGCACATATAAAGGGCCTTACATGTTGGAATTGGCTTTCTTCCTTTCTCTTCCTTTAATACCAATTGGTAGTTCTTATATACTATATTTCATTTGGAAATTAGTCACATGCTTTCCTATACTATTATTAATAAGATTTGAGAGACTTCAAGCAAAATCCCAACTTCAACATGTTTTTATATATTTTATTTTCGTTATGTGTCCTTACCTCTTTGAGTCTCTCATTTGTAAAATGATAATAGTAATATTTAGCTTGTAGTTTTGCTGTAAGGTTTGAATGAAATTGTATGTGCCAAGAGCCTAGCAAAGTATCTAGAACATGTTAGACTCTCAAAGATTTAATTCTCTTTTTCTTTATCCCTTAAGTCAAATTAGTTGAACTATAATCCTCCCTATAAATTTCATTCTAGGGCAAAATGGAGGTTAGGTAAGTAATCTTTAGGACAAAACTACTTTCTGTAGTTACTAGATAATTGATCATGTGACATTTCTACATTCAATAGTTACTAAACTTTTAAGCAGACTCAGTAAGTATTATATCTTGTTAATGCTCTACTGTACACTGGGGAGATCACCTTCCACTTTGGTGAGAGAAAACAATTTCAAGAACAGTGAAAAACCTTCCCTAAGCTTCACTGACGTCCATCAAAGCTTTGTGATATATGTTGTTTAATGCCTATGAAAGTCTAGTTTGTATTTGAATGGAATAGTTATCTTTAAAAATAAGTAAAAGGATTCTAGAGTACTGTGTAAAAGGAAACACCACAGATACACCCTCCGCCTTTAAGAGGCAGCAGGCTTGATTTGGGAGCCATTACAATCAGTGAGCTACTTAGTCCTCTCTCAGCCTACCCTTTTCAGGAGCATCCAATTTTCTGCCTCTTAGACCTGAGGTTATCTTAAGTGAATTGCTGAAGAGGAGACAAAAGGTCTATCTTATAATATGCCTAGCATACCAAGACCAGGATAAATGGGATTTGTGTTTCGGACTCTGGTTTAACTCACAGGCTGCTATAATTCTGTCTGGCAAAGCCAAGTGTATCTTGAAATCATGGTCAAAGTGCTTTTTTCACCCAGACTTTAATGTCCAGGAATTGGGAAGATCAAACAATACAGGTCAAGATATTATCACTTCAGGCTCCAGCTATTACAATAAACCCTAACTTCTATCTCTTCCTCTAATCTCTCTCTGCCACCATTTTCTTTCTCCTTCAATTTTTTCTCTCCTTCAAATTGACTTCCCTCTGATTAATCTTCCTCAAATAGCTCTTGAACAAAGTCTCACCTCACCTTAAAACTTGTCACTCTCTGTTAAACAAAGTGGTTTATGCCCTATAAAGTGGCTTAATCTGACCCCAGCCTAGTTACCTAGACTTTTCTCTCACTATAATCATTTATGAGCCTGACACAGCAGGCATATGTAATTTCTTGGCCTCTTGCCAAATCCAAGTGGTACTTCAGGGTTTTGAAGTACCTAGGTTTTTGTCCTAATGGGTTTTGAGATCCAGAGGAACTTTCTTCTCATTTCTCCTTCTCTAGCACGTGCTAATCCTTGTATTCTATGCTGAAAAACTTTGCTTTTATGCATCTTCAAGATATTCTAACCATGACCTAGAAAAAATATTTCAAAAATTTATATGAAACCACAAAAGACTCCACACAACAACAGCAACCCTGAGAAAGAAGAACATATTTGGAGGAATTACACTACCTAATATTAAACTATACTTTAAAGCCATAGTAATCAAAACAGCCTGGTACTGACATAAAAACAGACACATAGATCTATGGAACAGAATAGAGAGCCCAGAAATAAACCCACACCTTTAGAGTCAATTAATATTTGACAGAAGAAGCAAGCATATACAATGGGCTAAAGACAGTTTATTCAATAAATAGTGTTGGGAAAGTTGGACAGACATGTGCAGAAAAATGAAACTAGACCACCTCCTTATGCCATGCACAAGAACAAATTCAAAATGATTTAAAGAATTAAATGTTAGGCCCAAAACCATAAAAATCATGAAAGTAAAGGCAGCAAAATCTCACACATTGCTTGTAGCAATATTTTATCAGAGATATCTCTCCTCAGGCAAGCGAAGCAAAAGAAAAAAATAAACAAATAAGACTACATCAAACTAAAAAGCTTTTGCACAGCATGGAAACCATGAACAAAATAAAATGACAACCCACAGAATGGGAGAACATATTCACTGAAACATCTGATAAGGGGTTAATATACAATATTTATAAAGAACTCAAAACTCAACACCAAAGGAACAAACAACCAAGTAAAAAAATGGGCAAATGGGCATACTTCTCTGAAGAAGACATACAGATGGCCAACAGGCATATGAAAAGATGCTTGGTGTCACTAATCATCAGAGAAATGCACATTAAAACCACAATGAGATGTCACTTCACACCTGTCAGAATGGCTATCATCAATAAATCAACAAACTAGTGCTGGTGAGGATTTGGAAAAAGGGGAACACTTTTGCAGTATTGGTGGGAATGCAGATTGGTGCAGTCACTGTGGAAAGTAGTATGGAAATACCTCAAAAAATTAAAAACAGATTTGCCTTTTGACCCAGCAATCCCACTTCTGGGAATATTTCCAAAGAAATCCAAAACACTAATTTGAAAGAATATATGCATCCTTATATTCATTACAGCATTATTTACAATCGCCAAGATATGGAAGCAGCCCAAGTGTCCATCAGTAGATGAGTGGATAAAATAGCTATGGGACATTTACAAAATGGAATACTTGGAGGATGGAATACTACTCGGCCATAAAAAAAAGAAATTTTACTCTTCGTGACAGCATGGATAGATCTGGAGAACATTATGCTAAATGAAATAAGCCAGTCAGAGAAAGACAAATGCTGTATGATTTCACCCGTATATATAATTTAATGAAAAAACTGAATTAATAATCAAAATAGAGACAGACTCATAGATAGCAGGATGACAGCTCTGGGTAGGTTGGGAGTGGAGGGATCAAGCAAAAAGAGAAAAGGACTCATGGACATGGACAGCAGGGTGGTGGTTGGGGGGTGGAGGGTATAAGGGGGATAAATGGTAATGGAAAAAATACAATAAAAAATCCTTCCCAACTAAGACAAATAAATAAATAAAAACAAATAAATAAAATCTTTAGAAAAAATAAAGATATACATTTAGGAATCATTGGCTTATTGATGAGATTTAAAGCAATAATTCTGATTTATTTACTAAATGAGTTAGTGTAGATAGAGAACAGATCTAAAGATTGAGTGCTGGGGTACTTCAGTGCTAAGAGGTCAAGAAGAGAAAAAACAAGAAAATAAGACTGAAATGGAGCAACCAATGAAATAGTGCGAAACCCATGAGAGATTATACAGACTTTCTAGAAGAAAAGCTAACCTAAGTTGCCGCAGTTGCCTCATTTGCCTCAGTTTTCCAGCAGGGCAGGTTGGCTTCATCCTCAGTATCATTGCTAACTTTCTTTCAGGTGTGCCTTAGCTGTACTGTCAGCCCAAACTGGGGTTGGACTTAAGTTACAGGAAATTGTAATGTTATGCCGCCACAACCACTTCACTCCCAGGGCCACGGCTTGGTAGGGGTTGAAAGAATAAATTAATTTGTATATCAGCATTCCCTCATGAGTCTCAAAGTTCATTGCTTTTGTTTCCTGGTGACTGTATCAAAAATGAGCCTTTTCATAAATCTTATATAAATACCAAATAATAGATTCATACAGCTCAATTATTTCATTCCATATCTGAAGCCCTCAAAAAATCTCCAAACTTCCTCAGATGATGTAAAGGAACACTTGTGATTGGGTCCTAATTTTCTCTTTTCCATCATCTCTCATCCCTACTCCCTTCACTTTCCTTGCTCCAGCCAACCTGGCACACTGCCCCTTCAGTCCTCAGAATGGGACATGTTCTCCCTCGCTTCCAGGTTTTTGCACATGATCTTCCCTTGGAATATTTTCTCTTCCCATCAACTGGTAGCTACTTGTTCATTTTTAGGCCTCAGTTTAAATGTTACCTCAGTTTTCTTTTATCCTTACAATCCTTATTTGAGACTGCAAAATTCCCATATCATAGCTCTTATTAAACAATATTGTAATTTCCTATATACTTGTTCATTTCATCCTCTAGGCTAGGAATTGGCAAACTTTTTCTGTACAGGGACAGGTTATAAATATTTTAGGCTTCTTTACCATACATTCTCTGTCACAACTAATTGACTCTCATTATAGCATAAAACCAGACATAGAATTCGTGTAATCAAATGACTGTGTTCTAATAAAACTTTATTTATGAAAAACAGTGGATTACATTTGGCTCATGAGGATAGGAAATATAACTTTGTTGATTATTATGTCCCCAGCACAGTCCCTAAAATACAAATAAACACTCCACAAACATTTGTCTAAGGAATAAAGGACAATCTAGTACGATCTTTTGCCAAGAAAAATGGCCTCACTGTGATCATATAAAAGTTGTGCAATTTAAGTTACTTTATGTGCATTCTTTCAAAGCAGCCCTCAATACTTAATATCTTTTCTTCTTTGCTCCCGTCTAAAATTGGCATCGATTTTAATGTTCTGACTCAGTTTTCCTAATTTATTCTGGATGCTGAGGCAGTTACACAGACATGGGGGCTGTTGTTTGATCTGTACATTTCTAGCTGTGACCAGGAGTTGTAGATATTGCTTTCTTTTTACATGCAGTTCATATGGGATTGTCCCTGAGATCAAGCCTGTGTGCTGTGGTTATTGGGAGTCTGGTATTTATTGACCATTCCTGTCTCTCTTGCAGTACATGGAATTTGGGTAAGCAGTGATTCATTTGCAGAGATCTAATTTATTTAGATTCGTTTAATGGAGTTTCATGTGGTTTCTCGGCCATGGTTTACTTCCCCAAATTATGAACGGGAAATCAGGAGGTTTACGAGAATTTTGGCTTGTACCTTTGCCAGGTAATGAGTAAAACATGGTGTAGGGGAAGAGAAGCTATGTTTGTGGTAGTCACATCTTTTAACCAGACATTGTCAAGATGTTGAGCCAGATTGGGTCAGATGAGCAAGTTAATCCCTGGGAAATCTCATTACTTCTGGGTTATTTAAAAGAAAAGAAAAACAATAGAAAAGATGCTTATATTTTTAAAGTGACCCTGCAGAACCATAATTATTTCCACTACCAGGGGATTTTTAGTTTGTTTTGAGCACCAACGAAACCCAGAAGAGAAAGCGCTTTAAGACTCCATTCACCTAAGGGTGAACTGGGCACATGAGCCAGAAATGGGGAAAGACAAGCTTAGCCCTGCCCTTGGTGCAGAGATCTGGCTCTGGGCCCGTAAGACACACAGAACTGGCCACTTCAGTGAGCGGAAGTACTACCCAGTCCAAGTGGTTTTTCAACTATGTGTGAATTGTAATAAAAAGCGTTCACATTTTAAAGTTAAATGCAGAATAAAGAAAAAGGAAAAGGATTAATGAGAAGTTAGAAGAGTGAAGATTATAGAAGAGGCAATAAACAGGAGTAAAAAAAGTCCATTTATATTTATATTTTTATAGTACTTTATAGGCTAAAATAAATTTCTAAACAACTTCTACATGTAATTCCTTCAATGGCCCTCTGAACTAAGACAGAGTTAAATAATCCCTTTTGGCAAATAATGAAACTCACTTTCAAAGACATTAAATGACTTGGTCATATTCAGTACGTATCCTTCCGGCAAATGAAGGAAAGAGCTACACTTATTTCCATCGCCATTCACCTATTCAGTTTATCTCTTTTTTCCATGGGATTCACTATTTTCTTATGTAGCTTCTTTTCAAATTCTAAATCTTGAGCTTTCAGAGTTCAAGGGCTAATTTTCTGTTGGCCAACGTTTTTTCTGTATCCTCATAGCTTGGCAGGGTTGTTTCTTCCATTTTTTGCCCCATCACTTTCACAGTCAGTGCATCAGCGGAGGGAGAGGTGAACAGGGGGAAACAGAGGCTCAGGAGGGTGGCGAGATATGTGTGTTGGGTTAAATAGGAAGCCATAAATGAAAGGAAGGCTAGCAGTTTTAAGGACATTCGCCACCCAGATAGGAAGAGATAATACTTTTTTCTTCTTTTTGATTATTAATGTAATAATTGACACTATTCACAGCTGTAGGCATTTTGTTAAGATCACAAGGCATGTTTTATAAAGGGCACAAAGTGGTCAATTAAAAGGATGTAAATGAACATTTTAAAGAGCAAGATCATTTGTAGTTTCCATTTAAATTAAAATGCTACGTAGAGTTTTCTTTTAGGCTGCACCTATGAGCCATAGGAATAGGTTTCTCTGTTTTAAGTTTAGAAAGTACATTTGTTTCTTTGTGATTTGATCCCTGGTGTTTTCAGATGGAACAGTTGTAGGTGGAAGAAACATGACATGGAGATGTTATCCGCTTTACTTGACGTTGCCCGATGCTGTCATCGCATATTAATTTTGTGTTTGTTTCTGTATAATGGAAACATTTAAAATATTTGCCCATATATTCTTCACTAGCAGATTCTCTCACTCAGGATACCCTACTGGAAACTACCACCTTACATTTATGTAAACAGTGATCTAACCATGCAAAATATTTTAGATACAAATCCCAGATTCCCTTGTCTGTGTTAGAGAAGGTGCCCCAGAGCTCACTTCAGCCAGAGCCAGTTAAACTTATACACATGGAAATGCTGTTCTTTGTTTGCATAATACCTTTGTACTCACGTTTTCTGCTCTGTTTTAACACATGGAGTTAGTTCCTCAGACGTCATATCAATCACTGAATAAGGAATTCTTTCATCTAGTGGCAGATATTTAACATCTGTCTTCACATTTTTTTATGCTGTTCCTCAGTTTCAAAAGAAACTCTAATCCTATAGATGACTGGCCTTGGGTTGTTATTGTCATTATTATCATCATCCACATTATTTTCTGCCAGTTTTTCAGGTCACTCCTGGTTCACTACCAGAAGAGGAATCTGACTACAGGAAGTTAAAGTTAAGTAAAATTTGAAGACACAGATTAAAATAATTTGGAGTATTCACATGGAAGGGCAAAAAAAAAAAAAAAAAAAGAAGAGAAAAAGGAGGGGGTACAGTTGGGTCCAAGAATAATAATCAGTTTATAGGATGACAGAACTCTGAACCACATTTTAAAATAGTCAGATGGCTACTCAATTTACCTATTCTTTGGCCTCTGTCATCACCTCCACTACATCACCACTGTTTCTTCCTTTCACTAGCCAGTTGCAATGGATGTGGGTATTTAAAGGGCAAATGGACTAGAAGTCAAGAAACCTGGATGCAAGACCTGACTTTGCTGCTGGGATAAATCAGTTAAAGTCTCTAAGTTTGTTTTTGCAGCTCTAAAATGGGATCAATGACACCTGGCTGCCTCATCTATGATTAAGGTGAGGTAAACATAAGGGAGTATGGAAGCATTTAAAAAATTCTACAGTTTTATACCATATAAGCTATTCTGACAATCAACATTATTACTATACTCAGTTACATTAGAAATTTCAGTAACTCACTTTATGCTCCCACAATTTTTTTAGAACAGGTACTTTACCTGTAAGGCATGTGGACTGAGGGACCGAGGCTGCTGTTTCTCAGCAGTAATTTCACATGCCCTGACCAAGGATTGAACCCGCCACCTTGGTATATGGTAAGGACACTCCGACCGAGTTGCCTGGCCACAGTCACGGTTCTGTTTTTTTGAGTCAACTCTGAGGGACCCAACTGTGAAGAAAAAGAATGTTGGTAAAACACAACAGCAACCAGAAATAGATTGACAAAACCAACTGGCTGTTGTTGCATGAGGTAGCTTGCAGTGCTCTGGAATTGACACTTTACACTATTAATGAATATATCATCAGTTTCATTGTTTTGGGTGACATCTGGATAGGTTAGTGGATTGTCACAGTAGGTCATTGGCCATTTGTATATTGATTTTGCAAAACTATTTTGTGCTGTAAGGGGGCACCCCCACCTAGGAAATCTCAGTAATTATTAAGGTATATTTCAATTTCCACCAGAAAACTTCTGAACTAAATGACATCACCAGTGGCATATTATCATGAAAAGAACATGGATCAGGGTGAGAAAACCTCTAATCTTAGTTTTAGTCCCCCATGTATGGTATTGGATATGCTACTTCTTTCACTAGGGCCTCAGATGTGGAAGTTGGAGCTGATGATTGTCCATGCCTTTGCAACACTAATACTCTCATTATTCTACTAATAATGGTGCTCTGTGGGTGCCTGCCATTCATAGGTGGTTAACAGAGAATAGAAATTTGCAGAATTCCTAAAGGATAATAGTTAATTGTGTAGATAAAAATACTAACTAGTAGAATCAGAGTCAGACAAATGGCAAAGACCTTGAAATGACCAGAAAATACAATAAATTCAAAGATTAAGAAAATTGAATTCCTAGGCCCTGTCTGGCTAGCTCAGTTGGTCCAAGCGTTGTCCCAATACGCCGCGGTTGTGCGTTCAATCCCTAGTCAAGGCACATATAAGAATCAACCAATGAATGCATAAATAAGTGAAATAACAAATCAATGTCTATCTCCCTCTCTTTTTCTCTCCCTCACTCTCTCTCTCAAAAAATCGATAAATAAAAATTAAAATAAAAAGAAAAGAAAACTGAATTCCTAAACAGCAACTATGTTAATAGTTATAATTATTTAGTAACTATTTAGTAACAATAGTTAACCACACAACTGGTTAATAGTATTTTCTTATCGCAGCTTGAAGTTCTGTCAAATCTATGGGACACAATTAGTCTCTATCAGATACTTCATTCAAACATAAAAAAAAAATACATAGATTTTCATTAAACTTGGAGGATATATTTGGGATAGTTTGATATAATAGAGATGGGTTACAACATTTTTAATTTTCACCCAAATATCTATTGGGACTTTCCTTTTCACACCACCATCCCTTTCCAAGTGACAAACATTGCACTGTGTTTTGAAGAATGACCATTTCGGAGTGTTTGGCTATTAAAGAGGGGGATAACTACATAGAGCAGACTAGACAGAGGTCAGCAAAGGCTGTGAATTGGTAAATGTCCTGTGTAATGATAATGTATCAAGTAATATAGGAGGGGTTGTCAACATAAGTCCCTTACCTTACGGAAATAAAAAGAATAGGTAATGGTGCTCCCCAAAATGGCGACTCATTGTCTGCAGGTATTGGCACAGATTTGGAGCCTCCTTGGCACCGGCCCTAGGCTGCAGTCAGAACACACTAATGCCCATTCCTGTCTTCTCCTCGTATTTTACCCCTGTTATGTTTTCTCATTCCAACCCTGCCCCTTAGGTACTATCACAACTTCACTCCCCTAGTCTCCCCAATTCCAATGACTGTCATCTATTCCCTTGAGGGTTAACGGTGAGGGTAGTGTGGGTAGGATGAAAAGAGTATGTGTGGGGTTGCCTGGATTTTTTCTATATTCTTTCTATTTCTAGTACAATGGCAGAAACTCTTTGCTGTTTTAATTTCTCAAGAAATTTCTGTTTTAATTCTCAAGAAACAATTTTGGCAGTTAAAAATATTTTCAGGGTTTTTTTTTTCTTTGTGTTCCCTTTGTAACAAATTAATTGACTACCTAACTTGACTAACAAGAGGAAGGGTCACATAAAAGGAAATCTGGGAAGAAAAAAACCCCAAAGTTTAATATTTTAAGTTAGGGGTTGGCAAATTATAGCCAGGCTACAAGCCATCTGTTTTTATAAATAATTGTTTATTGGGGCTCAGCTACATTCACTTACTTATGTATTGTCTATGGCTGCTTTTGGTTCAACAATGACAGAGACTGACTAACCAACAATACTTAAAATAGTAATGTTATAATAATAGTAACAGTTTACTAATAGTATATACTATCCAATCCTTTAAGAGAAAGTTTGTTAACCCTATTTTAAGATATTATCTTATAAAAATCTGACTTAAAATACAACTTAATGTTCTTCTTTCTGGACAAAATAGCCTGAGAGGGCCAGATTTACTCTTTCACCTGAGATTTAAAAAGAGAGAGAGAGAGAGAGAGAAAAGAAGAAGAAGGACAAGAGGAGGAGGAGGAGGAGGAGGAGGAGGATATTTTCCAACATTCTGGATATCAGGCAATTGGCTGTAATTCTTCAGAGGCAAGAAACAAATGAAGTAAACCATATGATTTCCCCATATCAATATCTTAGGAGAGTTCCCATATCATGGTAGAGGAGGGGCACCCCAGTCAGAGCCCAAAGGACACTCTGAGTTCAGGAGAAGGAGCTAAGAGGCTGTTGCTTGCCTGCATGGGAAAACATGAAGGAAAAACTAACAGAATCAGAGAGAAATATAAACAACTCAACAATAGTACAAAAGCTGGAGGCTTCCATCCCTCACTTTCGACAATGGATAAAACAAGCAAGCAGAAGACCAATAGGAAACAGAAGACTTGAACAACACTTAAACCAACTAGATCAAAAAAGATGTCTATAAAATACTCCACCTCCAAAGGCAGAATATACCAACTCCTTGAGGGCATATGAAACACTCTCCAGCATTGACAATGTGCTAGACCTTAAAATAAAGTTTAATAAATTTAAAAGGGTTGAAATCATACCAAGTGTTATTTGAGTACAGTGGGATAAAAGTAGAAATCAATAACAGAAAGAATCTGAGAAATTCACAAATATGTGGAAACTAAACCTCCCTAAGTAACCAATGGGTTACAAGGAGAAATCACACGGGAAATTAGAAAATTCTTTGAGATGAATGAAAATGAATATATAACATACCAAAACTTATGGGTAATTCTTAGAAGAAGATTTATACTTATAAATACCTATGTTAAAAAATAAGAAAGATCTCAAATCAACAACCTAAATTTCCACTTTAAGGTACTAAGAAAAGAAGAACAAATTAAACTCAAAGCAAGGAGAATGAAGGAAATCATAATGATTAGAACATAGAGCAATGAAATCAAGAAGAGGAAAACAATAGAAAAAATCATGAAAGCAAAATTTGGTTCTTTTAAAAGATAGACAAAATTGACAACCTTAAGTAGACTGACCAAGAAGAAAAGAAGACTGAAATTACTAAAATGAAAAATACACAAGAGGGCATTACTACCAACCTTACAGAAATAAAACTATTTACAGGGAAATGCCACGAACAACTATGTGCATTAGTAAATTAGATAACATACATGAAATGGACAAATATCTAGTAAGGTACAAGCTACAGAGATGAACCCAGGAAGAAATGAAAGATCTAAATAAGCTTATAACAGGTAAAGAAAGTGATTTCATAATTTTAAAACTGCCCACAAAGAAAAACCTAGGCCCAGATGGGTTGTAAATTCCACCAAACATTTAAAAAGCATTAACACCAATTTTCACAAACTCTTCCAATGATTATAAGAGGAAAGAATATTTCCCAGTTCACTCTATGAAGCAATGCCCTGACTAAAAGAAGTGCATTTTAGAATATAAAGATACAACTAGGTTAAACAAAAAGTGTGGACAAAAAAATACCATGCTAACTCTAGTGAAATGACTATATTAATATCCAAGTAGATTTCAGAGTAAAGAATATTACTAGGGATAAGGAAACTCAATTCATAATAAAAGATGCCAATTATTCAAAAGGACATGATCAATTAGGTTTATACACGTAATAAGATAGCTTTGAAATACATGAAACAAACTCATGGAACTGAAAGAATAAATTGGGAAATCTCAGTTGAAGTCAGTTATTGAGAGAAGACAAGTAGAAGAGTTACAAGGATTTTATAGATGTTTAAACAACCATCAACAGACTTGACTGACATTTATCAAAGACTCACTTAACAACAGCAGCACGCAACATGTTTTCAAGTACAGTACACACAGATTATTTACCAAGATACAATATGTCTGGACCATAGAACAAATCACAATAAATTTAAACAATTCAATTCATACAAAACATGTTCTCTTACCACAATGAAATTAAACTAGAAATTAATAACAGAAAGATCCCAATCAAAATCCCAGCAGACTTTTTGCATTTTTGTAGAAGTTGACAAACTGATTCAAAAATCCATTTGGAAATACAAAGGACATAGAACAGACAACTTTGAAAAAAAAAGATGGAAGCTAACATTTGATTTCAAAAGTTATTACAAAACTACAGAAATCAAACATCATTATATTGGGTAAACTTAGACAAATAAATCAATGGAACAGAAGAAGAAGTCCAGAAGATTCACACTTACAATATATGGATAGCTGATTTTTCACAAAAGTGCAAAGCAATAGAATGGAGAAAGGACAGTCTTTTCAACAAATAGTAGTGGAACAATTGGCTCTGTGTGAGTGTGTTTGTGTGTGTTTGCAAAATAACTTGGACACTTACCTCAAATAATATACAAAAATTAACTCAAAATGAGTCATAGGCTTCAATGTAAAGCTGTAAAATTTCTAGGAGAAAATACACAGAAAGTACTTTGCAATCATTTTGGCCAAGATTTTTTTAGACATAACATCAAAAACAAAATTCATAACATAACAAGTTAGTAATTTGGACTTAATTTCTGATATTCAAATGAATGGGAAAGAGGAGCCAAAGACTGGGAAAAAATATGTGCAAACCATTTCTCTGAAAAGAACCTGTATTCAGAATATATAAAGAGCTCCTAAATCTCAACAATAACAAAACAAACAATAAAATTAACAATGGGCAAAAGATTTGAACAGACACTTCATTAAAAAAAAAAAGATATTTAGATGGCAAATGATGAAAAAGAACCAGGGCCATGGAAATAAAGAACAAACTGACAGTGACCAAAAGGGAGGGGGATGGGGGATTATGGGGAAAAAAAGGGAAAGGGTAAGTCAAGGAACATGTATATAAAGGACACTTGGAAAAGGACAGTGATGGGGGGAGATTGAATGTGGGAGAGGAGGGTAGGCAGGGCAAGAGAGAGCAATGGGGGAAAAATGGGGACAACTGTAATTGAACAACAATAAAAATTTTTTGAAATAAATAAGTAAATGATAAAAATGCTCTACCTTATTAGTCATTAAAGAAATGCAAATTAAAACTATAATGAAATATCATCACATACCTGTTTACAGTTCTATGATAAAAACTACTGACCATATCAAATATTGATGAGGGTATGAAACAACTGGACATTTCATGGGAATGCAAAACTGCTTTGGCAAACAGTTTAACAGTTTCTTTAAAAGTTAGAAATATACTTACCATACTACCCAGTCATTCCATTCCTATATATCTTCCAAGAGAAATGAAAACATGTCGGTAGTTAAGTTTTTAAATGAATGGTCATAGCATCTTTATTTGTAATCATTGAAAACTGAAATCAGCCCAAATGGCCATCAAAAGATGAATGCATAAACAAATTATGGTATAGCCATATATTGAAACACTACACAGCAGTAAAAAGGAATGAACTATTGTACACGCGACAACATGAATCAGTCTCAAAATATGCCGAGTTATTTAAAAATGTCAGATAAGAAAAAAGAGGATATAGTGCTTTCTGGAGTGGCTCAGTGGATTGAGTGCCGGCCTGACAACCGAGGGGTCACCGGTTTGATTCCCGGTCAGGGCACGTGCCTGGGTTGTGGGCCAGGTCCCCAGCCGGGGTTGTGTGGGAGGCAACCACGTATTGATGTTTCTCTCCCTCTCTTTCTTCCTCTCTTCCCTTCTCTCTAAAAGTAAATAGGTAGCATCTTTAAAAAAAAAGAACATAGAATATGATTCCATTAAATACAACTTTAGAAAAGTCAAACTAATTTATAATGACAGAAAGTGTCCTCTTAGGAAGTGATGAGAGGGAAAGATTATAATTGTGTGCAAGGAAACTTTTTGAAGTGATTATATATATATATAGATATATATATCTATATATATCTATATATATATATTCAGTATTTTGATTGTGGTGATGGTCTTACATATACATATGAGGTGTGTCCAGAAAAAGTCCCGCAATTGTTAATGTAATGAGAATGGTTTGCATGACATCAGTGTAACCTGGCAACCGAGGAGAGTGGACTGGGATGGGCATGCGTGAACAATGAAGACTTCACTGTACTACTAGCAAATGGGGTCAGTAGATGCCTTTGAGTGAGCATGTGTACTGTGTGGCCATTGCATTCAAAATCACTGAATGAGTAGAGCAACGAATCTGCATCATATTTTGTTTGAAGTTTGAATATTCCTTTGTGGAAACTATTGGATGATTTAGAAGGCTGCAGCTATGGGCAACTGGTGATTGGCAGCTTCATCACAACAACATGCATGCTCATGCATCATGTCTCTTGTAGAACTTTTTCATGAAACATCAAATCACCCAGGTGGCTAAGCCCCACTACAGCTCAGGTTTGGTGCACTGTGGTTTCTGGCTCTTCCCAAAACTAAAATCACCTTTGAAAGGGAAGAGATTTCAGACCCTTGATGAGATTCAGGAAAATATGATGGGTCAGCTGATGAAGACTGGGAAAACTGTGTGAGGTCCCAAGGTACCTACTTTGAAGGGGACTGAGGTGTGATTGTTTTGTGTGCAATGTTTGTTGTATCTTGTATCTTCTTCAATAATTGTCTCTATTTTCCATATTGCAAGGCTAGATACATTCTGGACAGACGTCATATGTCAAAACACCCTATTGTATCATTTAAATGTATGCACTTTATCATATGTCAATAATAAGCTCATTTAAGTATATGTGTGTGTATTACAATACAGCCTATGTGGTATACAAAAATTCATTCTGGGCAACCCTGAAAGCTGTCTCAAAGAAACAGGAAGTTTTCCTGTTGAGCAGCTGTAGATATGCCTTTGCAGTAGTGTTATTTCTCACATGGGCAAGACCGTGTGGGTGTTCCAAGGAGAGTTAGCTGCATGAGTACAGTTATTTAACAATGACTTGTGATTCTAGAGCAACGCTGGGAAAATGGCTGGTGTGAAATAATAGATCTTTACTTATGAGTATTACTGGTCAGCTTTAAAGGCATCGCTTATAAAAGTGATTATCCATAATCACTGTTTTATAACACTATTCCAAGAAGTCTTTAAGAAAGAAAGTGTATAGGCTAGAATCACAATCCCCTTGTTCCTTTCTTTATTTATCATACCTAAAACAAACAAGCAAACAAACAAACAAAAATAAAACAATTCTGGTTAACCCCAACTGTCTTCCTGATCATTTCCTGAGTTGGACCAGCTGAGAGGTGCTAGAGAAAATTATACCACCATGCCCATGGAATTCCTTTTAAATTTATGTCCAAAAATCTCTAATGGATAGTTGCTAAAAGTGAAGAAAGCCCTGCTAAGTGCATTTTCTCTCTTTCCACAATAACCATTTTACATTTCTTCTCTTGTTTTCTGGAACCTTCTGCTCCTACCTCTCTGACCTAATGATTTTACTTGAAATTTCACTGAAAATATAGAAGCAATCAGAAAAGAACTTTTATATTTTTCATACTACCAAGTCTATCAGTCCACCAATTTATGTACCGTGCACTCTGTCTTTCCTCTTTCACGATGTTCTGTGTACTTGTCTGTTTATGGAACCCTTCTCCTTGGATAAGGGATTCAAGATTTCTGCCTCACATTTAGATATGGGAGTGCCCCAGAGCTCAGTCTTTGGTCATCTTCTCTATTTACGCTTTTAGCCAACACTTTCTCTCTGGGTAATCCCACCTAGTACTATGACTTTAAATACCATCAATATGTTGCTGATTCCAAAGTTTTACCTCTAACTCTGGCCTCTCCCTTGAATTAAACTGCATGTCACTTTCACTGCCACCACTTCTGTTAAGCTACCTTCACATATGCCAGGACTAGTGTACTGGCCTCCTTATTTGATTTTTGCTACTCCCACCCACCCATTCTCTCTGAAGTAGCCAAAATGATATTTTTAAAGCCTAAGTAAGATCATATTTATTCTCTATTTTAAAACTCCACAGTGGTTTTTACTGCCATTAGGCTAAAACCCAAATTCCTGACTGTGACCTAAAACAGGGGTCAGCAAACTAAAGTTTACAGGCCAAATTCAGCCTGCCACCTGTCTTTGTAAATAAAGTTTTATTGGAACATGGCCATACCCATTTATTTACTTATCCTTCATGGCCGGTTGAGTGTTATGATGGCAGAATTGAATTCTTGCAACAGAAACTATATGTCTCCAAAGCCTAAAATACTATCTGGCCCCTTTAAGATGACATTTGCCAATATACAACATCTCAAGAGAGAGGGGAGAGGGTGGAGAAAAAGAAAGAATAAAAGAAAATAATTTTTTTAAATCTCAAGTTTGGTGAGATTACTTGAAGTCCAAGTTAGAGAATTTTGAGTGTCTTTTGGCTTCATCGGTAACTCCTTAGATGTGCCAGGGGTTCTGCCTGTCATCTTAAGACTTTTTCAACAAATTTGCTGGTAGAATTTCTAAGTTTGTGCTTTTTGCCAAGGACTCTGCTGATGGTCGATGCATTCTTGAAAAGCTGCCTGTGTAGATGTAATTAGAACACGACTTAGGTCTCAGGATGAAAATGTTTTCCATAAAAACAATTTTCCAATTCTTAAATGTAAGTGAGAAAATAGTTTTGCTACTCAGAATTTTGTATTTAAGGCAATTTCTCAAGAACACATCTGCTCTTGTACATAGGCAAACACCAAATTGGTCTTTCCTCCTAGAATTTGTACAGGTGATCTCAGGTCAAAGAATGCCTGTCAGGCTATTTAAAATTCCTCCTGTTATTTAATTGATGCTTTGGCCTTGCAGAATCAAGAAGAGTAGAGGAAGGAATTAGCAAAGGATTTCCCTAGAAATAGAGAGTATTCCTTTCTTCACATAGTATTTTTAAGGTAAAAACACCCAGAATTATGATGTTGTGTTCCTAAATTTTATTAAAATGCCAAACTCCCAACTCCCTAATATTGATTGCCAGACAAATACTGCCAAAATATTGAACCTCACAGGATA
Organism: Mormoops blainvillei; assembly: GCA_004026545.1. Taxonomy (NCBI): domain Eukaryota; kingdom Metazoa; phylum Chordata; class Mammalia; order Chiroptera; family Mormoopidae; genus Mormoops; species Mormoops blainvillei. Next base: position 124,862 of record PVJD01000467.1, on the reverse strand, counting down.
TGGTACATGGTAAGCCCAAAAGCATATTTGTTGAACAACTATAACACAAAACAAAACAAAAATGTTTTCCTTTTGTTTTTTCCAGGGATTTTTTTTTGTGGTAAAATACACATACAGTTTGCTATCTTAATCATTTTTAAGTGTACAGCTCACTGATGTTAAGTATATTCACCTTGTTGTAAAACAGATCTCTAGGGCTCTCTCATCTTGTAAATCAGAAACTCTATACCCGTCAAACAATGCCTCCTTTCCCTCTCCCACTTGCCCCTTGATTCCTTTATTTTATTTTTATTTTTAGTGTGATTTACATACATATTTCACTTATTTCTTATAACTGTCATGTGGATAATTATTTTATTTAATTTTTATTATTTGCGCTATTACTGACGTCCCCATTTTCACTCCCTTTGCCCACCTCTCCCTAACCCTCCTCCCCCGTTCCCTCTGGCCATCACCACACTGTTGTCTGTGTCTCTGAGTTATGCATACATGTTCTTTGGCTAATCCCTTCACCTTCTTTCATCCAGTCCCCCCTACCCCCCAAGGAACTCTTACCTTTTGTGACAGCATGGATGGATGGACCTGGAGATTATTATGCTATATGAAATAAGCCAGTTGGTGAAAGACAAGTACCATATGATCTCACTTATATGTGGAATCTAAATGAACAAAATAAACTGACGAACAAAATAGAAACAGAGGCATGAATACATAAATTGAACTCTTTTAGATACCTCATCAAAGTGAAACCATATGCTATTTGTCTTTTTGTGCCTGGCTTATATCACTTAGAATGTATCCTCAAGGTTCATCCGTGCCATAGCATTGGCAGGATTCCCTCCTTTTTAAGGCCGAATAATGTTCCATTGTATGTATACACCACATTTTATTTATACATTCATCCATCAGTTGTCATCTGGGTTGCTTCCACCTCTTGGCTACTGTGAATAATGCTGCTGTGGACATGGGTATACAGATACCTTTTTAAGACTCTGCCTTAAATTCATTTGGATACAGAGGTGGGATTAGATCATATAGTAATTCTATTTTTAATTTTAATGATTAAGTTTTATTTAGTATAATTTAATTTAATAGATTGAAAGTTTATTTTCATTTCTATATGGCCTTTCTCTCAGTGTGGTTCAATGAAGTCCATGAAGAACAGAGAAGGTAAAAATAGTTTTATAGTCAGTAGGAGAATGGGATCACAACAGGACTGTAGTAAGGTTATACTAAAAATTGTAGGTAAATTGGGGTCCCACCTTAGGTCGGTGATCAGAAATTCATAATGACAGTAATATAGGTGGATGCTGTTATCACAACTACCGTTGTCACTGCTACTACACTATGATATAGATTGGCTTTTGAATTGATAGCTGGGGCATTGAACGGTAGAAGTCTGTACCACTACAAGCCATCAAATGTTGAGTTCCTAATTTAAAGCACTTTCTCTGGAATATGCTTCTCGTTTTTTGGTCATAAAGAACAACATGGCCCTAGAAGTGCTCTGCTCAGAACTTCCAATTGAAAATAGCAGTTACGGAGGCAGCAGGAGTTCAGACTGAGGTTGTCATCATGTGTAGCTTTCTTAAGTTTCTTTCTTAAAGTTCAAAGTCATTAAAGTAATTCCTCAGCATGGGCTCCACTCACCATGCTTTGTTCTGCAGGGGTAATTACCATCGACACTAATGGGAATTCTGTATTCGATTCAAGAAGTAAGCATAGCACTAGCAACTGAAACAGAACACGAATTACTGCTCTGCATCTAAATGTTCTGCCAGGTTTTCAAGGGACAGAGAGTTCACTGGGCATTAGAAAAGCACTTCAGTAAATTCTTCCACTGCTTCTGCACTTATTTATATTTTTCTAGAATTTAAGAATGCATTAAAAGATACTGTTTTATAGAACCGAGACTAGAATGACAACAATCATTTAAGTGCTTATGATGTGTGAGATGCAGTATGCTTAGCACCTTAGTTATTTACTTTACATTTTGCTTATTTACTTGTTCTCACAGCAGCCTTTGAGGTGTTAGTCCCCCGTGTTTTCCAGGTGTGACACCTGAGAATAGGGAGGACCTGTAGTTTCCCAATGCTCAGCGCAGGTTCTCAACACTGAGTGAAGCTCTGAGAGCAAATATGGAGAAGGCGCCTTTCAGGGTCTTGTCTGAAAGAATAAATCCACGTCTGTTGCCACAGAAGAAGAAAGTGATGACATTATGGACAGGAATGCAGGCCAGACCCTGCTTCTCAGGCTGCACTCAGAAAAGTGAATGTGTCTCTGGTACCAAAGGCAGGATGCTCAGCAATGTAGGCTGAAACCTATAGTTTTCAGTGCCTGAGGAGAGAGTATATATGGAGGCCCACATACCATCTATCTACATATTTCAATAAAGCTATTAAACTGTTGAATAAAACATGTACTGTCTTCTTATCTTGACAAATATACTCCTATAATGGCCTGTAAGGCAGGCATTGAATTTAAAATTCTGACTTCTCAGAGCTCCATGGCAGAATGTGGCAGAGGAGAAAAAGCCACTAGCCTGTGGCCTGCCCCCATTTTCTTTCCACCCCACTCTGTCCCTCTCTGCAAAGGGCCTAACACAGGTGTGTGTGGACATCTCACCGCAATCTCCATTTACAACCCTCTCACCCCACGTTCAGCAGTCCGCTAGCTGTGCACTTGGCCTAGATTACTGTTAGTTAGGAACGCTAGTATGTTATGGTGATAGTCTGGCCTGCTCTTGGAAAGACGGACAAGTGCATAGATGGTGGATGTGGGATTGGGAAATTTGACAGGAAATCCCAGAACCCTGCAGGACATGGTCTAGAAGAAGAGTCTGAGTGACACGTCCTCTTGCTACCATGGAAGAAACCTCACACTATGAGGAGTATGGCCATGAGAGCCCATGTCAGGGCCCCTAAAGGGTGAAATGGGGAAGGAGTCTAAGGGGTCAGCTTGAGTCTTGGCTTTGGAGAGAAATTAGAATATCAATAGAGAAGTTCAGTATTTTTTAGACTTCAGAGACTCTGGGAACTTTTTTCCAGTACCCTTTTGTGCATAGAATCTGCATGATCTTAGTAAATGATATCACCATCTGTACAGTTACCCAGACCAAAACCGTTGAAGTCGTTTTTGTTTTCTGTCTTTCATTCCAGTCACATATAATCCCTCAGAGCAAATCTTGCCAGCACTACCTCCAAAAGTTATCCAGAATTTAACTACTCCTCAGCACCTCCAATGTTCCTATTTTGGTCCAAACCGCCATCGCCAGTCTCCTGGATTGGGTAGTCTCTGTGTTTCCTGTTGCACCCCTAGTCTCTTCACAGCAGAGCAGCCAGAACTTTGGCATTTGCTCTCTTCTCCCTGCCTAGAATGCACTGAGACAAATTTTGGATGGCTTCCTACCTCACCTCCTTCTTTCAAACACCATATTCTCAGTGAGACCCCTTTCTGCTGGCCACATCTAGAATTGCCATCTTCCTGATAAGCCTGATATTTTCCCCTTTTTTATTAATTTTTCTCTTTGCACTTATTACCTTCTGACATACATGTATTTTGCCCCATTTGATTGGGTATTTTCTGTCTCCCTCCACTACAATACAAACTCATGAGAGCAGGAATTTTTTCTCTATTGTACTTACTGCTGCATCTCTAGAATGCACATAGTCACTAAATACATTTTTGATGAATGAATGAATAAGTATCAGTAGTAGTATAAACTAGCCAGCTCTTGTTTCACTGGCTATGAATAGGGTATTTATATTTATATTTATATTTATATTTACAGATATATATATTCAGAGTAGGAACACAGGAGGATATAATCAGGGTAGTTTTTAAATCTTGCCTTGGCTCTATCTTGACACATAATAAATCCTGGATAATAACCTATTTGCTGCTTGATCAGAAACTTCATGATACATAATTTTACATAGTACATTTTTAGAAGTGACTAAATTATCCAGAACTTCTTCTTTGATAACTTCCCCTAATCATCAGCCCTGCAAAGTCTTAGCAGCCACATTTGTATTCTCAGTTCCAACTGCTCTGACCCAGGTGTAACAGTTAGAATTAGAGTCTCTTCTCTCTCTGTCTCTGTCTCTGTCTCTGTCTCTGTCTCTGTCTCTCTCTCTTATAAATTAACTCAGGTGGTAAGCAGACTAGGCGGATGCTAACAAGAACCAAGACTTCTTTTAGTTTGTTCATCCATCCTCCATCTTCAAGCTAAGCCTTGTACTTCAGGATACAACATGGCTATTTAAGCTCCAGACAACACATTCACATTCCAGTTAGCAGAAAGGTTAAAAAAAATCAGCAGGAGTCTGGAATATCTTGTCAGAAAGCAAGTGTATGTCCAATGATGTTGGAGGCAGTGTTAAACAATACATAAAGATGTCAACATAGGGGGGCTTCCACAGGTCAACTTGAGTATCACAAAGAGAATAATAATTATGATTAATCAAAACAAATAGAATCTAGGATTGGGAAAACATTCAGGATGATGCTAAACAAGAAAGTAAAAATGTGGAAAATGGTAAATATCATATTAAAAAGATATTAATGTAAATATATTAAAAAGGTTGCCATATGTTGTATTTAAATTTTATTTTATATTTAGAGTTACTATAATGAGTTTTAACTTAAAAAATACATGTATATGTGGCTTAAAAAGCACTCTTTCCAAAACACGGGGTAGCATATGGTTATGAAGCAGAAATCTGGAGGCAGATTATCTGAATTTGATCCCAGATTCATTATTTATTAATTTTCCTGTGTCTATTACCTCAGTTGTAAAATGAGAATAGTAGTACCTAATTCATAGGGTTGTTGTGAATTTAAATGAGTTAATAGACATTAAGCATTCAGAATTGTGCCTAGTATACCACAAACAAGGTATTTAAAAAAATCTATGTATTCTATCTACCTACCTATCTATGCATCTATCTCTAAAGCAAAGAAGAAGGGAGGTAATGATAGGTATATAGATAGGTAGATAGATAGATAGATTTTAAAAGCAACAAACATTAATTTAAAAGGGCTTCTATCACTGTCAATAGAAGATGTCCTGATTACTGTAATTACAGATTCCTCAAAGGAAATATCTCCAATACTGAGAAGGGTGAATGGCGTATAACATGGGGTTAATAAGTTGGTGATGAAATGTAATAAACTGAAAAAACTGGAAGTTGAAATGTATATTAAAGATTTGGAATATGTTCTCAAATATTCCACTACAAAGAGCTTTGTTCATTTTATTTTATTTTATTATTTTAATTTTAATTTTTTCTTTTTTTCTTGTTGTTCAAGCACAGTTGTCTCCACTTTGCCCCCCCCCCACCTGCCCCCCCACCTCACCCACCCCTGCTTCCCGTCCTCAGTCTTATCCCCCTTTGGCTTTGTCCATGTGTCCTTTGTACATGTTCCTTGATAACCCTTCCCTTTCCTTCCTCCCTTATTCCCTCTCCCCCCTCCCCCTGGTTACTGTCATTTTGTTCCTTATTTCCATGTCTCTGGTTATATTTTGCTTACTTGTTTGTTTTGTTGATTAGGTTCCACTTATAGGTGAGATCATATGGTATTTGTCTTTTACCACCTGGCTTATTTCACTTAGCATAATGCTCTCCAGTTTCATCCATGCTGTTGCTAAGGGTAGGAGCTCTTTCTTTCTTTCTGCTGCATAGTATTCCATTGTGTGAATGTACCATAGTTTTTTGATCCACGCATTTACTGATGGGCACTTAGGTTGCTCTAACACTTGACTATTGTAAATTGTGCTGCTGTGAACATTGGGGTGCATAGGTTCTTTTGAATTGGTGTTTCAGGATTCTTAGGGTATAATCCCAGCAATGGAATTGCCAGGTCAAAAGGCAGTTCCATTTTTAGTTTTCTGAGGAAATTCCATACCATTTTCCATAGTGGCTGCACCAGTCTGCATTCCCACCCACAGCATATTAAGGTTCCCTTTTCTCCACAACCTCGCCAGCACTTGCTCTTTGTTGATTTGTTTATGATGGCCATTCTGACAGGTGTGAAGTGGTATCTCATTGTGGCTTCAATTTGCATCTTTCTGATGGCTAGTGATGCTGAGCATCCTTTCATATGTCCCTGGACCCTCTTTGTGTCCTCCTTGGAGAAGTGTCTGTTCAGGTCCTTTGCCCATTTTTTAATTGGATTGTTTGTCTTCCTAGAGTGGAGTAGTGTGAGTTCTTTATATATTTTGGAGCTCAAACCCTTGTCCGAGGCATCACTGGCAAATATATTTTCCCATATGGTTGGTTCCCTTTTCATTTTGCTGATGGTTTCCTTAGCCATGCAGAAGCTTTTTAGTTTGGTCATTTTAAATGGATACTTGCAACAGCAGGCTGATATATGCCTTCCCTAATAGTCCTTAGTAATTTTATAATTTGTCAACTAAACTTTAATTAGGACACCAATACATCTACTTACGGGACTTTATTTATAGCTTCCCTTGTAGTTAGGTGAGACCATGCGACTAAATTTTGTTCAGTAAAATCCAAATAAAAGTGTGGTGCAAGACACCTTGGAAGCCTCTTTAAAAGGTGTCTTTTCCCCCTTTTATTTGTGTTTCCTGACTACAGATATGATGGCTGGAATTTAGATGGCCACTCCAGATCTGAGGCAATGCCCTCTAAATGATAAGAGCAGGAAGACAGAGGAAGGAAGACATTATGGAACTACCATACCATTCTTGGTTGCCTACCTATATAACTTTATAATGTGAAAAAGATATGTGCTTCAATTTTATTTAAATCACTGTTATTTTTGAATTTTCTATTATATTCCATTATGACCAATTGCAAATAACAAAATACTATGAGGTTATTTAATATGTTTTTAAAAATATACTGTATACAAAGCACTGTAGTAGGTGCCATGAAGGAAACAAACTTGATTAAGATGCTGATCTTTACCCTTTAAGACCTTATAATTTGATAAGAAATATAAGTATATACACAAATAACTGCAACATAATGCAGATTGTGTTAGCTGTATATATAACTTAAATATTTAAATTTAAGTTTGCCTATGTAAGTGGTTGCCCATAACAACATGAGAAATAGGTTAAGAGTGATACTGCCAGCAGGAAGTATCGATAAAATTATATTTTACTTCTGACTTTAGCTAGACTGAATTTAGAATTAGTAAGACTGCATTTATTTAAATCAAAACTTACTTTAGTATTCAAGGGATTGGTGTTGTGTCTGTTTCACGATAAGGTGAAGGCATGGCTTATGTATTCTGTATGAAATTGCTCCTTACATTTGATTTCAACTCATCACAGATAATAATATAAAAGGTTTGAAAGGCAAATGAAGGAATACAAATTATATTGAAAACATACTCATCTGACTTTTAAGAGATGTAAATAATCAATAAAACTTTAGAATAAGCTTCTACTAATAAAAGATGGCTTGTGGCTTCATGCCAAAACAAAATATGTAAGTGATACAGCATATTGCTGACTTTAGTTTAAAAGTCCCATTTAAGAATGTCCTTATAGAAATACGAATGGATGTATTTTTCTGGATCTATCCCAGAACTATAAACTAATAGTATGAGCATACTAATACATGCAAAAATGTTTTGCTATCCTTATGAATTTATGCTTCCATACCAAAATAAATCATTTGAAAATTTAATTCAGGTTGGATCAAATATTTGACCACTCAATTTTTAGCTGACTTAGGAAATGTTTCTTAGAAAAGACAGGATTTTATTTTTATATCCTGTCAATGACATTTAGACAAAAATTTACTATTTCAAACTATACAAGTATATTACCTTTGCCTAAGCCAAAAGTTTCAATTTTATTTTCACTGCTCATAACACCTTCCATTTTTGTTGCTTAACTTCAAAGTACTGTCTTCAACATTTCAGCGTGCCTAAGAGAGACAGTCTTCGGGTCCAGGAATGTCCATGTTATATACACAAAAAGAGCTCAGTGGGTGTTAATAATAAGCGTTTGTATTGTGGGCCTTGTAAAATCTTATTGTTAAAGAAGTGCTCCTTAGAAGGGCAGCTTGCTGATGAAGTGGAAAGAAAAATGAGCTTTGAAGTAAAAAACAAAAACAAATAAAATCCTGGAACTAGGTTCTGTCTATTCTTTATAACTATGCTATCTTAAGTGTATTAAACTTCCCTGAGTCTTATTTTACTAAGTTGGGAGGAAATATACAGAGGTTAAAATGACTGACTGGGTTTTCATCCTTGATGGTTGTATAATTTTGGGCAACTTACTTAAACTCCCTTAGCCAAAGTCTTCATGTGTGAAATAGGTATGACAATAGTAGTCGTTTCACAGAGTTGTTTAATGCAGGAAAAGTATTTAGAATACAGCCTGTCATTGAGTAATTTTTTAGTATATGATAGCTATTATTATATCTAAATATTCCTTTCTTATTATTTCCACTGCTGTCTATAAAATGGAGAAAGTATATGTAATTTATGGAAGGTTAAATTAAATAATATAAGTCAATAACTCAGCAGAGTAGATGCTCAGTAAATGTCAACTATTATCTGTGATATACTTTGCAAATACTGTGTGAAGAGTGATGAGATGATACATTTCAAGCCCAGCATAGAGAACAGAACAGATGCTCAATAAATGTTTGTTCCAACATGGAAATGTTTTCTTTTTCCACAGCCTTAGCTATGAAAAGATATGAAAAAGAAATACTAGAAATGGATTCTCACTTGTTGGGAATCTTCCTTGTAGCTTTAATTTAAAGACCTCAATTTTAAGAATAAATCGGTCCTCATTCATGCTGAAATTAAACTACCCTGACGTCAACTGAAGTTTCTAAAGAATACCCTACCAGCTAAAGAATGAAACTGACCTTCCATGCTCATGATTCTTTCAAATTCTGCTTCATTCTGTGACATCAGGGAGGGGCTTACAGAAACTTTCCGCCATATCCTCCTTTCCGTGAAAGGGTAGCTTTCTTTGGGTCATCCATCTTCCACATGAAGCTGCTGATGCCATTTGCCTCAGAAAGGACTTCATGTTCCCCTGCGGATTTGCAGCAACCAAAATCACACCACTCCCTGGTGCCTCACTAGTATTCTGGAGATAGAATCACTATCCACCAGTGCAACAAATGCCTCACCTGGTTTCTGCAAGCATTTAACAGGGAAAACCACATTTGGGACTGAGAATACTGGGTTGTAAGCCTTGGGGGTTGAATGGGGAGGCAGGGTGGGGGGATTCTGGAAGAGTTCCAGACAATCTGTTTATTTTTATTTTTTATTTTCTATGTGAATAGCATGTACCTCCCAGTACCGCAGCATACATGCTGCTGCCAAAAGTACTTACGCACTAGCCTCATTTCCCGGCCGAGAGGCACACTCCTCCATTCACAGTGATTATCAACATTCTTTACACCAAACTGCCCTCAGAGCAGGGGACTTGGCAGAGCTCAGCAGCAGTGTCAGCAACTTCTCAGTTTTTGAATTTCAGTTTCAGGAATGGAAGCGTTTCAGAGTCCAGAACGATGGATATTTTGCTCCACATCTGCTTCCCTCTGCAGGGGGCAGGAGGTAGACTGGGAGGGAGCGGTGCTGGGTCTCTGCGGTGATTGTTTCCATTGTTTGTCTTCGGCTCCCAGGGAGGCAGCAGAGTGAAAAGGGAGAACAATGGCTTTGGAGTTAGTCAGACCTGTGTTCACATCTCAGTTATGTGCTCTTCTGTGTGTACTTGGACAAACCACTTAAGTCTCCCCCAGACCCATTTTAGTTATCTATAAAATGAGTTTCACAATTATAGAACTTGCAGTGTTGATGTGAGGATTAAATCCATAATTATGGAAAGGTAGTCAACAGATGTTCTCTTTCCCTTCGATTGTTGTTCGACCACCATGAGACAGACACACACGACTCCCTCGGCTACTCTGAGCATGGCACGTTTCCTTCTTCCTGTGTCAGGAAGCTCATGTGTGCCTAACAGCTATCAGTGAAATAGGTGATGGATCATTATCTGAAATATTCTCATTTCTGCAGGTTATACCAACCTTACTGATAACAGAGTATAGGGATCTGATCTACTGGTTTTTAATTCCAAACTCCATCCACTCCACTTCCCATCCCTGCCATCGTCCCACCGTTAGTGAAAGTTGTTGATTTCTGACTACAAGTACTGCTGTAGCCTCCATTCTGTCCAGCCCTGGACATCACGCTCTGCTGTCAGAACCTGTCTGAAATGACCAGCTCTTGATACCGGAGGCACCCTGGCTGTCGGCTTTGCTGATGGCATTTGTCGTCATGACTTTTCACTTCTTGCTGCCTTTATCACAATGACTCCTGCCATTCGGACCACCCAGACCTTCTTAGTCAGGGAAGCCTTTCTCCTTACAGTGATTACGGATCTAGCTTAGCGTGGGCTTTCAGGCTCTGCTGAGGAACAGAAGCACACACATTTCCAAAGGCTGGGCGGATGCTGTATGAGAGGCACTGTTCTGGACTGTGTAAGAACATCCTCAGTATCTCTGAACCAGTCAGCATCCAAGAATTGGGCCCGAGAACCTTAAATTCTACTCCCTCCTACCAAAAAAGATTCTTAACTCTGGTGTCCAAGGTATTACTTCAGGCTCCCAATGTCTCTTACTTCCAGGTGTGGCTAACCCATCCTGGACATGAAGAAGTACATAGCATGGTCCTCGCCTGTGCAGCAGTTTATCCTGGGTGGAGAGCTTTGTATTTTACCCTCGGAGTTCACTTTTAATTACATAATTACATAACTGCTGATGCCCTGGGGTGGCAGACAATTGTGAATGAAGGCAAAAATAGAAGGAAGTTATCTTGAGTGATGACGGGCAGTCTCCAGGCAGGTAAAGGCAGCCCCGAATCGTGGAAGCATATAGAGTGCACTGCGCAATTTCACATCTGGAAGAAATTAGTAACAGAAATAGTAAGTGATAGCAATTAGTAACAGAAGTAGTAAGGGCATAAGACATGTACGTGTTGATATCTTTATGGAAAAGGGATAAAGACTTTTTGAAGGATTGAACTTCGAGCAATTACGCACAGAGAAACTTATAAATTCTTCATTCTCTTTACTGAGTTCTTAATATTGTCTGGAGGGCCTGGCTAGTATTGGCCAACTAGAGACAAGACATGGAGAGAACAATAAATAGAGAATTCATACTATGAAACACCGTATCAACAGTTTGAGGCTTATAATGTAGCCATAAAATGTACAATCTAAACTCTGACTGTCCTGAGAATAAAAGGAGCACTACTGATCCCACTCCTGGGAATATATCTGAAGGAACCTGAAACACTGGTTTGAAAGAATATATGCGTCCTATGTTCTTTGCATCATTATTTACAGTAACCAAGATCTGGAAGCAGCCCAAGTGCCTGTGAGTAGAAGAGTGGATAAAAAAGCTATGGTACATTTACACAATGGAATACTACTTGGTTGTAAAAAAGAAGAAACTCTTACCCTTTACAACATCATGGATAAACCTGGAGAGCATTACGCTAAGTGAAATAAGCCAGTCAGAGAAAGACAAGTACCATATGATTTCACTCATATGTGGAATCTAATGAACAAAATAAACTAACAAACAAGATAGAAACAGACTTATAGATACAGAGAGCAGACTGACAGCTATGAGAGACGAGGGGTATTATGGGGCTGGGTGAAAAAGGTGAAGGGATTAAGCAAAAAACACAAAAACTCATAGAAGCAGACAATAGTATAGTGATCACCAGAAGGAAAGAAGGGTCTGGGAGGTAGAAGAGGGTAAAGGGAGTATAAGTGGTGGTGGAGGGAGACTTAACTTGTGGTGGTGAACACACAATACACTATACAGATAATGTATTATAGAATTGTTCACCTGAATCCTGTATAATTTTATTAACTAATGTCACCCCAAAAGGTTCAATAAAAAATAAATATATTTAAACTTTCCACAAAAAGGGGACCCTATTAACATGAAACTTTGTCAGACAAAATTAGAATGTATGGTCACTCCAGGCTTAGAGCCTCAACAATTGCTTGTGAGGATTGATGGATAGACACACCAAATATGTGCCGGTGCATGACGTTAAATTACTGCAATTGTTTATACTTAAGGTAAATGTTGGTGAATGGTATATCACTTACTCCACAGCAAGGATTCAAGTCATTTAAATTAATCTTTTTGTTGTTGTTATACATTTCCAAGTTAAAAGAACCCTTTTAGGGATTGTTGAAGAAAAATACTTGATCCTATTTGATTTGTAGTCCCTATATTTGTGCTCAAAGAAGGATTAACACTGATTTTATCATTTGAAATGCTAGTTTCCACCAACTTCATTTTATTTCATGCTCTGAAAACTGGAGTAAATGCTGATGACCAAATCTGTGAACTATCGGAGTATTTGCATTTATGCCAGCTACTTATTTCTATTCACTACTGAGATTTAATTATTGTAGTGCCCCTTTTGCTTATAATAGACTTTAAAGTAAAGATTAACTTATTTACCTATTTTACTTGCATTATATTACTTTGTAGTTTTAAAAAAAGTGCATTTGTCTTTTAGTCTGAAGTAGAGAAGTAAGTTTTAGTATATTTTATAGATCAAGAGACTACTCTGACCCCATAGCCTCAGGATAATACTTAGCTCTCTGAAGTAAGTCATTTGCTAATATGTGTAAAGTCATTTACCTTAGAAACACTACACTTGCTCTTAGCCAAAGGCATGAGAAATGATATGCAGAAAAAGTTAAATAAAAGGACATTGATTCTGACAGCATCAATGACAGCATATTACAAAATAAAATTTCGTTCATTTTAAAAGTCACTACATCTTAATTTACTCCAATGTTGAGTAAGAGAATAAAATGTTCCATCTTTATTTTTTCAGTTTGGTGGATAAAGTTTTTGCTCATCCCATTTCACAAATAATAATATACCTGAAAGAATTAAAGGTAAAACTCCACATCTTTCCAGGTACTTATAGAAAATAGCATACGACCTGCTCACCTCTACCCCTTGTTCATAAATTGAGGGAAGTCACTCTCCGCACTACCGTTGGCAACCTGCCATTCCTAATATTGAATAGATTACTTTAACCGTGGGGCATGTCCTTTTCTCTCTCCTTTCCAATCATGTCTGATTGGCTTCCTGGTAACCTTATTCTTGAATGTGTATAGCTAAAATGAAGACCTACAATTTCCCTCTTCTAGCCAAATTTTATTTTTTTTAAATAGAACTTTAGGAAAAGCTTTCCTTTTTTTAAAAAATAAACACAGGGAGAAAGAAGTACTTTTCTGACAAAATAACGATCTCTTCTGGTTTATTTGCAATGTATTTATGATTAGGTTGTTCCAGCTTATACCACATTATGTGATGTCACCTATAACATGTTAGTGGCTAATTACTTTCTCTTACTTTCTTGAGTTTTGTGAGGACCTGGAGAGATTATCATTGAGTAACACTGAGTGAAACAACCATTCTTTGATTTACCTGGAGTTAAGGGTGAGCATGTAAAAATGTTCTTATATCTTTAACAGGAAAAGAAGATGGAGGGTTCTGTTTCTCACTTATCACTGGTCAAAAAGAATTACAATTCTTAGGAGCAAATTGAAAAGTTAGGAAGAAAAAATATTTTCAAGAGTAAAGTTCTCCAGGTGCTGAAGGGATTGAACACATCAGATCTGATGGATGTATTGACATAGACATTTGTGAAAATGTGCATGAAGAAATATGCATTGATTTTAAACTACAATCCACAAAAGCCTAAAAAATAATGCATGATTTTCCATCTTCTAACTTAGATGGAAAAACATGTGTTTTGCTCACAATCTTGTCTAAGGGAAATGTGAACTCACAGCCAATTGCATTCACATGCAGGCCCTTTTTCTGAGATTGCTTTCAAATGTAAGCATAACATATGTTGTTCTGTTAGAAAAAAAAATAATAAAGTGAACTTTACAATGTAAATTCCTAATATATAGGATTATGGGAAAGAGTCATATTGTTTAAAACAATGCATAGTTTTCCCCCTAGGTAGATGCATAGGGATGGGGGTGAGAGGTAGGTGATTTTTAACCCTTGCATATTTTACATTACCCATGGTGCCTCATGTGTGTCAGAACAATTGTGTAGAGAGCCAGGATCAATAACCACATTAAGAAGAATAATAGGCCAATAGTACATGTGTTGACAGATGTTTCTTACACAGTGGAAGAGAGATAGAGGAAATTAGATGATGAATTTTAAGGACTGAAGCAAGCATTGTAGTTTTTCTAAATCTCCAAGTATCGTGTTCTTCCTGGGGTCACCAGCTATGTGTTGGCTGCCTTTGGTGATGTTGAAAAGTCCTTAGAGACTAAATGAATGAGCTCTGAAATTGCTCCCATGGTGAACCACTAACCAATTTGTCTCAACTGGCACTTGAATGCAAAATTAAAAATGAAGGTCTTCTGGACTGCACTGTGGCTTGCGGAAGAGGGCTGAATGATTTATTCTCACTCATTTTCTCTACTTTCCATGCTAAAGTATTTTTACATGGTCAATAAATTATGAAGGCTGACATTAACAAGATGAACTGTGGATGAAAATATGTAAACCTGAATATTTATAAGAATGTGGAGTTGATATTTTAGTTTTTCTCCAACCAGCTCTGGACTTGTGGAATCTTAGTTAAATGAGGACATCTAACTTAATTCAAATTAATTTTGTAAGAACTCCTGGAGAGTGATGAAATGTGGGTCATTAATAATGGAAAAGGGGTGTCTAGGTGCTTTGGATATTTTAGTGAAAGAAGGTAACATGTTAGGAATAGATAAGAAAAGACACTCTCATTTTGTTTTGGGGAAGCCTTTAGCAAAAACACGGAGCTTGGTGCTGACATGGGGCCGAGTTCTGATCTGTCAGTGACATCTACATATCACCCGAAGGATCGGGTTAGCGTTTGGCACAGGTTGTTGTGGGCTGATGTTTCAAGGTGTCAGCGATGGAGGTGTGTTCTAAGAAAAAAAAAAAAAAGGAAGTTTAATTCAGGCATAGTCATTTAGACAGTGGACAGAAACTACAATGTTCTACTTGAGGAAGCTTATATAATTTACTGCGGGCGGGAGGGGAGAATCCAAATGTTTTGAGAAATCAAAATACTACGAAGAGATCATTAATAAATGACTGTTTTAGGTAGATGACAGGGAATAGCAGTATGAGCAGCTAATATTTTGTAGTTTACTAAGCCTTGTACTCTACTTATTTTACTTCAGTTAACTTTCAAAACTACACTGTGAGGTGAGCATGTCTCAGCTCTTTTCTATTTTGTTGGTTATGAACTCTGCCTGGCATTCGTAGCTATAGTAACAAATATGCGTTAAGTCCCCTGTAGGACACAGTTTCCGTCCCAGGGTTCGGCAGGCAATTGAAGAAAGTCAGAGAAGAAAATCATTGTGGAATACTTTATAATATTGACTTATACGCATAATTTGCATAATCAATAATCCGAAAGCTCTAGTGTTTTACAGTCCTGGCGGGGATAATCTATTTCCTGGGATCCGTTAGACTCTAAATATTGACTTTGTTTTTTTTTAGATGCCTACTTCTTAAGCTTAAAGAAACTTAAATAACAAACACTTGGAGTATATGAGGCGCTTGTGACCTAATTCATAAACATTGAAATAAGAGATGATGAAACTTATTTTTAGCAGAGTATTTAGAGGAGCCCCATGGGCTAATTTTTGCCTGGGGCTATTCATATAACAGTTGAAGATGCGCTAATAGGACACACTGCCAAAGTTTATGATTATTGTTATTTAGTGCTTTAAGTGCTGTAAACATCATCCAGAAATATTTAATGCATGTGTGTGCAGGAGAAGGTTGTCTTGAGTGTTTGACAGCCTTTTAGATCTAAGGAGTGAACAAATTCAGCCTTTGGCACATGAGTGAAGGCCACTATTCCTTATGCTGCATTGAACAGAAGAAAGCATGATTTGCTTAGTTCTTTCCAGAAAAGGTGTCAGGATTTTAAAAATTGAGAATTAAGCTATTACTACACAAGTTACCTTTTTACACGCTACATTTTACATATACAAAATTGAGAATAAAAAATAACCTGGGTAGTTTAATGGATGTGGCAAGGTAATCTGGATCAATGTAGTGCAACTTCTTTTCTTTGCTCCACAGATAAGTTGTTTGGTGGAATGTGTTGGGTTATATGAATATTTGTTTTACTTTTCATTTCTCTACTTCATTCTATGTGGTAGAGAGCTTGCCAAACTTAGAGAGTTACATTATATGGGCAGACACCCTTTTGCTCACAATGGGATAGAAATACCAGGATATCAAAATAGATTGGTCAAATGATTTTACATGCCCCGAACCCTTATCAAATTTAATGCCTTGCAATTCCAGATAAAATCCACATATCGTCCAATTTTCTGCAGAAATGTGGAAATCCTAATCACCAGAATAATCTGAAACCCCAGAGCTGGTCAAGATCATTAATGGAGAGGTTGGGGACAAAAGGTTTTTAGCTAGAACCCAGTAGAGATTTTCCAGTGACCTGTCAAAAAGGAGCGACATGTTCTGATTGCTCTATGACTTTTTTCTAGGAAAAACATGAAAGTCCGTAGAAACATTTGATTATAACTTCTTTTAGCATTATTTGGACAAAGGACATGTTTCTCCTTCCTTTATCTGTAGTTAAAACCATAACTAAAAAAGCAAGAATAACAATTCATGGGCAAGGGACTTTCCACAAGGTATTTGCAGATATTGCTTCTTTTGCTTCTCTGAAAATAAGCATCTCAAAATTAAGGAAAGGGTTAATGACTTCAGGATACCCTAAGAATAATGATTATAATCTAATTAGACTATGCACTGCCATGAAAAGAAAAGGTTATTACATAGGGATGCCGGGGTGTAAGGTCTCAGGTTTCCATACGGTTACTCACATAGGCATCTTGGCTAAAGTTCAGATGTTTTCTAATGACCAAAGACAATCAATAAAAGTTTACATTGTTCTTACTTTGGTATTTATTGTCTTTACCCAATGATATTTAATTCTCCTCTAGTAGAGATTCTTAACACAGCACATATTTTTAAAAATGCACATTTATTCAATAATTAGCCATGTGAACAAATAAGCCTGATCACGTATTATTATCTTGCAGACTTGAATGTTAGTATTGCATAAAATAAGAACAGAAGCTATGAAATAAAATAATTACATTAGAAAATTGTTATAATAATTAAATAAGGTATTTCTATAATAGCTTGCACAGTTCTTGGCATATGTAGGTGCTTCATTGATCATCTGTTAAGGGAAAATGCACTGCTCCCCTTGCACTCTAACGTCTATTTCTGACGACAGGGGTTGCATTTTATTAGTCTTCATATCCAGTATTCTCCAAAGCTGGATTTTGAAACTTCCTTTCATTTCTCTCTGTGTCTGAGCCACCAGTTCTTTGATTTTATGTCTTTTTCTTACTTCACTCTATGGGCTGGAGCACATACATAATATCTTCTTTTTTAAAAAAAATTATTGTTGCTCAGTTATAGTTGTCCCACCTTTTTCCCCATTACTATCCTCTACCCCAACCCCCACTCCCACAGTCAATCTCCCATAATATCTTTTTGTAACTGTTAAAGGATTCCCATCATTTAATTAATTAACATCATTATTACCTCATGTATATAAATGTATTTGTGTGTGAGAACATTTAAGTTCTACTCTCAGCAAATTTCAGTTACATAATACTATGTTATCAGCTATAGTGACCATATTTTATATTAGATCCTCACATCTTATTTATCTTATAGCTGAAATTTTATACCCTTTTAGCAACCTCTCCCCATTTTGCCCATCACCCAGCCTTGGCAAGCACTATTCAACTTTTCTTTCTTTTAAAAAGTATTTTATATGTAAATGTTACCATGCAGTCTTTCTCTGACTTATTTCAACAGTGCCTTCACAGGTTGTTTTCATATATTGGCTACAGTGAATAATGCTACAAGAAACATGGGAGTGCAGATATCTTTTGATATTCTATTTTCATTTCCTTTGGATAAATACCCAGAAGTGGGATTGCTGGGTCATAAAGTAGTTCTATTTTTAATTTATTGAGAAACTTCCATACCGGTTTCCATAGTGGCTGGACCAATTTACATTCCCAGCTGTGCACAAAAGTTCTTTTTTTCTCCTTATTCTTGCCAATCCTTAGGGTTTTTTGTTTTTTGTTTTTTTAACAACAGCCATTCTAATAGATGTGAGGTGGTAAATATCTTACTGTGGTTT
This sequence comes from Mormoops blainvillei, assembly GCA_004026545.1. Classification (NCBI taxonomy): domain Eukaryota; kingdom Metazoa; phylum Chordata; class Mammalia; order Chiroptera; family Mormoopidae; genus Mormoops; species Mormoops blainvillei. Next base: position 106,598 of record PVJD01000467.1, on the reverse strand, counting down.
TGATTTGCATTGCCCTACTAATTAGCGATGTTTAGAAGCTTTTCACATTATCTGTTGGCTGTTTGTATGTCTTCTTTGGAAAAATGCCTGTAAAGTTCTTCTGCCCGGTTTTTCATCAGATTTTTTAATTTTTTTTTTGCTAGTGAATTGTACAGGTTCTTTATATTGTTTGAAATTAACCTCTTATTGGATATATACTTTGCAAATATTTTCTTCCATTCTATAGGTTGCCTTTTCACCCTGTTGATGGTTTCTTTTGCTGTGCAGGGCAGTTTGTTGTTGCTGTTGTTTTAGTTTGATGTAGTCTCTCTCAGCTGTTTATTTTTGCATTTATTGTCTTTGATTTTGTGTCATATCCAAAAGAACATCACAATGATCAGCGTCAAAGAGCTCACTGCCTCTGGTTTTTTGCCAGGAGTTTTATGGTTTAAAGTCTTATGTGCAAGTTTTTAATCCATTTAGAGCTGCTTTTTGTGTACGATGTTACACAGAAACATCATACACAGATAGGGGTCCAGTTTCATTCTTTTTCATTTGGCTCTCCAGTTTTCCCAACACCAGTAATTGAAGAGACTATCGTTTCCCTATTTTCTGTCTTTGGCTCCTTTGTCATAAATTAATTGACCATACATTTGGGGCTTTATTTCTAAGATCTCTGTTCTGTTCCATTGATCTATATGCCTCTTTTTTTGCCAATGTCACATTGTTTTGGTTACTGTAGGTGTGTAATATAGTTTGAAATTAGGAAGTGCCATGCCTTCAGATTTGTTCTTTCTCAGCATCTATTTGTGCTTTTTTCAATTTCTTTTATTAATGTCTTAAAGTTTTAAGAGTACAGGTCTTTTATCTCCTCAGTTAAATTTATTTCTAGGTATCTTACTCTTTTTGATGCAGTTATAAATGGGATTGTTTTCTTAATTTCTTTTTTTAGTGTGCAGAAACACAACAGATTTCTATAACTGATTTTGTATTCTGCAACTTTACTGAATTTTAAAATTAGTTCTAATAGTTTAGATTTTTGGTGGAGTCTTTGGGGTTTTTTATATATAATATCATATCCTGGCACTTATATTTAGTAGTCTTTCTAGAGCCAATTCTATTTCTCTTAGTTCCTTTTATAATATCTTGTTTTTATTTAGAATTAGGTATATTTTTTAAATTAGTTATTTTCCTTTAAATATCAGTTTCCTCTGGCATTCTTTTAGCTGTTTACATATCTTGGTTTCTTTTTCATGTTTGACAATTTTCTTAAATGTTTGGGGAGCCTTGATTGAAAATTTATATTTAAGAATGAAGTAATAAAAAGGTACATTAGAGCTCTAGATTCAAAATAGGGTTTGTGAGCTTTTATGCTTCAGATTAGTAGATTAAAGGACACAATCATTATATCAAGGGGTCTCCACATGTAAGAACACAGACATCTTTGCACTGGAGGCATTCAACTTTATCAGAAAGGAACCCTTCCAACTAGGGCCCTCTTGAGAATACAGGAATGGGAAGAGAGATGCCTGGCTTCTGGAGCTCTGTGCCATGGGGGTATAGGAGTTTGATGACCCCATACACGGAATTTAAATCAGCACCCTCTTCTTCAACCCCAAGCCCCAAGTCCTGAGCCTCTCCAGACTTCTGGAGGATTGTTGTCTTGCTTTCTCACTGTGTTTCTGTCTCCATGTACTCAGTGCTTCACCTACTCTGGTTAATCAGATACCACCTTTTTTGTTTGTTTTCTAAAAATTTCATTGACAACTTGCTGCTGTTCTTGCTTGGGTTTTTCCCCAAATCTTCTGTCTTTGTAGGATTATTTTTTAATTTTTTAAAATTGCTTTACTGTCCCTTTACTAGGATCTCAAAGAATAAGGATATTAGCACGTGATCACTACAGTATTGATCCAGAAGTCTCAAAGAGGCTTCATATCGTACACTTATTCTAGTCACTTAATAGTGGGTACCGAGGGTACTATGTTCAGAAGGATCGTGAGGCAATGTGTGGGCTACATGATGGAGCACATAACAGGGGACAAATGTTGGTTTGGCCTTTGTTTTTGTTCTGTAAGATGGCTTTAATAGCATTTAGTTGTCTTTACCTTCATTAAAAACAATTTTGTGAGATTGTATTGTGACAGCCAATGTGCATTTAAAAAACTTACCAAAATTGGTGAATTTTTGTGTAGTCATGATAATATTGGAGAGGAAGAAAATACTCAACATTTTCAGTGTATAATGCTTTATTATTTCAAGAAAGGTAAAAACACAACTGAAATGCAAAAAAAAAAAAAAAAAGATTTGTGCAGTGTATGGAGAAGGTGCTGTGACTGATCAAATGTGTCCAAAGTGGTTTGTGAGGTTTCTTGGTACAATGGGAATTCTGGCCAAATAATTCTTTGCTGTGGGGCTGTCTTATGCATTGGAAGATGTCTAGTAGCACCCCTGGCCTCTACCCACTAGAACCAATAGCAGGAGATAGTCAACATTCTCAAAATATCCAAATCAATAAAGTTATTGGTGAAGATATAAACTATGTCTTTTATTTTATGGAAAAAAAGTAACAGACTTTTTGGCCAACCCAATAATACCTGTGCAATGTAATGCTGTCCTTATATGCCTCACAATATGTACAGAACTATAACAAAAAATGTACATTTCTCTACATGATGTATTTAAAAAGAAAAATTGGAGCTGAACAAGAATGAGAAATTAATCACAATGTTTAAGAAGGACACAGAATCTCTAATTTATAAATTTATACCTTTTCATTATAGAGAGATAAAAGTTGAGTGAGCCATCAAAAACTTTATGAGTAACCTTGTAGTTTTAGGGTTTATTTTAATAGATATGGAGCTCTAGAATTGGTGATTGTCCCAACATCTTATGCAAACTTAAAAAATAAGTAGATTCAGGAAGCGTTTACATAAATTTATGGGTTGTGGATTTGTAGCAGTGAATGAAGGGAAGTAGGGATATTTACCAATTTACTTCTAAGATAAAAGAACTTATTATTGAAAAGATATGTGGGCATCACTGTCAATTTGATAAGAATGGGTTTAATCAGCATGGCAGTTATTACATAACCACTGTCCAGAGATATTACACTTCTCAATGCATCTTCTACCCAAGTAGAAAACCACACAAGCTTTGCAGTGATCGTAAGAGACTGTTTGCAGTAATACAATGGGCACTGAGGTAAGAGCTAGAACACCTGGATTCCAGTCTTGGATAAAGACAATTTCCTGAAAGCCTGAGCTAGTCATTTAGATCCCTCATCAGGACTTAATATTTAATGAGTGACAGGACTACTATAGTTCTAAGACTTTGTTAAGTCTTACAGGAGAAATCATACATCCACTTTTCTTGCTCCATGGGCTGCAAACCTCATAGCTAAAGGCCCACATAATATAGCATAATTCAAAGTACCACTAACGTTTGCAAGAGTAACCAAATGCCCCCAAATACTTATTACAGTCACTTCTTTATTATCCATGTTAACAGACAGAAAAAAATACAGGATAATCATTTTTAAGCATATGAGCTTTTAAAAATTCTCTTGGCTTGAGATAGCATCACACTTAATAATACTTTTATGAGAATTTTCTTTCCAGGTTATGTTTTACTTTAGCTAATATAAAAGTTGGTGGGTATTTTCTGAGAACACAACAATTTCACATTTGGAGCAAGCAGCCTTAGAATCAACTTGGTATGAAATGTTTTACATTTGCTGTTAATAATCCCTAGAGAGAATGATCTGCAGCTGGATAAAATTAATAATAACAATGCCTACGCTTTATAGCAATTTGTGGTGGTTTTAAAAGATGTCTGCAATTCTCTGACACTCCTACTATGAAGGGGTGGAGTCTGTGCTCTCTCCCATCAGTCTGAGGAGAGTTTGGTGAATCCAAGGTGGAAGAAGTGATGCCGTGTAACTTCTGAGTTTATGTTAGGAACGGCTATGTATTCTCTGTTAGTTTTTCTTGAGATACTGAGGGTTGGTGCTTAAGACATCATGTAGAAGGCATGGCTATCCCAAGGCTGTGTTGTAGAGAGCCTGCATGGAGTGGTGACATATGGAGAAAGAGAAACAGCCCCAGCTCCGCCACTCCCCAGCTGCACGCATCTTATTAGCCCAGGCAGTGCAAGTGAGGAAGATTTCAAGGTGACGGAAGCCCTAGACACTGTCTGACTGCAACTCTGTGAGAGACCCCAAGCAACAATTTTCTAACTGGGTTCTATCAAAATCAAGGTTTATTATCAAAAGAAATAATTGTTACTGACTTGATGGGTTAGTGTGTGATGATAGATAACTAGAACTTACTTTAAAAATCACTTTCATCTCCCAAATTTCCCTGGCCAGGCAAGCTTACATTCTGTTTCATAGATGAGGAAATTGAGACTCAAGAGAACTTAAATGCATAGGTGCCCAAGTCTAGTTCAAGCTGCTCTTTCCACGAATGAGGAAAATGAGTATCAGAGAGGCGAGATGACTCACAAAAATTATATAGCCTGTCAGTGGAACCACTGAGACTTTTTCCAGTCCTCTTTCCAGTAATTAGCTATATGCATGTGCCCTGCTCTATATCAACCAGAGTTGCTTTTCATCCAGGGAAATCAAAGTGGCCAGAATCACTTTTATATTAGGTCACGTTTTCCTCGGATTTATAGAAATAGTGGAAAGACCATAGGCCTTTTGGTGACAAAAGAATTTAGTTTCAAATCAGCTTGCTGGCTGTGTGCTCACAGTTATTTAATTCCTCTCAACCACATCTTCATTTTCTTTAAAACTGAGATTAAAGTGCTTCTTTTGGAGTATTATTAGGAAAACATATAATGACTATTAATTGCCTGGCACAATATAATAGCCAATAGATGCCTCTTGTAGGAAGTCTCTTGTGAATAACTTTTCATCAACATCATTATTTTCATTTTCCCCCCAGAGGGCCTAAAATGATAAAAGTGATAATATTAGAGTATAGTTACATAATTGTGATGCAGCTCATTTAATCCTTACAGCCAGCACACGAAGTAGGTAATACTCATTTTTAGATGAGGAAACAGTCATGGAGTGGTTAAGCAATGTGTCACTGATAGTTGGGATTTGAATCTTGGCACAGTGGGAGGAGAGAAAAAATGATATCTTAGCTTGGTGGTAAAAATATATCTTTTGTTACTATTTGACCTCCCCTTAAGGCTCTTCAGGGAAATAAAACTCAGTATAGTATGCCTGATAACAGCCAAGTCTTCCGCCAAACCAGACCATTTTCCAAGCTTGCTGAAAAGTAAATCAGATTCCATGTAATTGCATCCCATGTTAACGTTGCATTAGAGAAGGCCTTTCTGAGATGTCTGGGATTCACTGTCTAAGGTCTCCAGTGTAATCGTCATGCCCCAGGTAAGGGCTCTGAACCTGAAGTTGCATGCTCTAAGGATGCTGTGAAGCTTGTTGCAGACTGAAGCAGAAAATACCACCAGTAGGGACTATTCAGGCTCAGGGTGAGCCTGAAATGTCTGAGTTGTACTATAATTTTCAGATTTATGATTCTGGAATTTTTAGTAACTTAGCTTTATTGTGATATTACAGCTGTCTGGTACATGTGGGTTATATTACTTTTGTGTGTGTGTGTGTGTGTGTCTATGTTTACATTATAAAAATCCCTGTCATTGGTCAATGACCACATTGTTCTTCAGTACATAATCTAATATGGTTATTACTTTAGTACACATTTCTAGCGTGGAAGTAACTTGTAAAGTGCATGTTGTCACAAGGTGATTCTAATAGCTTTGTTCATTTCTTTAGGAGCTCACCAAACATCATTCTCTGGAGAAGAGTCTGGGAAAATAAACAATGTACATTTTTTCCTGCAAGTTCTTGATTTGCTCAGGACTCAGACTATTAAAACAGCTCATGCTCTCTGCTCTATGCCCTGCCCTCCGTAAACATCTCCAGGCCCTTCCTATCATCTCCTATAGCTCAGATGGTAAATAAGAATCCATTGTTTGACTAGTAATGTGTATGCTTTTGATTCAGGAGAGGGAAACTAATGATTGAGCATGTCTGCAAATCAAGGCCAGCTTTTTACTTTGCTAGAAACAGTTGGTCTTTACATGATATCACCTAAGAGTGCTGGAAAGATAAGTGTTCCCCCTTTCTTTCCAGTTTTGGTAGCCATGTCAAAAATTTTGCTAATGGAAATCAATTCCTACCGTTTGACAACACAAACAAATATAAATACTGAGTTAAATAACTTCGATGCATAGCAAACAAGAAGAGTAACTCACATGTGTTAGAAATAAGAGTAAACATAGTTATCATGATAATCAGGTGACCCCATGAAACCATGGACCAGGAGGATATAGTACCTAGAGGACATAGTACCTAGAGGACCTAAAACCTACTCATGAAAAAAAAAAAGTTGACTACACAAAGAAATAATCCATCAAAAAAATGGAGGAATAACACAGCAAGAAGGAGAATTTGCACCCTAAAAACCTGAAAAGACAGAGTCACTCCAAAAACCCTGTAAAATAAATATATTCAAAGTAATTAAAGAAATAACATAAGGAAATAGAGATGTTTATAAAATGATAAAACTATAAGAAAAGAACAAGATTATTTGGAAAAGGACAGTTTGGAAATTAATAATAGTCATGGAAATTTAAAAGCCAATGACCATTCTATGGTGAAACTCATATCATCGTACTTTCTATTTAATGGATAAAGAACCTGAGGCTCAGATGATTAAATAATTTAGCCAAGTTTACAGAGCTTATATATGGTGGAGCTGAACTTAAACCCAGGTCCTTCTGACTCCAAAGTTTTTCTTTTTTAAACTACTATGCTATACTGCCTAACAAAGGTATAAATTCTATAACTAGCATAAAAGTGTATATATCTATATGTATAATATATAAAAGTAGATATCTTTATATGTTTACTTATTAAATATATATATATATATATGCAGACATAGGGATATAGTAATGTTAATAGCAGTGAGTTATGTTGGTTGATTTGAGATTTTTCTAGGAGTACAGAATTTTCTACATTAAATATTATAATAGAATAATAAACATAACCCAAGTTTTCTTTTTGGTAAACACATTAGATGAAGCCAAAAAAAAAAAAAAAGTGAAATAAGACAAAAAAAACACCCTCACAATAATAAAGAGCAGATTAAACTCTGCTGGAGAAACAATGTGTGGTATGAAAAATAATTCTAAGAAATTAGTTATAAGGGAGGGAAAAAAGTTATACATTCTATTTACAATTTTTAGTGGCTGCCCTTATATTTTTAACATGCATGCCTGATTTTACATAATTTAATCATTATCTTAGGCTTCTTCCCAAACGACATGAGTTCCAGCTTTCAACACTGATTATCTTTTTGTTTCACATAAAATCCTTGCTAGCATTTTATTTCCACCTTCTTAGCATCACTCTATTATTATTAATTATTATTATTATTTATATTTCTTATACTGCCAAAATTCTTATTTAGAATTAATCACTGTTTTTTATATTTTCAGTTTGTATCCTCTTCAAATATACTGTATTAGTAATATTCCATGGCAGTGTAATAATATACTAAAAACTTAGTAGTTTAAAATAACATACATCTGTTTTTTCTGCTTCTGTGGAAGAGGAGTTCAGACACAAACAAAAGCTTGGACATCTGCTGAGTTTCTCAAAAGGTTCAAATCAGGTGGTCAGGTAGGCTGCATGGCTCTCTGGAGTCTCTAGAAAAGAATCTACTTCCAAGATATTTTAATATGTTGGCAGAATTCAGGTCTTCAGCATTATAGGATTTAGATTCCCATTCTATTGCAGATGTTGGTCAGGGGGTCAGTCTCAGCTCTTACAGGCTGCCCACAGTCCCTTGTCATGTGTCCCTCTCTATACATCCTAACATACTTCAGGTCTTTCTGACTTCCTGAGTCTATGACACCAGGGCTCAGCTTTCAAGGACTCATGAGATAGTCTCCTTATCTTAAGGTTAACTGATTTGGGGGATGTCAGTATATCAGTGGAATCTCTTGTCAGCAGTACTTGGAACAATTTTTTTATCTTATAATATTTTATTATATAATTTATATAATGTTATGTTAATACAAATGAACTTTTCAAAACATTCTTTAGTCTCATCAGTTTTAGGCACTTTTTGATTCAATAACTAGTAGAAAGTATGTTTACAACAGGGATGAGTGTCATGGGGCAATCTTAGAATCCTGCCTAACAGTTTTTTAAAGATTCTTTCGCAAGAGAAATTTTTAATGGTAAAATATCTTCGTATTTTCTTAAACTTCACTCTTGAATGATTAGTTAGCTGGATATAGAATTCTATGTTGACAATAATTTTCTTTAAGCTTGAAAATATTATTCCATTGTCTTCTGACTTCTGTTGTTGCTACCTAAAAGTCTGCTGTCAGTTAAATTTCAGTCTTTGTAGCAAATCTGTTTTTTTTTTAAATAGTTTACTCTTTAAATTTGCCTTAGTTTGATGTCCTGCAATTTAACTAAGGCCTAGCTAATGTGGATTTAGTTTTATTTATCCTACTTCTTACATTTTCTGAATCTGAGGATACATGTCTTTTAACAATTTTGGAAAATTCTCAGCCACTATCTATTGAAAATTCTCTTTCCCTTTTGTTTTTCCTGAATACCTAGCAAACTTTTGTTCTGAAATAATTATTAAACATGTATAACTTTCTTATTCTTTCTCTGTTTCTCTGTATTTTGCCTTATATTTTCCATCTCTTATCTTACTGGACTGGATTCTGAATAATTTTATGGATCCATGTTCTAGTGCATTAATGCTCTTTTCAGCTGTGATTAATATGTACTTAATTCACTCATTGACTTGTTAATTTAAATGGCACTGTCATTTCTAGCCATTGTCCTTGGTTATTTTACAAATCCCCCTGGTATTTTTTCTGTTTCCTTTTTAATGTTGTTACTTCCTTATGTTGTATCTTAATGTATTAAAATATACTAATTTATCATCATTTGGAAACTAATATAGTAATAATTATTTTGGGCAAAAATTATCAATGGATCCTAAAACAAGTCAGTGAAAGTTTAATAAGAAATTGGATATTTGCATAATCTTAAACTATCTCCCCAGAGGAACTTTGTTTATTATGAAGAAGAAATAGTAATTTTATAGTGAAGAAACCCAGCATATATTACTTATTGCTCAAACTTAACTTTCACAGTAATAGGGAAAACAGACATGATGTGCCTCCTGATATAATGTACTAAGAAAGGATACAATATTACCTTTGTGGTATTCCAACCAAAAGTGCTGAGCCTGAATCTAATCATAAGTCTTTGCACCTCACCAATTGTAATTTCCCTTTTGAGAGCTATCAGATTCTACAATTATTCAGAGCAGATGAATTATTAAATTTCTATTGGCCTGATTTTGAGACACTGAGCCATAATCTGCCTTGAAGATATATAAAATTGAAGCTGAAATGGCTGGGAGACAGAGTTACTCTGGAGGAAGCTGTTGGTATGTGTTGATATGTTGATACTTCTGTGGTATAGAAGGGGTGATTCCTCCAACTCTTGATCTAAATAAGAAAGAGGGCTTCAAGGGAATGATTTGGAAGGGATACCCTGTTATCCCTGAGTTTGTAAGTGTAAGAATAGCAAGATAAACAGGAGACAGATGGGCTCAAGGCAGTAGAAGACAGAGAAAGAAGAGTACCTTGAGATAGAAAGCTTTTCCACCAATGTACAAGTTTTTCTTATGGATTAGGTATGAGCCATGTGGGAGCTACTTGAATTCCACCTCCCATCCCAAGAAATTTCATGCATGAAGGTGAACCCCAATGACAGAGTTAATTGGCACATTCTCAGGGGCTGAAAGAAGAATTTTAAGCTGCCAGCAAGCAACAAGTAAGCATCAAGGAAGTTCCAATTAAAAGATCCAATGAGATACCATTGAAGAACTCACAAAAAATCCTGCAAAGGAAGAATTGGCTTTGGAGCACTGCCACACTCAGAAGGTTCCATCACAGATTACTTCCATGCCACTCAAGTAAGGTATTTTCTGTTACTTACTTGTCTTCCCTTGTTACCCTACCTCCACCCTAATGGGCCCAGGGAAGACCTAAAAATAGTGAGAGGAGAAGAAAAGAGAGAAGCCAAGTGTGCCTTTCCACCATTCTGGACTTCTGACCTAAAGCAAAACCAAGATAGAGTAGGAGGGTGATGAAAAAGGTGGTGGTAGTGATAAGATGAAGAAGTAGTGATTATGACATTTTTGTCCTACAATGAGATTATGATTATACATAAAAGTGACTGGAGTATTTGTATTATCTGGGTATATTGAAAAGATTTTACTGTGATTTCACTGTAGCAATCAGGAAGAAAGAGCCCACAGAATGAGTCTGAAGGGAACAACAGTGAACAAGAATAAAGTTATTTTGTTCTTTTTTTATTTTATTCCATTATGCTTTGTGCTCATATCATAGAGTTTAGCTTATTCAGTATCTGGATTTTAGTCACAACTTGTCCCTGGTCATATGGTGGTTAACTGGCAGTACCTGAAATGGATATTCAGGCACTATTTACACTACATGATAAGATTTTTTTATTTTAAAGGGGGGAGGGGAGAGAGCAAGAGAGAATGATTGAATATTTGATACATATTTGCATAATTAGAAAGCTTCATTTCATTTCTGGATAATTTTTGGCCCAAAGGATGAACACACGCAAAGTGCTAGATTCACAAAATCTCTTCAAGGAGGACGAGCCAAGTCTTGGCTTGGGTATGGGATTCCCCAGACACGAGGCCAAGGTTTTGAGAGGCTAGGATTTCCCTGGGGAGTCAATAGTCATGGAGAGAGCAGATGGTTTCCAAAGTAAAGCCTAGAGAGAGAGTTCCCCAAAGGGGACTAGGCTTAGGATTTTGGCAGAGAGGAGTTTTTTTTTCTCTAGTAGAGTGAAAACATCCCCACGCCCCCAAGTTCACTTCCTTGCACAGGCACACTTGCAGAACATTTACTCCACCATGACAACACACAGCATGGTGTTCACCACTAAGGGTGATCATATTTTCCTGTTGAATACAGAGGGATTTCCAAACAGATTATGAGGAGCCTGTGTTTTGTCGATAAACCTCTAGTAAGACCCAGAGGGAAACTAGAACACAGACTTGGGATTTGAAACTGCAGGTTGGCCAGTGACAGGAAGCAGGCCTGAGCTGCCCTCCACAGTTGAGGGGTTGGCAGAGATTGGGGTGGGGAAGCCAGGTGCAGCATGGGAGGGGTTTGGTGTAGGATCTGCTTTCAGCTCTGCATCAGGTGGAAAAATCACTCTCACTGGAAACCATGTTAATGATTGGCAAGCACAGCATACAGGGGTGTACAATTTTGTAATACAGTATTTGTTTCTCAGAGCTGGTAGCACAACTAGTTGCATGAAATTTGTGTTTTAATGTAATATGGCCCTTATGAATTGTGAGGGGCAGGACATCAGGCATAAATTGGATGTGAGTTTTCTGCATGGAATTCACCATCCAAGCACCTTGCCAACTCTAAATCTTTGAACACCAGCATGTCAGTTCTCTTCAAGCAAACTGTGTGAAGCTGACTGGAAGACTCACTATTGACAGGAGGCTTTGAAGGAAAGTTTATTGTTCCTCTCTCTCCTTTTTTAAAGTTATATCTCTGCATCACTTCCCCCAAAACACCTGCAAGTAATTTTTATTTACTCGTAAGTATTAGGAAGGGAATAAAGTAAAACTGATCATAAGAGCCAATTGTCAATCTTTATTGCCAGTAATCATTCTTTACTAATGGCAGCCTTAATTATTTGAACATAATTTGATAGAGGTTCAATATTTAACTACAAAAAATTTAACAATAAAAGCATTAAAGTATGACATAGAAAGTATTATCATAAATTATAATAATAAATATTTCTGTATGAATATACAATATGACCTACTTAATTTCTTTATATACTCTTTTTTCCAGGATTAAACATAAAAGAACCAACAATAAAAAATATTGATTTTTTTCCCATCCTGATTATGAATTTATTGTTAATGTTGACAGTCAAGTAATACTTTTTCACTTTACATAGGTTTGATATATTTAAAATAGGAGGCTGATGAAGAGGTAGATTTAGGACAATTTCATGGAATTAGCCTTCCCACTCAGACCTGAACTTGGTATGAATAGTACGTAAAAAATAACCATTTGTATATATGGGGGGGTCACAAAATAGTAAATGTGAAATCTTGCTTTTCCATGTCTTTCTTTCTCAGTAATTCTCTGAGAATTACTCTCCTAATTCTCTCCTAATTCTAGGAAAAATCAAAGTAAGTTGTTTGCTGACTAAAAAAAAATTTGATGAGAATATGAATTATTTTAATATACTGAGAGATATAAAAATGCACTGGTGTCTGACATCTATGAAAAACAATACCCAACTATCAGATACTTAAGGAAGAAATAGTACTACTCCTACACAAACGCTTTCAGAGAACCAAAAAGGAGGGAATGTTTCTTAACTTATTTTATGAGGTCCGTGTTACCCTGTTTCTAAAGGCAGGAAAAATTTAAAAGTATAAAGCAATATCACTTGTGAACTGAAACTCAAAAATCCTTACCAAAATATTAGCAAATTACATACAGCAATACATAGAAAGATACTAAAGCACGACTATGTGTGTTTTATCACAATTATGCAAAGTTGGCTTAACATTATAAAATCAGTCCGTGTGATTCATCATATTAATTGAGTTAAAAAGAAAAAATATTTTTATTTTCTTAGATATAAAAGCATTTGACAAAATCCAGTTCCCAAGACTGGTAAAAAAAAGAAAAAAATCACTGTCCTCAAACTAGGAACAGAAAGAAACTTCCTGAGTTTGACAAAGTATATTTACAGAAAACCTGCAGGTAATATTGTACTTAATAGTGAAAGACTGAATGCTTTCTCCCAAGATTCTCTTCAACATAGCACTGGAGTTTCTAGCCATAGAAATAATAAATCACTTTAGCAAGTTCTAAGGATATTAGGTTAAGATAAAAAGGTACAATGTATTTTTATATACTAGGAAAACAATTGGAAATAAAAATTTTAAAGTTTTATTTACAATTATGTCAAAAAACAATATACCTCTGAATAAATATAATAAAAGATGTTTAAGTACTAAAGCCCACAAAACATTGCTGGAAAAAATTAAAGAAGACCTATATAGATGGAGCAGTAAACTATATTTTTAAAATGGAAGACTTGATCACATTGCAGTTCTTTTCAAATTGATATTTATATGGATTCAGATATGCAATTCCAATCAAAATTCCACCAGTTTTAATGTAGAAATTAACTATTTGATTCTAGAATTCATATGAAAGTAGAACTTAGAATAACCAAAACAATTTTTAAAAGAGCAAAGTTCTATCTGATTTCAAGACTTTCTACAGTACACTTGAATGGAATTTTCTAAGATTATGGCCATGTTCTCTAATTATGTGCTGCCTGATATAGTAGTCACTATTTACATGTGGCTGTTAAGCATTTGAAATGTGGCTTCTAGTTCTCTTTAGAGAACTAAAATTCCCATTTTATTTTAATAATTTAAATTTAAATAGCCAAGTTTCTTACTATTGTATTGGACAGTCCAGACAATATTAGGTTACATTAATCAAGGCAGTTTGGTATTATTGGAAAAAGAAAGAATTAATGCTTAAAAGAACAGGCAGAAGTCTAGAAATAGAGCAATGCGTATATAGTCAACTAGTTTTCCAAAAAGAGGACAAGGCAATTCAATGGAGAAAAAACAAGTCTTTTCAACAAATGGTGTCGTTTCAACTCAATATCTCATGAAAAAAAAAAAGAAAAACAATGTTGATCTTGAACTCTAGAATTTCTAGAATGAATGTAGGAGAACGTCTTTGCACTCTGGCATACGCAAAGGTTTTCTACATAAAACAAAGATGCATGAAACATAAAAGAAAAAATTGGACTTCAGAATGTAAAACATTTGCTCTTTGAAAAACGTCATTAACAAAACAAAAAGGCAACATAAACTGTTAGAACCAATGAATATGAGCAAAATATTTGAATAATACTGCACTAAAAAGCAACATAATACTAATATATAATTAACTAACATTTATGTGCCAAACATTGTTTTAAGTGGTTTACCTTTATTAATTAATTTAATATATTTAATGTCATATTTAAGGGCACAGTTTCCGAAGTAGAAATGCTTTGGTTCACATTGCAGACACAGTCTTTACTAGTTTTGTAACCTTGGATAAGTTTCTTAATTTATTCAGTTGTACAGATTCGTCATTAATAAAAGAAAATAGTAATAGTACCTACCTCATAAGAGCGTTGGGAGGATTAATGACACAACAGATACAAAGCATTTAGAATGATGCTAAGCATATAGTAAAAGCTCAGTAATGTTAACTGTTACTATTTTCTTTGGAAGGAGACAATGTCGTATAAAACCTGGGATGAACATTAGTTCTGTCATTTACTTATTTGTCAAATAGGCACACTTTAATATCAGTCCCAACTCATAGTGTTGTTCTTTCAATGATTCACTTACTCATTCAAGAAACATTTACTTAGCATCAGCTATTTGCCAGAATTATGCCTGATAATGAGGACATAATGTTGAACGAGATACATGAAGCCCTTGCCTTTTTTCATGGGTGATACGGACAACAAACCTAAACAATAAACCTGTAAGCAAATAAAGATATACAATTTTGGGATCCCTAAAAAATACGGCAGAGTAAGAGCATGGAAAGTGACTGGGAGGAGACACTAGAGTAGTTAGGTTAGGCCTCTTTGAGATGATGACACGTGAACACAGGTATGAAAGAAGTGAAAAGAACGAGCCATGCCAGGTCCTGGTGTAAAAGCACCCTAGGCTGAGGTAATACCAAGGTAAAGGCTCTGATATGGGAGCAAGCTTGCAGGGTTTCAGGGGCAGAAACAAAACAAACAAACAATGTGTCTAGTGAAAGACAGAGGAACTGGTAGGAGAAGATGCTGGAGAAGTAAGCATATCAGATAACATTTTAAAATACTTTTTCCTAAGTCTGGGCAATTCTGTAATGGGTGCATTGTTGTCTTATTTACAGTATTATGAAGAATTTCATTGAGAGTGTAATGCAGAGAGGCTAGAGTAGAAGCAAGAAGACCTATTAGGAGGCTTCTGCAGGAATCCAGTTGAGAGATGATGATGGCTCAGAATAGGATGTTAACAGTGTAAAGGAAGAGAGGTGGTAAAATTGACATACGAGGTCTGTTCAGAAGGTATACTGCCATGTACTGTGAAAAATAGATACACTTACTAAAGAAGATACAAGATACAAGAAACATTGTGCATAGGAATGTCCCCTTCAAAGTAGGCACCTTGGAACCTCACACAGTTCTCTCAGTGGTGCTTACACTGTTCAAAACACTCTGCAAAATCCTTTGTTGGAATCACCATCAGCTGCCATGTCATATTTTCCTGAATCTCATTGAGGGTCTGAAACCTCTTCCCTTTCAAAGGTGATTTTAGTTTTGGAAAAAGCCAGTAGTTTTTGAAATTCTCAGGTCAGCTTCTGTTTCTCGCATTGTCAGTCTTTGATCTTTGTTGATTGCAGCCCGTACATGTTCAACATTCTCAGGTGTTCTGCTTGTTGCAGGTCTTCCAGAACGTGGATGACTTTCAACAGATTCTCAACCACCTTTGAAGCATTCGTGCCACCCTTTTATTTGCACTGTACTCATTGCGTCATCCCCCAAAAGCCTTCTGAATCACCTGAATAGTTTCTGTGGAGGAATGTTCAAGCTTAATGCAAAATTTGATGCATATTCATTGCACCATTCACTCAGTCATTTTAAATGAGACTGACACACATTACATGTGCTCGCTCAATGGCATGTACCGCTCCCACTGACTAGGACAGTGAAGTCATTATTGTTCATGTACATGTATTCCAGTCCACTCTCCAATGTCAATGTCATGCAAACCATTCTCATTACATTAATAATGGCTGGACTTTTTCTGGACTGACCTCATATCTTTGAAGATACAGTCAGTGGAACACAATGAGAATTTGGTATAGGACATGAAGGGAGGTGGGGAATCTTTATGTTTCACTTGAGAAACTGGGCTCATGGTGATGCCATTTCCTGTGAAGAAGATGGAACATAACAGTATGCAATGAATAGTTAAGAGTCCTGTTTGCACATCTTAATTTTGAGGTGCCTACTAGATATTGGGATAGAAATTTAAATGTCTATTTTAGTAGTCAGGAAAAAATTATGGTAGCCTGGACTAGAAAGGTGGTGGCGAACTTGTGAGAAATAGGCTAACAGGGGACAGTTTTATAAGTTGACAAACATTGGTGACATATTGGTTGTATATGTGAGGGATATTGAGATGTCATAGCTAATACTGGCTTGCACAGCTAGATGGATGGTGGTGCTTTTGAATGGAGAAGGACAACATTTGGAAGAATATCATGAATTTCATACTTGGAAAGTTAAAGTTTAAAATGCTTTTGAGACATCCAAGATGTGATATCAAGCAGGTAGTTGCCTAGGTAACTCTGGAGATATAAATTTGTGTATCACTGGAATGTACAAAGTAATTGAAACCATGGTCAAAAAAGTGACCATCTAAGGAGAGGATATGGAGTTATAAAAGAAAGGGATCTAGGGCTAAACCTGGAGGGATTCCAGTATAAAAGGATTAGGTAAAGCAGGCTGAACTTCGAAAAGAGGATACTGAGAAGCCCAATGACATAATTTATGTAGGGGGTATTTTACAGTTTGTAGAGGTCCAGGCGAATGATAGTTTTAATAATTAAGTTAGGCCCACCCCTCTCCAATGGGAATGTAAGTGCCTCCAGGTGTAATCTGATAGAATCAAGGGACACCTCAAACACTAGAATAATGGTATGTTTTCCTCGGATGTAAATTTTACTCAAGGGCAAGTAATTGTAGGTATTATTTTTATATGGAAACAAACAGCTATCTATTATAGGATAAAATGGAAAATCAAGTCACTTTAAAGATTAAAGAATAAGATTTCAAAGAAATTTTATACTTGAGATAGGATACCTCTGCTTACACTCCCAGAATTTCCTTTCACTGCCTAACTCTTCCTCATCTCTTGATGTGTTCCTAGGAGTATTTGGTGGGGACATTTCAGAAGCACTTGGTGAGTTAGAGGTATAGAGTCTACCTGGCAACAATGAAGTATTTTTTCATTCTCAACTGTATGTGATAACAAACAAGTATGGTACTGTTGAAAAGACACTGTCCTTTTGATTTATAATTTTTAAAAGTAGCTGTTAAAACACTCGAGCAATAGATATAAAAGTGCAAAGAGGAAAGCCAAAACCAAAAATTCTTGCCATTCAGAAATCACCAAAGTGAATGTTATATAAATATTATTTCTGACAATTCTCTTTGCAAATATACTAATATTAGCATAAATATTTAAATGTAATTATTTTAAGAAATGATACTAAAGACTGAATTGTGCACCCCACCAAAATCCACGTGTTGAAGCCTTACCCCTTAATGTGATGGCATCTGGAGACAGGATCTTTAGGAGGTACTGAAAGTTAAATGAGGTGCTAAGCATGGGGCATCAATCCATAGGACTGTCACATTTTAAGAAGACCAATCTCTCTCTCTCTCTCTCTCTTCTCCATGTGAAGATAAGCGAGAAGATGGCCATCTATAAGCCAAAGGAAAGCTCTCATCGGAGAAAGACCTTGTGGGAATTCAGATCTTGACTTCTCTGCTTCCGTCGCTGTGAGGAAAAGAAC
The DNA here is from genome assembly GCA_004026545.1 of Mormoops blainvillei. Taxonomy (NCBI): domain Eukaryota; kingdom Metazoa; phylum Chordata; class Mammalia; order Chiroptera; family Mormoopidae; genus Mormoops; species Mormoops blainvillei. The sequence continues at coordinate 88,799 of PVJD01000467.1, read as the reverse complement.
TCAATGCTTAGGCCACCGCCCTACTCTGTGTTATTTGATATGCTAGCCTGAATTGGCTAAGGTGGGTGAAAACTTTTCATTAAAAGTATAAATTTAATTTTATCTTAGTATAAAAGAAAAGAAAGCAAAGTGAGACAAAAAGGAATTGTTTAAAGTTCCTAGAGGAAGAATTACCCATTTTCTGATACAGAGCTGAATTATTTATACAAGCTTCTTTCACAAGCAATAAGAATTCACATTTCACAACATCCTTGTGAAAAATGAGTATGGTATTTTAAAAAGTTTCATTGCAATTTTTTTTCAGTGAAATATTGCATTTTGTCATACTTTGCATTTCATTGATTCTTGAAGAGGTAATCATGTTTTTCATTTTGGGGATCATTCATATTTTCTCTTAAATATTATCTGTCATTCCACTTTCTCTGTTTTGTTATATTTGGATGTTAGAGGTGTGTAACCTAAAGAAAGGAAGGAATTGGAAAATCTCCTTTCTGCAACAATAATAATTTTTTCCAACAAGAATAATCAATGTATACTAAAACCACCTTTCCCAAGGTTACCCTCTCCCAGGAAAGAGTCTCCATCCAAAAGCCAGCAAAGTACGTATTGGACCAGACTCTGAGCATGCTGAATCAAGGGGTTAGAAGGTAAATTGAAAGAAAAGACAGTTTATCAGCAAGAGAGAACTTTTCCAGTACACAGGATTTAATGCCCTGGTGAAGCTAGAAGACAACACTAGTATGCTTCTAGAATGGCTGTTAAAAGCTTTACAAAGAATGATATCCCACACTAAATGGAGTAATGCCAAGAACTGGCATGGGAGATTGTGGAAGAAGGATGCTCTGTCAAAACAAAAAGGAATGTGCTCATGAAGGGGACATTGGGATCATTGAGAAGATTAATGGTGGCTGAATTCTCTAATTCAGGACTGTTCCAGAATTAGGCTTCCTAGTAGCAATGAGGATAAAAGGATTCTGAAATAATAGAAGAAAAATGGCAGCAAGTAACCATCAGAAGCAAAATGAGTAGAATTACCATAATGACTAGCAATTTCAGATTGACAGAGGAGGGGTCTAACCTGCATAGAGCTATAAAGATAGCTAATACAACATGGTGTTTCTGTGGGCAACCAATAGGGTATGCTTAATTTATTCAACCAAAATAAGTAAAGAAGTCCCAATGCATGGTGCATGATCTGGACATGAACTAGGCCATTTTCAGACTTGCCTGAAAGAGAGGAGTTCTCTTGAGGAAGCTAGAGCATGGCAAGTGTTTATGGTGATGACTTCTCTCATTCCTCTCCAAAGGGACTTAGAACTTTTTACTTAGTTGATCATACTTTGAGGAAAGTATGGAGGCCTATTGCACACAACTGTACAAGTTGACATTGAAGGAAGAGTTACAACAGCCCCTCCCATTAGAGCCAAATGAAGTCCTAATTTTGGTCTTGTTCATAGTGGGCCCATTATATTCACAAACCTATCTGGTGGCCAGCCCCCCAGGCTTCCAATGAATTATTGAAATGTGCATACCTTCCTCTGGGTTCCTTGGGCTGCGTCATAAGGGATAGCACAGTGACATACTCCCCATGGAGGCTTCTGAAACTCCCTCCTTCCCTTGCCAAGTTATCAAAAGTATTATCATATCCTGGGTTGGGTTTTTAATGGCCTAAAATATATATAAAGTTACTTTGGAAGAAGTGACATTGTTATGATATTCATCCTTCAGTTCCCAAAGAGATACTACGCCTACCCAATTACTCAAAGTTTCTTTATGTTTCAGTAAATGCGGTTTCCTACATACAAATATCACATTTCTTGAGAAGGTTATTTCTAAACATTTTACAGATTTAATTGCTGTCATGAATAGGAAAGTTTATTACATTTCCTGAATGTTGCTGGTTTCTGAGCAGCTATCCAGCTGCCATTCCAGTTCCTTAATCCAGGATGGGGATTGTCCTCCTTAATTCAGAAAAACACTCAGATGAGAAACACACATAAGGAAAAGAACCAATTCAGTTTTGTTTTGTTTTAGAGAAAAGAACAATTAATCATTTTTTCAACAAGTGTGTATTGAAGGATTGAACTAGGTGCTTTGTAGATACGCAAGGATAAACATGTAGACCTTGTCCTCAAGAAGCTTATTAGCTTGTAAGAGAGATGTCTTTGTATTGATAATAACAACAATGAAAATAATGACAATAAGAAAGGTAAGGAATTATTAGGTTAGTGGGTGAAAGGGAGCAGGGGAGAGAGAAGAAGAGGGACAGAGGGAGGGAGAATCATAGGAATTGGAGCAGAGGGCATTGTCTTCTGAATAATGAAATTGCGGATGGCATCAGGCACAGGGTGCCTATCAGCCTTGGATACGAGGTTCTCTTTCGCCTGATAGAAAAAGCTGCAAGATGACTTTGGGGGGAAATAAAGACATTCTTAGTGGTTGTCAGGAGATGGAAACTGAAGTGATTTACCTTAATTATCTTGTTCTCTGTAAAGTAACATGCAAGGTCTGTAGATAGTGGATGCTGGGATTTAAGAAGAAAGGAAGAGGTTTTGAAACTGGTAACATGGGAGGCAGTACTAAGAGCAATGACAGATGGGTGAAAGCAGGATGCACCAAGTGTGATCTTACTTACAGAGCACCCATGTCGATCCCTTGTGGGTATTTGGTAAAAATGCAGAGTCCACAGTCTCACTCTAAACTGAGTTCGGATGAAGTTGGGTAACTTGAATTTGCACATGAAACATTCAGTTAATCCAAATTTTATATTAAGACCAAGGAATAAGAAGCAAAAACTGTCTTCAACCAAAATGCTAACAACCAAATGATAGGATGTTGCTAGAACTTCATAGAAGACAGCAGTCTTGCATAGAGCTAGGTTACTTTTTACATGAATCCTAACCGTATATTATTATAAAATTTCTGAGGGCAATTTGAAATTGCATTAATATCTTCATATCCATTAAATTCAATAATAAAGTTTAAAAATAATATGAAACCATGAAAGCATGCATATGCTTTGGTCCACCAATTATAATTCCAAATAGCTATCCAAAAACAATTGGCATACCACTAATGACCGCTCTGTGTTTACCAATCCCATTTGTCTTTTTCTGGGCACATAGCTCATATCCTTCAGTCTTTTTTGCACTTACACAGGAGTGCAAAGTCATGTGACTGAGTGCTTGCTAATGAAATGTGGGGAAAGTGATGCACACTGCTTCAAGGCTTGGGCTATAAAGAAACTTCCCACACCACCCTTCAGCCTCTTTCTGTCTCTTTCTTTATGTGGCTATATGTTGAGGAGAATGAGGTTCCAGAAGATGACCAAGCTACACAGTGTAAGACACTTGGGGTTGGGACTAACTACATAAAGCCAAGTGCCCCTGACATCCCATGTTGGACTACTATGCTTGAGAATTCAATTTTATTAAGCCACTGAAATGTTTTATTTTGTGTTTTGAAGCATTTAGCCTACTTTCACAAATACACACACTACCAACACTTTAAAGATTGAGGGGGAGTGCATAAGGATTAGAAAGGAGAAAACAATGGCTATTTTTTTGCCAATGTGATAGTCTCTATAGAATATGTAAGAGAACTGACAAAGTATTAGACATTGCAGCAAAGTTCAATTATACTGAGGAAACAAGATCAGTATCCAAAATTCACTTATGTAGTATCTCTATCCAAGTGTCAAACTATAGAATGAAGTTATAAAAAAGGTACTGTTTATGATACCAATACAACCTATGTAGTACTCAAGAATAAATCTAATAAAGGATTTGAAAGAAAGACTTAATGGAGAAAAATTAGACAAGATCACCTGAATAATTAGAGAAACATACCATGTATATTAGTCAGGGTTCACCAGAGAAACCTAACCAATAGGATATGATATATAGGAATGCGTGGGCTCCACAGTTATGGAAGGTGGCAAGGACCACCACCTGCTGACAGGCTGAAGACCCAGGAGAGCTGATGGTGTAGTTAGCTGCCTTCCAAAGGTAGGCAGACTTGAATTCCAGGATGGGCCAATGTGTAAGTTTGAGTCTGAAGTGAGGGAAAAATTGATGTCCCAGTTTGAAGACAGTCAGGCAGGAAAGAATTCTCTCTTCCTCAGGCAGTAGCCAGGCTTTCTGCTGTATTTAGGCCTTCAGCTGAGTGGGTGAGGCCCACCCGCATTAGGGGCAGCAGTCTGCTTTACTCAGTCCACCAACTTAATATTAATGTCACTCAAAATCACCTTCACAGAAACACTCAGAATCATGTTTGCCCACATATCTGGGCACTCTGTAACCCAGTCAATTTGACACATAAAATTAACCATCACATGATGTTTATGGATAGAGTTAATATTATGAAAATGGCAGTTCTTGACAAATTGGTTAGAATTTAGTTCAATTCTCTCCAAAATTCCATTTTTCATACAATTTGATAATTCTTTCTAAAATTTAAATTGAAGAGTGAAGAGCCAAAAATAACCAAACCAAGATAAGCTAGACAAAGAAAAAACAGTAGGAGAGAGATGTTCTTATTTTATCAGCTGTAAATAATTGTCGTTTGTTATAACAAATCACTGCAAAGTTAGTGGATTAAAGTGATTCAAGTTTGTTTTCTTACATTTTTATAGATTAGAAGCAACACAGTTCTCACTGGGTGAGAGCAAGGTGCCAGCAGGGCTGTACACATTTCTGGAGGCTCTAGAGGAACAGTTTCCTCACCTTTTTCAGCTTCTAGAGGCTGCTGACATTCCAGGCTCAGGGCCTCCTTTCTCATCTCCAGACACAACAATGAGTATGTCTTACCAGTCTTCTGCAATCTCATCCCCCTCTCAGTGTGACCTCAGCTGAGAAAAGCTTCCCCTTTTGTAAGGATTTGTGGGTTCGATTGGGCCCACCTGGATAGCCCAGGCTCCTCTCCCGATATCAAGGTCCTTCATTTAATGATATCTGCCAAGTTTCTTTTGTGACGCAAGGTAATATATTCACAGGTTGCGGGGATTAAGATGTGGGTATCTTTGGTGAGCCATTTTTCTGTCTATCATACCACTTATCCAATTTAAAATAATATTCTATGAAAGAGTTTGATATTGGTATCAGTCTATAGGATAGAGACCTAGAGTGAAAACCATGTCTATTTAGAAGGTTAGGCCTCTAGCTTTTCATAGAAGCCTTTAGGCCTTCCGTGAGAAAGGAGATCTGCAAATAATTGGATGAAGGATGAATTATTGAGATTTGGCACAGAGACAAGCTAAAAATAGATTCCCATATAATATTTTATGCAAAAATAAGTTTGTAAATAATGTGAAAGGAGAAACTGTAAATCTTTTAGAAAAAAACATTAGAGAATAACTAGAGATTACCTGAATGACATTTTTTAAAAAGAAGCACTTAATGGAATACAAAAAGCAAAGTTCATAAAAGAAAAGGCTGATAAATTTGAACACTTTAAAGTGAAAGTGATTTTCATAAAAAGACATCATAATTAAAGAGAAAAGACTGACACAGACAGGAACATGTTTTGCAACCTACATCTTAAAAAAGGGTAAGAAGAAAGAGACATGGGCACAGGATATGAGCAGACCACTCACGGAAATGTGAATGGTTGATAAAAATACTCTCAGTGTCACTGGAATTCAGAATTAAAATTAAAGCCTCAATAAGATACATTATTACAACCATTAAATTGACAAAAATTAGTGGGATAACATCAAGCATTAATAGTGATGTAAGGAGACAGCAATTCTTATTTATTGATGACATTAGTGTTAACTGTTACAACCATTTTAGAGAGCAATTTGGCTACGCTTGATAAGGTGGAAGATAATCATTTTATAGAATTTAGGAATATGACTCCCAGTTTTGTCCTCTAGGGAAGCTCTCTTATATGTGCTCAAGGCAACATGTACAAAAATACTCACTTTAGCGTTGTTTGTAATAATAAAGAGACAAACAAAACCTGCCATCAGGAGTCACATTTTTCAGTGAACTCCCATACATATGTATGTTAATAACAATAATTGATTTTAAAAAAGCCACCTGCCATCTTATGAAATGGAGTCAATCTAGCAGTTACTACGGACTTGGGCTGGTCTCTCAGGGAGGGAGTGGGTTAAGTACATATACAGGAATGCTGTGTTGTTGTAAAACTGAATGAACTGATTGACACGTGTCAGTATGAATACATTTTTTAAATGTGTTAATTAGAAAGTTACCAAAGGATAAATACAGCATAATGACATGTATGATTGTTAAATAAAATGATAGTACATAGTGTTTAGGAACATACTTATGTAGTAAAAGTACAAACATATGTGCCAAAATGATACATAACAATTTCAGATAAGTTTTTACCTCTGAGGAAGGGTGAGGGGAAAAGGATAGAGGGGTGAGGATATATTTATGTCTGCAAAAGAGGGAGATAACAAGCATATATTGAAAAATGTTAACATCTGCTTGAATTAAGTGGTAGAAAACAGAGATGTTATATCATGTTCTTTACTTCCCTAAATATGTTATGTTTCATATGAAATGTTTCATAATGTTTTATAAAAGAAAGAAAAGCAGAGGTTGCAAGAGATGAAAGAAAGACCGGGCAGTGAAAGAAAGCAATTCCCTGAACTGCATATTATTTATTACTTTGTTCAACAGGTATTTATTACAGATTTGCTATGTGACTTATTTTTGTGCTAGGAATTTGAACAAAATCCCATTTTTTCAAAAGCCATGCCAGTAGTAATTACACCAGGGTTATTTAACAGTAAAACACTTTACCTATGACTTCAGCCAGCTCAAGTCAAACCCAATAGGGATGCTTTACATTGTATAATACAGACCAGTCCAAGAGTTTAGTAAGTGCTAGATTGTTCCTGTGTAATTGGCTGGCTGCTGAATCTTTTAAGGACATACCGTTGTTCATTCACTCTGCTTCTTCCTCATCATTCAGTGAAAACTAAACCATCTGTTGTAATGAATATAAGGCTTCCTGCTTTCAATTCTATCTTCTGATTCCCCCACTAAATGCTGGTTGTCACTTTCAATTTAGAAAAACATCATTATACTCTCCAATTCCTCCTTTAGAATTTCCCTGCGAGGATCTCAAAGCACTTTATCCATTCAAGGGAGGCATTGCAGTTTGTCCGGGGAATTCAGCTGTGGTGTTAGCTCCATTTTGAGACTGGACAAATGAAGATTTCAGGGCGTTCCAGGGTTTTGTGCCCATCACTTTGAAAGTGATTGCCAGTCAAGAAGCAAAGTATAAGTTGCTCCTCCTACACCTCAAATTTCAGCACCAGGCAGTACGCTGTGGAAAAAAATCAGAAAACTTTTCACAGTGTTAGAACTAACCTGAAGAACTCTGTGTCAGCTGTAGCTGACAGGTTTTCAGCACTTTTCCGCTTGTAGACTGTGGGTGGTCTCCAGCGCCTGCCGCCCCTGGTAGAGCTGGCTAATGAGTTGTAAGGGAGTGGAGAAGAAGAGAGGTACTTAGGCAAGAGTGGTCTATGGATGTTGAGCTGGTGGTCAGAGGCGGCTTTTTCCAATGACACTAGACATTAGGGTGGAAAGTCTGGACCTTAGAAGAGAAAGCATGTTTTTAAAACAAGCCATTAATTAATTAAGGTGCTGGTATTCAGAGTTGTAAGAGAAAAGGCAGAAAATGCTCATTTGGGCACAGGAAACGTAGAATTTCACCTTAGTAATCATAAAGCAAGGTGCTTAAAAGTGAGTTAATTGGTTCTTCTAGTAAATGTGTTCCCCTCTTTCCCTGCTTTCTTCTCTTCTTTCTTTCCTTTGTTTTTGGAAGCTTCTCTGCTGTCCATTAAACACAATCCATGTCATATTGTCAAGGGACAGCTCAGCAATCGGACCTTCTTTGGTCCTGAACCATGAGCTGCTCTCATCGATTGTTCGCTGAGAACCCAAGTAAGAGGATTCATTCCTCTCAATTCACACAGGTAACTTTTCATTGTCCCCTCTGTGTTAAAACAAAAAGCCAATCTCTTAGCAATCTGGGGCATACCTGCGTTGGAGCACTGAATCCAACTTGCTGTTTTTGAGAAAATATAACCTGTATATCACATTTAAATGTTAGCCTAATACAAATTAATGAGGCTATATAAAGAACAAGACAATTAGCGGCTTCACTGTGCAAGCACAAACTTTCGATTTGTTAAGAATCTTTTCATTCTGAATGGCCAAATGTCACTCTTCTTGTGTGAAGAATATATTACTCTGGCTTGCACTCTAAATATGGCCACTCAGAAGAAACCTTATGAGGTTCTGACTTGCTCCTTTTATTGACAGATTCAGATCTCAACGATATCAGGCCTATATCTTAAGTCTCTTTGTTAGAGACCAGCAATAAATTACCTGAGGTCAAGTTCTGTTTATACAGTGGACTGTTCTGAGAGAATTACCTTCTTGACTTAATAGCTTCCTTTCGGGTGACATTTCTCCCTGAAAGAAGACAAATTGTCTAAGGTCAGCCTGCAGATCAGCTCCGAGTGTAGGAGGAAATTGTAGTGGATCAGCCAAATTGCGCCAGCTCTACCCACCAGCATCAGGCAGCACACCGCCAGCCAGGGGCCCGCCCTGAGGGACCGCAGCCACAGCGCCTGGGGCCACTCCTTGAAGAGCAGAATTTTCAAGGTTTCTCTTTGGGCTGCTCTTGAATCTGATCTCTCCCCACCCCACCCCCATCAACAACGAAATGGTTCAGAGCTGAGCTGCTTTAAAATGTCTTTATTTCCCCCCATCCACTAAGGCTAATTTGGGAGTCTGAATGGGAAATCACCGTGAGTCTCAGGCTAAACTCGCGTTTGAGTCTGTTCGGTTTCATCCATTGGAGTGGTAGAGTGAGCTCCAAGCTGTCATTTTTACTGGAGGGGAAACTTTAGAAGTTAGAAGGGAACTCAAAACAATTAATAGGTTTCAGGGCACTAACAACAGAGCAATTTATTCTTAAAGGCGATTGTCTCCTACGTGAATCAATTCAAAAAGACAATTTCTTTAGTTCATATTCACCTACAAAGGAACTGGTGGCTTTGCCAAGTAAGCGGGTGTTTTACTCCTCCTTTCAAGGAAAAACACAGAGAAAGGGAGAAAAATAGAAATACAAGTCTCTTTTTAATTAAGCATTTTATCCTTTGAAGTTATTCTGATTTTTTTCACATTGATGATGTAATTTATGTAAATAATCATCTATCTATGAAAGGAGTGTGTCTGTCAAAAGCTGAAATAAAAAACATCCGTCATTTTGAAGTGATTAACATTCTCCAGATGTTTAAATCATCAGATTTCAGGAGTTTCTCTTTGTTGTGATAATGATATAGTATCCAGAACAAGAATGTTTACTTTTTTGTATGGGTCAAACGCAGATTTTTCACAATCCTATTAAGGCATGCAGTTCATTGTAATTGTATGTGCAGATGAAAGCATATTCAGTTATTATTATTCCCCTTAATTGTAAACTGCTGCTGGTAATTTTACTGTAAAGCTCAAACAAAAGGAGTGTACTTGAAAGGACCACCACTGCCCACTTATGTAATCAATTTATATATGTCAAGTTAGTACCGGGATGGTTATCCCCTTCTGTTACCAGACATGTGACATGCTACCACCCTGCAGCTCGGGGCCGTGCACGCATGCCGCTGGCTCCCTTTGCAGGCTGCTTGAAAATACAGTACATGTCGGTGATAATGTTAAATGACAGTTCCAAACTATTTCCCCTAGGCCTGTTTGACCCTTGGGTTCAGGGTAAAACAGGAATGGTTCCGCTTACCTTCAAGGCCTGAGCATCCTCACCACTGGCAGAGTTCACTTGGAGGCTTGGAGAAGCTCTCTGGAGGCCCAATTACCCTTGTTAGGGGACCTATTGAAACATTAATGACATGTAGGCACTTCATTCATAAAGTTAGACTCAACTCATGTCTAGCATTACCCCCCACACACCCTTGCCGGCTTCAGATCTGAAATGCTTGTAGGGATTTATTAAAACCGCTTGACTAGGGCACGAACTGACTACACGCTTATTATGTGCTACCTACATGCAGACAAATCTGAGAGGGGGGTCTCAAATCCCCATATGCTAGCTCTGTCCCGTAGAACTGCATTCATTAAGAACAAGAGATATGGAATAATTTCTTAGGAACAGTGTATTAGTAATAATATCTCTGGCTTTTTTTTTCCTTGGGTTTATTGAGCTTTCAATACATATGTTCAGGAATTTAATGCAATGTTATTCCATCAGTGGCCACACAATTCTTCTCTCTTGAACATCAGAGAGATCCCTTGGCATCAACTGAGGGAGGAAATGTCTTCCTTTACTGTTCTTACAAGAAATCAAAGCATTACAAGGGTTAGATGATAATGAGTCAGACATAGAATACCTTCTTTCTTACTGCACTGAAGTTTTGGTAATAGGCTAATAATTAATAGTTACCATCTGTTATCCCTTGTGCCCAACCTTCAAATCATTCTTCATTTGTATTTGAACACACACATTCCTTTTCATCATCCCAGGACCATTTAAGTACTTTGATAAGCCTTGGGTCCCTAAAATGTTTCCAAATCATCCCCATCTGACATAGACCCTTGAATTAGAACTTTATTAAAGAGGAAGTATGTATAATAAGTGACAAAGGGCCGCAACACTGGGCTGGAAATTGGGTAACTTTGGGTCTCTTCCTTGCTATGTTCAAGCATCAAAGCAAGCGCCAAGCCAGTCCATTAGCATTCTTGTTCCCATCTTTTTCGAAGCGTTTTAATGGCCTCTTCCGTCACTTAAAGATGAATGTTTCAACCCTTCTCCCAATAGACCCCTCCTCTTTACTCCATCTAGAAGGAAGTTGCATCTGGGATTATCTTGGGACCAGAATATCATTCTTTCTTTAAATCCGAGAAAAAGATCTGCTTCCAGAATTTTATGCTATGTTTCTACTCTGTGTCTTTTGGATAGTCGAAGGGTCCAGATGTTCCTGAAAAGAAAAAGATGTGCAGAGAGATCTGGGTGCATCACAGCACCAATTTCCATTCATCCCCATGATCACATTAAGTCAACATCATTCTTACTAGTATTAGAGCACATTTTATCTCTTGTATCAAATGAAAATGATAATAATACTTAGAAATTTAAAAATGGATCCAGATAAGGTAAATGACTCACCCAAGGTCTTATATTTATTCACTCATTTACTGAGCACCTATAGTAGCTGGGCACTGTGCTTCATGCTTACACTAGAGCAGGAATAAGGTAAGATCCCCTGTCCTAAAAAAGGAGGAGAGCCAAGACTAGAAATACATGAGCAGGAAAAAATGCTTTTGCTTCCAGATCCAACATTTTTTCTCACACCTGGACTCATTGTTTTTAAGCATTGGAAGGATTTTCTGTCACGTTCTGGTTCTGTTTTGACAATTAACCACATGTCATAGGTGGTAGCCATACTTTGGCAGGCAGTACCGGTGATAACAATAGAGCAGAAGAAAGAACACACAATTTATTTTTTCAAAGTATTATCCTACCACATTATGCTAATTTTTTTTGCCTGAGACCCACAACTAATGTTTACTGGCACTGAAAACTAAATCTTGTTATTGCCATGACTGATTTCTTTTAATAAGCCAAGAATCCCTAACCCAATTTTAGTCTCATTGGAAATTTTGTGAAAATTAAAAAATATCTCTGAAAAGGTTAATCGCAAACTTTTCATCTTCAGCAATTTCTCACGGAAAAGCTAGTATCAAAGGCCAAGGATGCAACAGAGTTTCAAAGTTCATGAACAAGTGAAGCTGGACAAACAATGGGGAAAACACCAATTAGATGTTTTCAAGACTGGTCAGGTCTTCTAGATCCCTAGAAAGCAACGCAGCAAGAGACAGAGACAAGCTTGCTTATCTTTATAGCAAGGCCATGTTAAAGGTTCCTCACCAAGTTCTGTAGGTGTTCCGTTCCTTGACTTCTGAGGCTTTTAAGCTAATGTACTTGAAGTCTTTGGCAAATCTTTTCTGTTTCATGTCTTTGATCAAAAAGTGTCTTGTTCGATTGAAACCTAAGTATTTCAAAAATTTCAGTGTGACTGGCTACAGCCTGTTGACATGGTAATAGTTTGGGTAAAGGACTCTTAATAATTTTTTTTCACTCTCTCCCTCTCCTTCTCTCTCTCATTCTCCGTCTTCCTCTCCTTGCCTCCTCTCCTTCCTCTCTCCTCCCCACTAACTGTTTCCCTTGGTATGTTGTTCGTAAAGACCCAGAACCTCATTAGTCTGTATTGGACCTGTTTCTATTATCATGCCTCATATCTGGCACACTTCTTAGCTTTTTAAGTTTATTTTTTTCAATCTTTGAATCACTGCCTAATTAATCTTCCTCATTTTCTACTTTCATATTCACTAGCTATTATAAAATCCAAACTGTTACAAAGTTTTCCATCACTTTCCCCTCTTGGAACTAATTTCTAGGTAAGCAACAGGCAACACTTTACTATTTACAATGTATTTCATATCTGATAGTCCATGAGAGCCTCATGAAAATCTTAGCTGAAGCTCCGAGAGGTTAAGTAACTGTCCAAGGTTTCACAAATATTGAAAGAGAGTGCTCAGACTTGGACCTTGACTTAGTGCACCCAAACCTTACATAGAGGTACAAGGGCTGGCAAGCCATGACCTGAGGGCCAAATATAACCCACTGCTTTTGTTAGTTATACCTTATTGGAACACAGCCATGTGACCATTTGTTTTTTCTACATACTGGCAGAGTTGAGTAGTTGCAGCAGATACTATATAACCCACATAGCTGAAAATGTTTAATATCTGGCCCTTTATGGAAAAAGTTTGCTAACCTTTGGTAATGTATCAGAATCTGATTTTTCAAATTAAGAAAAATATACCCCAAATATCACCCTTTGGCGGATTATAAAAGTAATACAGGTTTATCATCAGAATTGTGCAAAATATCAAAAAAACTTCAGTTCTTATCCTATTCCTCTTTCTTTTCTCCTCCCTTACCAATTGGATCTTAGAGCCATGTAGAGGGTCAGAGCAGGCATCTGTGCCTGGGGGTAGAGAGTTGCAATGACCCAGAGCAGGGTCTCTCCTTACATCATCCTCTTGGAGTCCTAGGGGGAATAGAAGGGCATCTTCATAAAGGGGCCACCCTGCATGGGGGGTCAGCCTGAGCGAGGTGAGGAGGGCATTGCCACAGGTGGGCAGACATGTGCTGCACAGCTCCAGTGGGCTGAGGAGGGGCAGGATGCGGGTGGGCTGTTGTTGGGAGTTACAGCCTTTGTGGGACAGGAGATTGGTTACGTTAAAGGGGTGTGATTCATAAAAGTAAACATATTAAGAGTAGAGGAAGCTAAGATTCTCAGTGTCAGAAAGGATTTGCAACTATGAAAAGGGAGGAAATTAGAACCCTGTGATGTTTGGAATTGAAAGCATCGTCACGAAATCATAGATTAGAGTAACTATAGGTAGATTTACTAGTAAATATAATGTAAACACTTATGTTCCCCAGCTCTGCACATTGATAGGGCTTGAGAACAGTGACACGATAACGATGAGCACATTTAGCTCCAAGATCATGGCTTTTAAATACCATTCTCCACTAAAAGGATCCAGGGTTTCTTGGAGAAATGACAGATTCTAGGACTGGGGCAAAGAAGGTAAAAGATTAGCCCAAAACACCTTATGACAGAAAGAAAAGAAGTACTCAATGAGTGATGGGGGAATGCCAAAAACATACACAGAACTAGCTTGAATAAGCTTCCTCTGCTCAAAAGGAGATGAACTAAGCATCAACATTAAAATATTAATGAATTATAATAAAATAGGAACAAGAGTCCTTAATGATATAATAAAAAAAATTAAAGTTTGATGAAGAACAGAATGTTTATAATGTCACAAAATATGTCCCTACAAAAATGCTGCTTAATTATAAATGAGAAACTTAACAATGGAGAAACAACAAGACACAACATTAATAAAGTAATCAAAGCGAACATCACTGTAATGCTAATAAATCTAAATCACGAGGATGCAATGAGAACACATTATCACTTTTCAAAATTACTTCCACAGATACCAAAATCTAACCATGGGGGAGTACCAGACAAACACCAATTCAGTGATATTCTACAAAGTCACCGGTTTTAAACTTCAAAAGTGTCAATGTCATGAAAGTCAAGGAAAGGGGGAGGAGCTATTCTAAACCAAAAGGGACTAAGGGGACACAAGGGCTAAATGCCACATGCTTCTGAACTAGATTTTTTTTTTTTTGCTATAGTATGCATTTTGGGGTCAATTAGTGGAAATTGAATGGGATTGAGAATTAGATGGAAGTAATATATCAATATTATTTTATGATTTTGATAGTTTCATTGTGGCAATATTTAAGAATGTTCTCATTTGCAAGAAATACATCCTGAAGTTTTCAGAGGTGTTGGGGCAACATGATGGCAAATGACTCTCAAATAGCTCAGAAGATAAAATTTCCTTGTGTAAATTCGAGTCTTTTAAAATTAATAAAATATTTTAAGTTATAAAAAGAGAACAATAGTCACCTGTGCGTTTCCTATCTACAGAGATATAACCATTGGTAATCTTATTTTATAGCTTTCAAGCTTTTGTTTTTGTTTATATACAAGGTTGGGTGCAAATAATGCCCCTTTTTTATTACAAAATCAGAAGCATGTAATTCTATAACATAACAATATCACACTCAAGCACACCATATGACATTTTAGGTGAAATGTTTAAATTAAAACTATAAATTATTACACCCGTATTATTACCTTACCAACCACACTCAAGTAGGTGTTACTTCTGTTTCTGACCATGTATTTTAAAATATTATTTTAGTAAATTTAGTTATTTATTATTTTAGTAAATCTCATCATACCATTCTTAATTTTTTTATAACTTTCTTTTTAATTTAACAATAGCATGATAATCTTCTCATTTCATTTAATGTTCTTATTACTGAATAATGTAAAATATCTGGTAGTGTTTTATCACTTGGATTATAAAATATTATTTAGTCAGTATCTTATAGAACATTTAGGTTGTTTTCAATTCACTCCCAGTTATTTCTTCATTAAGATTTGTAGAAGTAAAATTGCCGAGTCAAAGAATATGTATAATTTTAGGATTTTTAAAATATATATTGAAAATTTTCTTCCAGAAAACTTCAACCAAGGCACATTACTGTTGTCAAACAGTAGTGCTCATTTTCACCAGCTCACCAATGGTGGTTATTATAGATCATTTTATCTTTTAACAGCATCAAATAAAATATCATTTTAATTTTCATTTTGATTTTTAAAAGGTTATACATTATATATATGCATTAACCATTTGTATTTCTTTTTTGGAAATTTTCTTTTTCTTTGCATATTTTCTATGATATTAACATTCTCTATTGAATATATTTATAAATGATCTGTATGTAGAATGAGGCTCACCTTTTATCTCTCATTTATATTGTAGGCATTTTCCATTTATATTGGCATTGCTTCTGTTTTCATTATCCTTCATGAGAAAAACCCTCTCAATTGTGATTTTTCTTTTTTTATGTTGTCAAATGTATTTATTTCACTTAGAGTCAAGTTTAGAAAAGAATTTATCACCTGAAGATCCTATGAACATATATATAATGCATATATAAATAAATATAAGGACTGTAGGGATCTGTACTTGTATATCAGGTATTTTATTACATGTAAGACAGCTGGCCTTTTGAAGGATGGTTTAGACATGTATGGAGTAAGAGGAAATGGCAAAAACAAAAAGTCCTCTTGTTTAGGATCGGAAGAACTAATTTTGAGTCTGGCAGATTCTATGAGCCTAATTTGCTTAAAAAATAATATTATTTCACAAAGTTGTGAAAATTCAAAGGATAATACATGTCAAATGTATACACAGGTAGACTAGTATTTTAAGATGGTAGATAGAAACTACCAGAGAAATGTGTCCCTTAAAAATAATCACCACTACAACAGCCAAATGAGAAAACAGTCAATGCACTTCAAAATCTAGCAACCACAAATAAGAGCTGCACAGTCTAAAAAGCCTCGATTCCCAAATAACCACATTTTACCTCTTATCCTGCTTGAAGACCAGTTTGGTAAGTGAATTCATATGAGACAAAGCCTGAGGTTGTTTCTCACACAGGATCGTACAATCCCTCTTTCCAAGTAGTTTTGTAAACTCTGTGGAAGTCATGTCACAAGATCTCCGAAAAGAGCTAATGTCAAAATATAATAAGAGAGAGGGAGGTAGATAGATAGATAGAGAGGCTATTACACAAAATCCATATAAGAGATTGTGGTGGCTTGGAGGAAGCAGGGTGGTGGATGGCAGCTGAGGTAGTGGGAAAGGTGATTAAATTCTGGGTATAATTTGAAGGTGGAACCTACAAGATTGGATGTGAGTATGAGAAAAACGATGGAATCAAGTATAATCCCAATTTTTTTTTTTTGGTGTGAAAAATTGAAAAGTATGGAATTGCTATTAATTTAGTTAGGGTAAATTATAGAAGAGTAGGCTTAGGTAGGTGGGTTGGGGAGATAAGGAGCTTAGTTTTGGACAAGTTATGTTTAAGATACCTGTTAGATGTTTAAATAGAGATTTCAATAAGCAGTTGATATATGTGTGGAGTTTGAGAAATCTGGGCTAGAGATATAAATTTGAGAAGTATCAGAATATACATGTGTGCATGTATATTTGAATATACTTGGATGTGTGTATCGTGAGACTGATTTTCTTATGAATTCAAAGAAAATGGAAAAAGAGAGGCACTGAATACCTAAGAAAAGAAATTGATAATTAAAATATCTTTATGAAATCAAGGGATAAATTATCAATTGATAAATTGTCAAGGGACAATGAATAGTCATTGCTGAAAATTGAATTGCTAAAGTAATGAAATTAAGATTACTAACAAAACAAAAAAGAGACCAAAGCAATTAGGATGTGTTAGTTAACAGGTATGCAAGGCAGAAAAAGATAGTCCAACATATGGTTAATCAACCTCCTTACGATAAACAGTCTGATTAGAATAATTTAGCAATATAGAGAGCATAATAATGTTTGCTGATAAAACTAACATTTGAGTTGGTTGAGTAAAGATTTTATACCTGTTTGCTAGCTAACACTCCTAATGGAGAGTCTGCATTTATTTAAAGCACTACTTTTATGTCAGTGTTATACAGGGTAAGTTTGTTACAGGTAATACAGTGGAATTTTTTTTTCTCTTGTTTGATCGCCTCCATAACCCAAAAATATATTTACTGACACCAATGCCATAAATACTTGAGACTAATAATGCCCTTGCATTTCTTTTACTACCAGTTTTGTTTGATTATGACAGCTATAGAGTTGTAGCAATCACTAACTGAACTGAATTTTATGTAAGCCTATGGAATATGAAAGTGAAAAAACATTATTTTTTTCTCTGATAGCCAAGTTGGAGAAATTTCTAGTTAAGATGTAAAAAGTTGAAAGAAACCATTGATCTCTCTACTTAATTACCAAAAAAACTGTTTAAGATTTAAAGTCATTGTAGAGCAAGAACACAAAGTATCCTAAATTAACCATATTCCAGGAAATGGCATATGCCTTCATAGAACAGAAGAGACGCGTGGCTGCTGATTCCCATCGGAACAGTAGGAGGAGGAGGAAGAATTTACCAGAGATAAGGATAAGGACAAACGAACTAAACTTTCAAAAAAATTAGTGATGGCTGCAAATGGGCAGAATTAGAATTCCAAGAAGCTTCAGACACAGACAGACTTGCATCCACCCACCTACTCTTTTTTAAGGTCTGCATTGAATGCTCGGTGTTGGTGGGGGTTATAGTATACAAGAGCCCAAGGGTAGAGCAGGAGAGGTGAGAAGGTGCAAAAACAGGTAGCCACCAGAAAGCAGGAGACAGAGCAAGTGTATAGAAGAAACTCATTCATGCACCTCTGGGATGTCAGCTACCAATGTGGGGTGGCACAGAAGAGCTAAAAAATGCTCTCCAAGGCATTCTGGACCTTCAGAGAGCATGAGCAGCTGCCCTCTGAAGTTGGCAGCAGGACAACAGAGATGTGAGAGATCTCATGTGCCTAAATCCTTCAAGCAACTCCCAAATTTGGCATCCTTGCTGTAGGCAGAGAAGGACCTCCTGTAGTTCAGAAATCTGGAGGTATTGCTGTAAAGTGCAAAGAGCTCTCAGGAATCTTATCAACGCTCAGAGCCTCACTCCTACTGATGGAAAAATCTTGAGCCCATCCTTAGACATTTAAAGCTAGTAGTGAACTGAATTAAATGAATGCTGCAAAAAAGACAAGAGCCCTCTCAGCCACAGGTCAGAGTCACTCAGCTCCCCCTCGTCACTCATGCAGTCTGGTAAGAAATAGGGTGCATGCTCTTTTCTGGAGGTAAATAATATTTACCTGTTCTGTATTGCTCTTTTATTGAAGCCTACGAACTTACATGCACAGCCCATGGACGTGAACTGGGGGAGGGGAGATTGCTGGAGGGAAGGGGAGTACCTGGTAGAGAGGGGTAAAGGCGGAAAAATTGGGACAACTGTAATAATACAATCAATAAAATATACTTTAAAATATCTGGAATACAATAAAACATTACAAGGTACACACAGAAGCAAGAAAGTGTGCTCGAGAGAGGAAGCAGTGAGTAGAAGCAGACTCAGAGGTGACTCCGTTGTTGGAATGACCAAGTCAGGACTTTAAATAACAATGATACAGATACTAAAGGACCTAATGGAAAAGGTGAAAGCCATGCATGAAGAGATAAGGAACTTAAGCATAGACAAGGAAACTATAAACTAGAGCCAAACTGGGATATAGGAGCAAATCTGAGCACTGTGTGTGTGCTGCTTGGCCCTTAGAACTATGCCCAAATAATATCCATGGAGAGAGGGCTCTAAGTTAAAAGGAAGAAAGAGAAGGAAGACGAGTGAGGGAAGGGGGGACTAGTGATGTTTGGTGTATACTTTGTTACCTAATAAAAGCAGCAGTGAAGGTCAGTAAGTGTACTAACACCCCAGGGAACAGTAGAACAGCAAACATCTCAAGGTCATTAACCCAATTCATTCATAATACACAATATATTATGGGGAATCCCAAGAACAGATACTGAGGCCTTTGCAGGCTCTGAAGTCTTACAGAGCCTGTGTGAGCAAAACCAATGAAGCGTGGGTGAACACTGTTAATAGTCCAGCTATAAAATAGGCTGATGAGGCATGCTCACACTCAGGTTTTGATAAATTGTAACAAACCTGTTTCCATTTTTCCAGAACTTTCATGATAGACAAAAGTGGCTTAATTCCTTCCAGCATAAAGTTGCCTAGTTGATATAACACAGTCTCTTGAGACAGCAAAGAATATTCACCTGGTTTTATAATAAACTTTATTGATCTAAACCACACGTGCTATTCTAATAAGGTACCATTTGCTCCTGGGTAAATCAACAACCTTTCCTTCTATTTGACATTCTTTTCTTCCCAGAGCACAGCTTCTTGTGTGGGTCTATGCCTTTTCTATTTTCATTTTATAAAAGCTAGCAGGTACTGCTTTAGTTACCTGACATTTATCTAGGCAATTTCTTGTTCTCAATCACCTGTTTTTATTTCTGGTGAAACTTGACTATACTTAATAGGTCTTTTTATTTTTTTCTAATTAATTACTTATTATCACCACATTTCAACTTCACTAGGTTGATTGCAATCAATAGACATAAATTCACCATCCTTCAGTTCAGTTTTCAGTGTATTAATCTGAACAAATATGCAACCCTGTCAAAAAATAGATTAACTGTGTCCTTAGGACTCAGTTACATTCTTAGAGGAGTCTCAACTGAAAGTCACTTTTCAGAAGAGAAATCCAGGTTACACATTGTGCTAAATTAAGTGTTAAAATGATGCAGATAATGAAATCTTACTTGTGTGCAATAGAATTTGATGGAAACATTTGGGCCACACAGCACTTTTCATTTTTGTAAATCCTTACCCCGGGATATGTTTATTGATTTTAGAAAGAGAGGAAGGGAGAGAGGGGCGGGAGGGAGACATCCATGTGAGAGAGAAACATCAACTGGTTGCCTCCTGTACATGCCCCAGCCAGGGATCAAACCTGCAACCTAAGTTATGTGCCCTGATTGAACTTGCAACCTTTTTGGTGCATAGGACGATGCTCCAACCGACCGAGCCACTCAGCCAGGACCGCTTGCCATTTTTAACACTATATTTGCCACAACATTTTCATCTATAAGATAATGTAACAATGGTTGTTAATGAATTCTTAATTATATTTAGTTTCCATTAAAAAAAACACTCTGAAGTTTAACGTAAAGTCAAATAGGAGTACTTCTCAATATTTTTGCAATTGTATGAGCTTTTAGGATATTGGTGGCTTAAATTCATAATGGTACAAAGGTGGGAAAGAAGCAAGAAATAACCAGATTGCATTATGGCTGTATCTTGTTTATGATGCACAACAAATACCAGATGAAAATCTAGACTTGCAAAGTAAATCTATTAACAGTTAATTATTTAATTTTCTGAAGGTTTCATGGCTGGGTACTTTTAAACTCTAGGCTCTGTGAAGTATTGGAATGCTTACCATTTTATTGATAAAAAGCAAGGTATGTACACCTTTGCTGCACTAGAGCTGAGCCGTGGGTATTACAAACAAGTTCTAGGTCTGCCTCACAAGCTGGTTTTTCTCTCACCCTCTCCCCTAAAGGAACTTCCAAATGGGCATTTATTGCTAATAGTTTTATCTACATCTCTACCAAATTGCCTGGAAAACTTGGCATTTAGCAGTGGTTGTAAAGTTGCTACTGTTACAAATCCCTTATGTGGGTAAACCTAAGAAGAAGGCATTTCACAAATAAGGTAAAGCCGTGGGCCTGGGGGGGCAAAATTCAGGGTCTGCTGCCTGAGAATAAGCTTTTTTGCACCCTGATTGTTTTCTTCAGCGATTTACCATCACTTGCAGGTGGAAGCACAAGGGTAGAATTTGCAGCTTTGGGTTCATTTGTATGTGTGCCACATTCAAAACCATTTGTGACCTGGACAAGGTGGAATTTTGAATTTCTGGCACCCAAGTTAAGAAAATATTGAAATGATACACATAAAGTACCAATGAAGAGTTAAAAACCAAACAAAACTTTTTCTCCTAGTGAAAGCTTTCAGATTATTTTAAAGGAAATGAATTAGCAAAACAATTTCCTCCTCTTCTCACACTGACTCAAGTATAATTACTGATTTTGTTTTTAACCTTTTACTTCTCTTTCTTTTTGACTCTTTAAAGAATTGCATTAGAAGTGAATGCAATGTTGTACTCCATGAAGAGTTCAAAAGAGATTTGCTCAAAATTAAAAATTATTGTGATTCAAAGGCATTAGCAAGATAGTGAAAAATCAAGCCACACAGAGGCAGAATAAGGCGGTTGAGGCCCTGGGCGCAGAAGAAAATATTGGACCCCTTAAAAAAAAGGGAGAGACAGGGAAAATAAAAATACATGCCTTCAGAAGTCAGGGCCCGGGGCGCGCACCCGGTGCACCGCCCTTAAATCCGCCTCTGAACCCACAGACTGGTAGAAAAATATTTGCAAATCATATATCCAACAAGGCACTTGTATCCAGAATATATAAATAACTTACAGGTCAGCAGTAAGAAAAAAAAGAAAACGGGCAAAGGATTTGAATAGACATTTCTCAAAAGGGATATATAAATGGCAAATAAGCCTATTAAAAGATTCTCATCATCATTAGCCAGCAGGGAAATTCATATTGAAACCACAATAAGGTCAATTTTTCACCCACTAGAAAGGCTGTAATAAAATAGATGGACAGTAACAAGTGTTGACAAGAATGTAGTGAGATTGGAACCCTCGTGCGTTGCTGGTGGGAATAAAAAATGATGCCGCCATTTTGGAAAACAGCTTAGCAGTTTCTTCAGTTAAACACAGATTTACCGTATGACTCAGCAATTCTATTCCTAGGTATCTTAAAACTCAGTTATATTCCTAGCAGAGCCTTAAATTTGGTACAAAACTTATGAAATGGCCTCCAAAACAAAAGCAAAGCAAATAGCTCTTGTTTCTGTATCATTGCCCAGGGAACAAAGACTATGCTAGCACTAGAGTTAAATGTACCCTAGGAAGCCTGTGTCCTAGGATGCTTGTATGCTCCTGCCTGTTTTATCGTTTGTTTGTTTCTGGTGGAATAAATAAATAGAAAATAAGCTCTAACAAGCTTCAAGTCTCTGTCCAAACTCAGTTATTGTGTGTAGAAGTACAAGTTCCAACATGATTGTTGTTGAGTGAAAAAGTTCCCTCTGAAAACATAAAATAGGCACACCAAGAAGCCAAATGTACATTTGTTACCTGCTCCCATCCCCCATCCTTTTTTTAAAAGGATATATTCTGCATGATGGAGGCAGCTGTGCCAAAGTAGTGGACCCTAAATCGCTGAGCAAAAAATGAGAGGGGGGAGGTTCTGATTGCTCACAGTACAGGAGTGAATGTGCGCTCTCAACCACAAATCAAGCAAGCTGAAAAAAAAAAAAAGACCCAATCAAGGCAGTAATGGCCTCCACTTCACAATCAGACAAGTGCTTCTTACTTGAAAAATCCTACCATTTATAGCTGATTGCTAACCCTGGCCTCATTTCTAATCTAAAGGGCGAGTAATAATTTGGAAAAGGAATTATAACAACTTCCCAACAATTTAGCAAATTGTTATTATTTCAGGGGGAGGGAGGAGGGTAGAAAGGAGTTGCTTTTGTAATGTGTGTCTTTGGGGGCTACCATTTTTATGACATCAAATCCCTTTGCTGCCATTCTAGAATAGCAACTAATATATATTGGAGATACTTTTTTTTTTAAATAGTAATGTTTTATACCATGTCACATGTTCCAGTATGGTCAGTTATGGATCTCCAAAGAAAAAAGGAGGAAGAGGAGTTGTCAAATTTTTATACACTTTTACCTACAGTATTCCAAAATAAGTCTGAGTGAGTGTCCTTGAGTACCACTGTTTTGGAAATGATTTTGACCTTTTAGAGAATTTGACTTCATAAAAAATAATACTGTTAAATGCTCCATTGAGTTTTTCTTTCAGTGGTTGCAGTGTTGATGGATTTGGTTCAGGTATGGTTTCTGTTACTAGAAATAGAGTAATAAATAGTTATCTTTTACACTCATATGTTTTAACTTCTGCTAGAATGAATGTGTGTGTGTGTATATATATGTATATAGATGCTTATCACTTCATTAACATGTTATATCCATATAAGTGAGTTTCCTTTTACATAGGTACCATTTTGTAGATTAGTGCAATTATATCTACTGACCAAGACACTTGCACACAGTGTGTATACAGTATTCTCATTACGAAGCAGCCGAGCATGTATAACTAATGTAATGTTGTACAAAAGAAGTTAGGACCATGCTGCTTTCTGAGAAAGAAAATTAGCTTTTAAGACTATAGGCCAGAAAGATATGTTGAATCATCAACATAGGGAATATAGTGGAGACCACAATTTTCAGCCTCTTTATTATGAAAATGAGGAACAAAAGCTGGGAAAGGGTAGTAACTTTCTAAAGGTCACACAGCAGGTAAATGACAGAGATTAAATTAAAACTTGGTTGTCCTTCCGCCCGCCACCACATCTTTTGCTTTATATCCTATTCTTTCAACATCATTCCTCCAAATGGCTTTAAACTGTGGGTATTTTAGGAATGTGGCATGTTAGCCTCATATAATACAGACAGCAGTGATTTTTGTAACAGGATATGCTTAACATCGACATGCAACTTTAAGCCTATAGTGTGAGCAATAATATTGTTTCTGCATGTTTTGCCACTTTCCATTAACCTTGTAATAAAACTTCTCTGTAGTTTAGAACCCTTTTGTCCTTAGGTATGAGAACATTAACACTTTACCTATTGAAAATATACTTTATTCTCTTTTATTTTCTAAATTAAGACCAGTTACTTAAAACAGAGTGGGCAAATAGGAGCGGAACCAAAACACCGTATTGTTCTTTCATTTTTCTTTTCAGGTAGGAGACCGGCAGGATAATTCTCCAGGCAGAACACAGGCCTCTGTGGCCGGAGCGCTGAGCAGTGTCATTGACATGTCTAGACATTCGGGCCATAATTCTGATACTGAGTTAGAAAAAGTGGAACTCCATGTCATTTGTATCAAGGTAAGCTTAATGGACATTTTAATCAGATACACTTCTTTAGTCGAAAAAGTAACTTTCTTCTGGTACTTTCCACAGGCCTAACAAATACTAGCAATAGAAAATATACCCAATTTTTTAATCAAAGGAAATACTTTGATTTTCAATTGAAAATGTTAAACAGAATACATTATCCTTTCTGAAGCACAACAGATTTTAAGCAGATTTTTAAAACTGGATTTAGAAAAACAAATATAACTATCTTTATTTATGTGTGTAACTAGAGTAAGAAAGCTAAATTTTTCAGATAGCCAGAAATGATTTATAGCTTGCAATTACGTACTCCATTCAATATAAACAAAATCATAATTCATATTACATAATCTATAGTGCATTTTAAAATACATAATTCTACTCTGAAAAAAACTCCACATATTTTCCTTATATTATCTTTCATGTCCAGCACCATAACCTTAAAGCGAATTTTTACAAAAAATAAGGAATTGATATTATTAAGTCCCAGAGAGGGAACACAAAGTATTTTAGAAAGGAGCTTGAAATTATAAAAAGTTTTAAGAGTAGAGAAATCTCAGATGTCATAATGGCAAGTATTTATTTTGTTATGGGAAGAAAAAAACTCCACTCTAATGGAGGCATTTGCTACTTTTCACACCATTTTGAAAATTAGTGAAAAATACAGAAGACTTTCCCTGAGGCTCAGAAGGATAGGAACATAGTCCTGAAGAAGACCAAGCAATCCCCAGACTGACAAAATATTAAATAGTGGCCACAGGCAAACACAGATATGAAGCATCAAGCCCTCAAAAATAGCCTGAACATTTTAGTAGAATTAACAAAAATGACCTTTAGATAAGAAACTCAAAGCACACTTTTGTTTGACATTTTTAAAATTAGACCAAGTAATGGAATCTAGTCACAGTCCAACTAGGGGAAAAATTAGGGATCTGAGCCCAGGAAAATGTTTTTCCAGGATTAAACTTTTCTAGGAAATATAGTCCTGACCATCTCTTTTATTAAAACTAAAATTCTTATTATATTACCACAAACTAAAATGACCCCTAGTGTTAGGAAATAGATTTCTCAGAGTGAATTGTAAGCACCAAATATAATTTATAAATATAGTAAAATTAGCACACACATTTTGTTACTGTTTGTAGTACAGTTAGCTGCCTTATTGAACCCAAAAAGACGCAAAATGTATGAAAAAGTCAATCTTTTTTCTCTTGTCCATTAAATAAAATACCTAAGCCTCAGATCCACTCAAGCAATATTAGATTTTTGTCATTCAGAAAGGAATTTTCTCTCATTACAAAATATATATTTATAACTATGAGTTAGAGCAGATGTAGCTACAAGGGGAGAAAGGCGGGATTTTTTAATAAAAATTCTGGTAGCATCGTCAAGGACAATGTGTGTGGAACAATTTCAAGACAGGTTCCCTGAGTAGTAAAGTAACGGATATATAGGAAATCCTAGCTTATATGAACTAAATGGAAAAGTATTCAATTGTTTTGGCTGTGTAAACCACTAGACATATCGTAAGGAGACTTTAAAATTTATTAAGTATTTAAAAGCTTTTGTATCACTAAACATACATAAATGAGTTTGGTAGCTATTTAACAGTTAAACTTTGTATCTTAAAGAACAAATTTTGGGGAGAAAATATAATATTAAGGAATAATGTTAAGGTAACAAAAGAAGTGCAACACATGCGTTTTAAAGGGATCTCCTCACTAGGAAAAATGCTCCTGAAAGAGGATTGCGTTAAGATTGAGACATCAACAGCTACGCTCTATTATGATATTTTTTGTGTGCTTGTGAAAAATAAATACAACTAGTAAATACCAGTCAGTGTGGTTTATAGAAGAAAGGAGGGATTTCAACAAAAATGAAATAAAAATCCGATTTCATTGTAATAAGTGCAAAATTGAACATTGAGATACAAAATCTAGGTGCATGTTTAAGCTTTTTAGAAACTATTGATTGTAAATGATATATTAAAAATAAGAGGTTTCTTTTGCACTGCATTATTTACTAGTGAAAATAAGAAACAAGTGAGAGTAAGAGCTAATAAAATACAGATTTATGATATGTTAAAAAATAAAAATAACCTAACATCCAAGCACAATGTAATCAATTTCAGAAAAAAATTTAATACTACATATATGTGCATATTAAAAATATACAAAACCACTTTCAAATATATGCTTTGAATTCTACTTTGAGCTTAATTTGAAAGCTTTCCTGGAAAAAAAAACACCATGCTTCTTCCTATGTGCTTATTGCAACCAGGGTAATTATGTAAGAAGAATATGCCATGATAATAAACTTCATTACTCAATAACATTAGTAAACATTAAATATTTAAAGAATATTATACTGTATTATGGTTTATTCTATTTAAGTACCACAATTATAACAGCCTTTTCTTCTTACATTTCTCTAAGGATGAATTGCTAGGATTTGGTAATCTGCTGCTAATGTGAACTGATATTACAGTCATATGACCTAATTAAACATCAGGATTCATATTTAAAATATGTAATTACCAGAGTGTAATTTTTCAAATGTAATTATAGTTTCTACTTTAACAGCAAAAAATAATGTTCATGCCAACAGTCTATGGAAAGTTTTCTGAAAAAGTTTTTCTTCTCTGGTTATAAAGAAACAATGAAAAATCTCAGTGTTGAAATCCATTATTAATATTATTTTCATGGAATAAATTCCCTTGTCTTTCATTATGTGAAAAGTTCTGCTCCTAGAGGTATATTATGTGTCAGATCTTATTGTCACTTGTAATCTATTCATCTTTCTTTACAGGAACATATATTCATTTGTGGCATTTGAGATATCCGTACACAACACCAGTATGATAGGTAAGTAAAGCAACAAACTTCCATTATTTTAAAACAAAATAGACTCAAAGATTTGGGACTTGAGGGAGAAATTTTTCATTTTGAATTGCACAAAATCATTCACGATTACCTCAGTGATTTCAATATCACAAATCCCTTCTGATTAGCCCTCTTTAAACAGAGAGAGAGAGAGAGAAAGAGAGAGAAAAGACAAACCTGCTACAGAATTATTTGGCCCTGTTGGACGCCCTGTCTGAGAGAATGACAGATTATGTAATTAAATTGAATCGTGTATTTTCCATAGAAACAAGGCATGATACTGGAACTGATGCAAGCTGTATGCTCATTTCTATATTTAGGCTGCTCAGCACCAACAGGCCAGCAGTCCGCTGCCCAACCAACCAAGAGTTAAGGCATCATATGTGGCTTTTCAGGTTTAAAAATGTGGAAAGGCAGAAAAAAGAAATGACTATAGAAACGGCTGATGAAATGTAACCCTTTTAAAGAACTATTCTTCATTCCTTGAATGAAATAATGTCTTCACAAATAATACTTTTCCATTTAGAAGACTGATTTGCTTAGAGTGTAGTACAGCAAAGCCTGGGAAACAGGATTAGGATCCAAAAAAGGAGACCTAAGCAACAAAGCAAAAAACAAAGTTCATGGAGGAAAACATGCCAAGTACTTCCAGAAGTCTGTAACTGAAAATAAAAATGTAATATTTAAGAAAACTGTTCCTTCGTTTTTTTCAAGTGCAAACTGTAAACTAGAGATTATCAGGATAAACCGGAAGTCACTGCAACTGCGTCTAACACAGAAAAACAGTAGAAGGAAAACAAATTGCTAAAATTTCTCAGCATTTGATAATCTTTATCCGTGTATTAAGGGACACTATTTCCTACCAGGCTTCACTTCCATATTTTCTTAATTTATTTCTCCTTTTTTTTTTTTGCCACCAAACCACAATTGTAGGCTTCAGCCCCCAGCCGTGCTTTATTCGGAAATCCTCAGCATGGCTTTCTAAACTGAAAGTGTATTATTTACATTTTACATACACAATCATAAAGAAAATTCAGGGTCACCAAAGTCCCTCAAAATCAAGGGACTGAAAATAATCTGTCAATTGTTGTACCAAATCAAGAATGTGTTGTCACCTGAATCAGGGAACGTCAATGTTAGAATGATTGTTTTAAACCAACAGCAATGGATTATATATAGACTTGGTGATTGAATGTAGATGTTTAAATTTTGTTACAACTTGTCTAAATATTGAACATTATATTTAACATAAAGAACCAATAGGGCTGCATGAGAAATAGTAACTTAAAAATTCTAAAGAAAAAATTTGACACAGAACTTTATAATCCTGGTAAATTTAACTATAACTACCCATTCTTTTTTTAGAACACCTGTAGATTTCATACAGCAATTTCCTTTGAGGCCTACACACAAATCAATATATACATTCATCTTTTGAATTTATAAAAAGTTTTGATTATGAGTTCCTTATACATAGATTTTACTTGTGAAAATAGCTAAAAATATGACCATTTTAACTATATTTAGATTTTGACTCAAGCTTACTAAAAATTTTAAGCAAAGCTTATTCACAATATTTCTTTTATTTCATGCTTTAGATACACTATGATTTTAATGGCATACAGGAGCAATAAAGGTGAAAACATTTGTTATTAAAATGCCAAGTGACTAAAATATAATAGAAGAATAAGTGGCAGAATTTTTTATTTCTAAATAGCAGTTTAAAGTAAAAATATCAAAATACTCTGGAATTGGTTATGTAAAGAAAACAAATCCAACCAAAGCCCACACTTACCACCTCTGCCTCACAAGAGGCTCAAACTGCTCCGCCCGGCCTGCTGTGCGTAGTCCTCTGCCACCTGGTGGCTGCTGGCGAAAAATCTAAGCAATGAGTTTGGACACTGCTTCTTTCTTTGCTCCCTTCATGGAACTAATAAATTGAACTTCAGTTTGACTACATGCCTGTTGCTGTGGGAAACATTAGCTAGTTCACATGACTTACTAATTTGCTTTTACTTCATTTTAAAGTATCAGTGCAGATTAGCTGCAAGATTAACAGGTGATTTGGATAAGTTATTGGCAATTGTTAAGTAAAATAAAATTAGCCAGAATTTCTTGATCTCTGCATAGTGCTTTTCTCCAAGGGGTTTAGAACAGTTTACGTAAGTCTTACCCTATCCCAGAGAATAGGTAAGGGTAGTATTGTCATGAAAAGCATGAACAAAGGAATTCATTAAATAATGTAATGAGACAGCATTTCCGTGTAACAATATGAACATTCCTCCCGCTACATCACGGAGAAATGAACTTAGTAGAGAGTCTCAGATGTCATTTCTGTCAGCGCATCACATGGATGATGTAAACTGCAAGATCCAACCTTTGAATAATTATCACGTACTGATTATCATACACTGATGAATCATTCCATAATTTTTTTTTTTTTTTAAAGAGAGGAGTTGCTGTCATGAACTCACCTAGTGTTCAGAATGCAGTTTCTGAATAAAAGGAACCAAAGCTCTTCAACTGATTCTATGCTGGAACAAACCTGGAACACGTAGTGTGAAATAATTTGGAAATGCTCAAATCCTGAAGGGGGCATGAAAGGAGCACAGGAGCCACTGTTAAGTGACTCCTACTGCCCAAATCTTGGAAAATATAAGTATTGAAATAAAGAATGATAGCAGTGGGTTATAACCCATTGACTGAAACGAGAATCCATGAGTCCATACTGACCACACACATACATGATGAAGAGGAAGCTTTCTCTGGAAATAGAATGTCAATTAATAAATGTAGAAAAAATAATGCAAACAGCAAATTACTATTTTGCAATGAAAGCCATCATAGCAATGGCTGATTCAGGCAAGAATTGTCAATAGATGCTAAAACTAGTGTATAAAATTTGATGAGGAACACATTACTTACATATTCTCAAAGTATAGCATCCCACAAATTTCTTACTAATACAAAAAGAAAAAAATATTACCTTTAGAGCGGAGAAACCTGGCAAATACCACATTAACCAAATGATCAGAGCTAGTTTCACCAATGATGAAATAAACTGAAGTCATGTGCCTCTCAAAATGATTGGCAAGGATACATCACTTATGTAGTGTTCTTGACAAAAATGCATAACCAGAATCTAATTATGAATAAATTCAAGAAAATTATAAGTTGATTGCTAATAAAAAGACTTCATGTATGTCTCAAAATGCCAATGTTATGAAAGATAAAGGCTTATAACATTATTAATGATTAAATGAGACTAAAGAAATATGAAAACTAAATGCAGTTCATGTTCCTAATTGGATCCTGGACCAGAAAAACAAATTGCTAAAAACAATATGTTCAGGAAAATTGATGAAATTTGAATAAGATTTGTAGATTATATAATCGTGCTGCATAAATGTTGAATTTCCTGATTTTTATAATTGTGTTTAGACTAGCCTTGGTCTAAAGAAAGATACATTGACATATTTAAGGGTAAAGAAGCATAGTACCTTTACCATTTTCAGAAAAAAAGTTTATAAACATATTACTTTCTGTAGATAGATTTAAAATTATTTCAAAATAAAAAGTTTTTTTTTAACTTGCTGTAAAAAACCAGAATTTATCACCTTTAGTCACAAAGTATATCTCAGGATCTTGAATGCTGGGTGTGGAAATTTGGATATTTTGTCAGATATAAGGCATGATATTGTGCACATAGTACTCCCTGAACTGTTTTTCACCACCGATTTTATTGATCATATTATAAATATTTTCCCAAGAAATGAATAGTAATAGAATTTAATGGAGAATTTTGCCATTTGTTTGTAAAACAATAAATTAGATAATGATCTTGAACTCCTATACATATAATACATTTATGAATTGTAAGAGTTTAAAAAGGATCATGCATCATGATCAAGTGGGATTATTTCAGGGATGCAAAGATGATTTAGCATCTGCAAATCAATGAATATGATACATGACAAAAACAAAATGAATGATAAATAAAAATCATATGATCATGTCAATAAATACAGAAAAAGCATTTGACAAAATTCAACACCCATATATGATATAAACTCTCAACAAAGTGGGTACAAAGGGAACATACCCAACATAATAAAGGCCATTTATGACAAGCACATAGCTAACATCATGGTCAACAGTGACAAGCTAAGGTCTTTTCTTCTAAGATCAAGAACAAGACAAAGATGCCTACTCTCACTGCTTTTATTCAACATAGTACTGGACGTCCTAGACAGAGCAACTAGGCAAGAAAAAGAAATAAAAGGCATTCAAATTGGGAAGGAAGAAAGAAGTAAAATTGTCATTATTTGCAGTTGACATATTATATATAGAAAACCTTTAAGGGCAGTATAGGGGAACTCCCTGTACTTCTCAATTTTTCTGTAAACCTAAAACTGTCCTAAAACAATCTATTAAATTAAATGAATGGTAACATGAATGATGTGGTAAAGTCAAAGTTTAAATTGAACAATTTTAAAAGCAAAAAGAAAAAGACTGAGAAATAAATGCTTAGCAAGAACTACATGCATAAAAATCCAATATATTACATTGTTGAGTTTAAGAACGTAAGCATTTATGGATATTAAAATTCTTTCTCATTAAGACAAGCTTGCACATTTAGAGCAGAGTATTAAAGCAGAGAAAGGAGAGGCCTGAGGGTCAAAACCCATTTTTAAATGCCAAAAACCCTAAGCAAAAGATATTCCTTACAATAATCCTTATATGGTATTGTTACATTTAGTCCCTCATGAGCAACCAAATTAAAGCCAGTTCAAAACATGATGGACATCTCTACCCTTGCTCTGTTTGAAATCAAGTGGCTCTGAAGAAGGCTCCATTTCGCTTGTTCTAAGTTTAGCCTCTGAAGCCTTTGCCTTAGCTTCCAAAACATCGGTGATGAACACTCAGTTCGTGCAGGCTCTTAAAAAGCTACCTGTGGTCCTGTCATCTCAGAGATGTTGCATGCAATCAAGCACCAAAATCTGGTACATCACAGAACCTGCAGCACCCTGCTCCTTTCTTAAGGGGAGGAAGAGTGATAAACACCTTGGCACCCATTCTCCTCTTCTTGAAGAACCAAGCCTCCAATCCAGGGCGGCTTCATGGTTGTATAACCTGTGTGGTTGCACAGGGCCCCATGCTTTGTGGTGTTCCCTCCCCCGCACTTGACTTAATGCTCAATTGTTGCCATTTTGTAATTCTTAAATAATTTTTAACCAGGGGTCCCACATTTCCATTTTGCACTGGCCTTTGAAAATTATGTAGCCAGTTCTGCTCAAATCTCTTACTTATTGTATAATATACTAACATCATAATATGGTTTAGTTCTCCCCAAAGTTCTAACCAGGGGTTGCCAACGCTGGTATCTACAGGACCAGGAACCGAACGTGAAATGATTGCAGTAGTTAAGTCAGGGATTCAGTAGGGGGCGCTGCGACTATGGGGAGTAGGAAACCAAGCTGCGTCCCAAGGGACGGCCAGTACTTAGTTCTGCTAAGTGTTGTCATGTGGGAATGTGGGCCTAGGGTAGCCAGATGTTGCAATTTTTAAAGAAAATCTAGAGATGTACTTTTTAAAAAAGTGAAATCATCATATTTTAAAATACTGGCTCAATTAGGAAAAATACCCTCTATGTGGGCCAAACAAAACACATCTGCTTGCCCATTCCTTGGCCACTAGTTTATGACCTTGGCTCAGAATTTCAAAAACAAAAGCATGTTTCTTAGTTTCCCTCCCCATTTCTCAACAAATCTGACAAATTTTTTCTTTTCTTTTCTAGAACACAAAAGTATAGTTGACCCTTGAAAAACATGGGTCCACTTATATGTGGATTTTTCTCAATAAATACTGTAAGTGTATTTTCTCTTATAATTTTCTTAATAACATTTTCTTTTCTCTAGCTTACTTTATAAGAATATAGTATATAATACATATAACATAGAAAACATGTGTTAATCTAGTGTTTATGTTACTTGTGAGGTTTCCAGGCAACCATGGGCTATTAGTATTTAAGTTTTGATAGAGTCAAAAATTATATTAAAATTTTCGACTGTGCAGAGGGTTGGCGACCCTAAAACTCTTGCATCGTTGGGGGGTCAACTATTGTTAACTCATAGGTGATATGGAGAAATGGAGAATCCAGGCCTTAGGAAAAAAATGCCTGTCCCAACCTGGGTAAAGAAAAAATTTCTTTATTTTGGATAGATCAACAACAATGAAAATAAACCACAAAATATTTCTCAATGTTATACTATATATTTAATTATTACTGAATTGCCCACTTTCAGTTATTAGTATTTTTGATCTGGCATATGGATTGAATATATAAATAAAATACATTTAGAGATGCTAAGGAATGAGTGGGGTTCCATATCTTCTTGGTGTGAAAGCCAACACCTGATCGCCCTTCTCTAGTACCGAAGAGGTCCAGGGTAGTCCTGCTACCCTAGATAAAGGGATTAAGAGGCAGCTCCTCTCTTCCAGATTCTTATGTGTATACTCAGGCTATAGAACTTAGGAATTCATAGATTCCTCAAGGATCAGCTTAAATGAATGAAGGAAAGTCAATGAATTATGAGACCTTCAGAGATATTTCTAAATAACAAGATGCATAGTCATTCCACCACAGGACATTCTTCCCCCAACCCCGCCCCACCACTTTGCCTACAGTTCCTATATATGCAAGGCTTAGTTTTAAATTGTTCCTCTTCTCTTTCCATCTACCTGCATTGCAAATTTTTCCATATTCTATTCATTAAATTAGAAGAAATGTTCCAGACATTCTAAGACTATAAAATTTCTTTCCTGGCCAAATTCCCTTCTGGCAGGACTGCTGTATATGTTAGTATATAAGAATGTGCACTGCACAAGTTCACGGTGTGTCATTCATACTGTCATTAGTGGGGAATGTCCCCTCCTGGAGTTGTGCAGAGTTCAACTTGCACAGCTGTACCTGTTGCCATTCCCCTTGGCAACAGCCTTAGCCCTAAGGATAAAGACAGTGACTCCACAGATGAATATATTGGAAGCTCCTGCTCACACTTCTGTAATACGTACACACAGTCTTTGACATTGGTACATTGCACCACCTAACCATGTTCCTTTTATTAAAAAATGTATTTCTCTTCAATGTCTTCAGGATTAACTGTTACAGTGGATTCTAAAAGCGTGAGCTGATTTTATCAGAATCATTTGGATAAGTTTAAAAAAATAAAGATTCCTATGCCCCCAGGTTGAAGATTCTGGCTTGAGTGATACAGGACAGGACCCAGGAGTGAGCTTTTAGAATGCAGCCCCCCATGATCCATGCTCCCTGGGGGGAATTCTGATGCACAGCCCTGTTTAGAAACCACCCATCTATCTCCATCATGGACTACAAAGCTTCACGATTTGGCATGCAGCCTGGGATATGGGAGCAGCACTAAATAATCGGTGGCAACTTGGATGGGCTCCAAAGTGTCCTCAACCATACCCCAACATGTGATATTATCAATAATTTTAAAATACAGACTTCAATTCTGGGAAGATGGCATATATACACTTTCTCCTATTCCTTTCCACTAAGTGCAACTAAAAACCCAACTTAAGATGACTGAGGGCTGAAGAGAGGGAAGATGACTAGCTAGGGCTCTCAGGACCTAAAGAGCAAAACAGTGGTGAGTTCCCTGGTTTTCCTTTTACCTCGCATATCCCAGAGAGGCACTGGATAAGGTGGCAATCCGGAAATGCCAATGGGCTCTGACAAAAAAAAAGTCAACAAAAGCCTGTTCTCTCTAGCCAAAAAACCAGGAAAGGAACAATCTAACTAAAGAAAACTTAAGAAGTAACAGCTCTACTGAAGCAACCCAGCAGTGAGCACCCGACAGTTAGCTGGAGCATAGGAATGAGGTGACTTTCAAAAGTTAAGGCTAGGGACTTCTAGTCAAGATGGAGACGTAGGTGAGACATGCTTCACCTCCTTGCACAATCATAAGAAGGATCACAACTAGCCTCCAAACAAAAACACCCAGAACTTCCAGAAAATTGAACTGTACAGAAGTCCAAGAAGGATTTAAAGAAGCCATATTCATCCAGATGGGTATGAGGGGCAGAGACAGGGTGCCAACGTGGAGAGAACGCAGTGTGGTGGTGTCAGTTGGCAGAATGCACGGTCCCACATTCACATGTGGTGGATAAAAGTCGGGAAGGACTCCTGGAGAGAGAGCAATCAAAGCCCCAGGCCGGACTGCGCAGCCCAGGGTTCCAGAACCAGGAAAATAAAGCCTCATTATTTCTGGCTCTAAAAACCGGTGGGGGCTGGCATGCTGGAAGAAACTGCCAGTCTTACGGGAGACTCAGTTTAAAGGACCTGCACGATCCTAGAGCTTACACAAACCCACCCACTCTGGGAGCCAACACTAGAGCAACAGCTAGAGGGGTGCCAGTCACATACTGGAAGTGGGTGAAGTGACTGGAAGCCAGGCAAGTGCTGAGCAGGCCTCCAGCAGCCTGGCAGCAGCGTTGCCCATATTCAGGCCCTCCCCTACATACAGGGCCACAAGGCGGTGAAGCAGGTTGCCCAGTACTGGCAAACACCTAAGGTTCCACTTCATACAACTTAACAAGTGCCCTAAGACAGGGAGTCAAAGCAGCTCTACCTAATACACAGAAACAAACACTGGGAGGCTGCCAAATTGAGGAGACAAAGAAATAATGGCCCAAATGAAAGAACAGAACCAACCCCTCAAAAAGAACTAAACAAAACGGAGATAGCCAACCTATGAGATGTGGAGTTCAGACCACTGGTGACAGGATGCTCAGAGAATTCACTGAGTGCAGCAAAAGCATAAGGGAAGAAATGAAAGCTACATGAAGTAAAATAAAGAAAAATCCACGGGGAACCAACAGTAAAGGGAAGAAAGCTGCAGATCAAACCAACTATTTGGAGCATAAGGAAGAAATAAATAGTCAACCAGAAAAGAAGAAACAAGAATTCAAAAAAATGAGGAGAAAATAAGACTCTGGGACATGTCCAAATATGCCAACATCCAAATCATAGGGATGCCAGAAGATGAGGAGGAAGAGCAATTGAAAATGTATTTTAAAAAATAATGGAAGAAAAATTCCCTAACTTGGCAAAGGAAATAGACATACAAGTCCAGGAAGCACAGAGAATCCCAAAAAAGTTGGATCCAAAGAGGACCACACCAAGACACATCATAATTAAAATGCCAAAGGTTAAAGATAGAATCTGAAAAGCAGCGAGAAGCACTCAGTTAAGTACAGGGGACTTCCCATAAAAATGTCAGCTGATTTCTCAAAAGAAACTTAGCAGGCTAGAAGAGGAAGAAATATTCAAAGTTATAAAAAGCAGGAACCCAGAGCCAAGATTGTTCTACCTAGCAAAGTTATCATTTAGAACTGAAAGGCAGATAAATGGCTTCCCAGACAAGAAAAAAAACTAAGGGAGTTAATCATCACCAAATCATTGTTATATGGAATGTCAAAGAGACTTACTTAAGAAAAAGATCAAAACTATGAACAATAAAATGGCAAAAAATACCTATCTATGAACAATCAAATCTAAAAATCAAACTAAGCAAACAAGAACAGGGACAGAGTCATGGATATGAAGAGTATTTTGATGGTTGCCAGATAGGAGAGGGGTTTAGGGAAACGGGTGAAGTGGTAAGAGGATTAAGGACAAACTGGTAGTTAGAGAATAGCTATGGAATGTACAGTACAGTATAGGAAATAAAGTAGTGAAAGAAATTATACACATGAGCAATGGACATGAACAAAGATGTGGGAATTGCCTGGGGGAATGGGGGGTCCTTGGTGGAGGAGAGCAAAGGGGGAAGGATTGGTACAACTGTAATAGTGTAATCGGTAAAATATATTTAAGAAATTAAAAAATGAAAATGGGGAATTAAATAGTAACATATATGCAAAATGGTCTATTCTCTACTGCTTTCACATTTTTATTTAACTTGATCCTGTGAAAATTCCTACGGTAATTATAACTATTGTATAGAAGAAACAGAAGCCCTTGGAAATTAAGTGACTTCCTCAAGAACCTCTAACTTCTGTGTAGCAGTCAGAACTCCAAACCATGCCTCCTGATGCCTTGCAATTTTCTACAGCATGTGTTCCTTTAAGATCTCTGTCTTATTTCTGAACAGGCTTGGTGAAAAACTATGCTGTTTTGGGGACTGTAAGACCTCTGGTTTGCGAGAATAAAGGGGAAGATGGTTCAGATATTTTGTCCTGAACAAGAAGGGCATGGGTTGTATTATTCACAAGGTCAACAGGGAAAAAAAAAACTTGTCATTGGACTCCACGGCTACAGGTAAGCTCTGACATGCCTTTAAAAAGCTGAAGGTTTCAAAGTTTAAAATAAGTAAAATATTGCTGTGATTCTTTTTCAAATATTCCTAATGTTCAGGTTCCCTTTAAAGGGTATTATAGTTCTCCTGTTTTGCAGAAGTAGAAATTAAAACTTAAAAAAGAGATGCATTAAAAATCGTAATTTTATTTTTGTAATGAATTTCTGTGATGTAAAAGATGGTATGTAATGAACAAGCACTATACACAGCTATTTTAAAAAGGTATCTATGTTTATAAGATGGGTGTCTCTAAAATATAGAGAAAAATTAAATCTTGCTTTTCTGAATGTCTGATATATTCAACAAACTAAAATACTCTTATAAAGAGCAGCTTTATAATAATTATTAGAAACATTATTCTACTAAAGGCAGTTCAGAACCAAATCTCAGTAATCTTCAGGGAAGACAGTAGCAATGATTCCTGTATCATCATCATTTTCAAGTTTTTTATCGTTTTCTTCAGTAATACATTTGTCATGTGCTTTTTCTCGGTTTCTTTTTTTCTTATGAGAACATGAATTATTTTTCTCGTTGATTTTCTCTTTGGGATGTGGCTTAGCAATAGTTTGTCTTTCCAAAGCCTGTTGTAGGCAGTTGTAAAACCTGTAAAGAAATAAGTACTACTGTTATATCAGTGTTTTGAAACCAAATGACTGAAATACACCTAGAACTTATAAATTATGTAAATCTGAGGTCTCATATTAACCTTAAAATAGGAAATGAATCAAACAAATAATACGCTTCTTGCTTTTATTATTGTTTAATTAGGGGAAAAATGTGTTTTCAGTTCTTTAGGAACAGTCCTGAAAACTGGGTTGGAATCAGCTCTGGACCATTTCTGTTCTACCTCAATTTCTATTCCACATGTAGGTGTCAAATAAAGTTAAAAAAAAAGTTTTCTTTATAAAAAATCATACATATAATAGCTCATTTTAGAGAATTTAGAAACTATATGAACAAATACAGATCCTTGATAAAACTACCTAGAAATAGGCAGTCAATATTTTTATTCCAATTTATTAATGTATTCTGAATTAATGTATTTATATACATGCACACATCTTTTACACAATTGTGATATTACATACACCGTTTTTCAGTTTTTCAAAATTTAATATTTCTTGAAAA
The DNA here is from genome assembly GCA_004026545.1 of Mormoops blainvillei. Taxonomy (NCBI): domain Eukaryota; kingdom Metazoa; phylum Chordata; class Mammalia; order Chiroptera; family Mormoopidae; genus Mormoops; species Mormoops blainvillei. Next base: position 50,179 of record PVJD01000467.1, on the reverse strand, counting down.
TATTTTCTCTATTATCAAATGAAGTGCAAAATAACACTTTTTAGTAGTAGTGTAACATTGTCATCTACATTGGTCTTAATTTACTTTCAAATTTTCCCTAATATAAATAATGTGACAAACATTTTTGAAAATAATGTGATCTAAATTTTTAGCTCTTTCTTTAGGATAGATACCTAGAAATGTAATTACATAGTTAAAAGGTATAAATCTTTTAAAGTTCTTGAGAAACATTGTTTTTCAGAATGGTTATTTAAAGTACATGCTTCTAACAATAGTTGAGAGACCACTTCATCCATAGGTTAAATATTACCATTAAAAAATATGCTTTACTTGGCTAGGTGACAGTGGTTATCTTATTATTTCAACTTTCATTTCTTTTTTGCAAGTGAAATGGAGTGTTTTGCATTAACTATCTGAATTTTTTTAAAAAATGTGAATTGTTCTTTTTCTTTACTCATTTTTCTACTGGAATTTTAATGTTAATTTTGTGATACAATTAACATTTTCTCCCTAAAAATTGGCTACGTTTCTTCTCTGTTCTCACATTAACCTCCAGTGAGAATCTCTGCTGACCCAGCAGCCTTCAGTGCCTATGTGAAAGCATCATGATGGCATGATGTGTTGCCTGTGCTTCATACAAGCACTGTATGGGGAATGCTGTGTTGACCAATTCCAAACTCCTTGATTGTGATTTCTTCATTTATAAAATTGGGTATTATCCATAAATTATAAACTCCATGAGACCAAGGACCCCCCAGCTATCTCATTTTCTGTTCTATTCATAGCATGCAGTATAATGCTGATATGCTTGGTAAGAATATGCCAAATTTGTGAATAAACAGCTACTAGGCAAAGAAGGTCCCAAATTAGAATGATCTGGAGGCTAAGACTCCTTGCCGTTGCAGGGGTCTTGTCATGTTAATGTATCCTATTCTAACTGGGGACTATGACAGGAAATTTTTGACATCTACAGAACAGACTGTCATTTGGACCAATTTTCTTCTTTCTTTAATTCAATGAAGAGGTTGACTTCTACTTGCAAAGGCTCTAGAACTTCCCTAAAAAACTCAAGATACTTACCTATTCCCAAATACACCACACAATTCTAATACATAACTTAACATGATTACTACACATCCTGTCCGCATTTCGAGAGTTTATATACTCACCAATCTACACCTTGACATCCAGCACCATGCTTGGCATATACCATATGCTTATAGATATTTCCTCAATGAATAAATCAATCTCAAAGAGAGAAGTATAATAAAAGGCAAAACTGTACAGTAAGAGATGCAATCAAAAGGCTTTGAAAAATATTAACTGACATACAATTTTTTAAACCCCATTCCATGGTAACAACCTCTTCAGACGACGCACCCTGCACATCCTTACTTAACAGAAACTTGGCTCTCCCACAAAGGTACCATCTGCCCTGCATTCCTTGTAAGTGGAGACAGCGTCTTCTTTCACATCCCACTTACCACGGAGTTGAGACATGAGGTCAGAATTCAATTGGCTCACCAAGACCTTGCTAAGACTAAACTCCTGCATTGTCCCCCATGTCGTCTACAAAATTCTGTTCAGTCCCTCATATTTACGAAACCTTCTACACCGTGATCTCTCTCTAGTCTTACCATCACCCTGGGTGACTTCAAGGTCTGGTTTTCTCCTTGTCTTTCAAACGGCCTATTTAGAATGGCTTTAAAAAACGACCCGACAGAAGGACTCACTTTCTCTACAACACCAATCCAAGTACGCCACAGGTTGGGGCGGAGGGCCCCGTGCTGACCACTGGAGGCTGCCCGCAATGAGCGACTTCATCTTCTGTCATTTGCCACCTGCCCCTGCCCTGTGGACACAGGTAGCCAAGTCTTCTGTTTCTGAATTATACTCTATTCCTAGAAAATTACAGATGAAACTAACTTTCTCTTTTATGAACACAGAGAATTAACAACTTGTGTAAAATATCTTGCCAATGATACACACACAAAGATAATTAAAGAGGAACAGGTGCCTTATCTTAATCTTCCACTAAAGAACCTAAAAATTCAAACCTATTCCACCCTTGGGGCATCACAAAAAAACTGGTAAATGGAACAAAGATCCTTTTGCACTAGAAGCCAAGAATAAAAACATCAAATGCTTTCTCTTCTTTTAAGGGAACTTTTAAAAAGTCCATTGAGAAACTATCTTACATATTAAGTCAGAAATGTGTTTTCCAATTGCATGTTACCCCCTCATTCTATGACCCTTTACACAGCACTCTAAAGTCCAATTCTCAAAGTGTACTTTTCTCAGCTCTTGCAGGCAACACAAGGAATCTGGAGTATATTCAAGTTAACTGTTTCTTTTCTCCCCTTAAGAGAAAATCAAACTGTCTTCAGTTTTTCTATCTCTGCAGTCAAGATCATCATGCCATAGGGCAACCTGTACTCAGTTCTCTACATGAAAGATCTTTCCAGGCCAGTGCTGTGAAAATGAATTCTTGTTTTTAAGGTCCCTTACAGGACCACTTGCAATAGAAAGCTTCTATTTCTTTGACTTCTGAAATAGGAAGGAAACAATAAAATGTAGGCGCAACTTCATACCCTTTTAGGCTTGCATTATTCACAAATAACAAGGCCTTTTTCATATATTCTCCATTTAGATTTTAACTAAGCTCTGGCGTTTTAATTTAAAAACATGCACGTGACAGCCTATCTCAGGTGCTGGGAACAGAGCTAAGAGACATGGCCTGTGCCCTCAAGGAGCTCAGGGTCTAATGGGAGCTGCAGAGCTGTAATGACACGTTCAGCATGCCATCAGAAAGAGAAGATAAAGTGGGAGCACACCAGGGGCCCTTTGCTCCAGGTGAAATCATGAAAAGCTCTTTGGGAAAAACCCAGTGCCTGGGCTGAATTGCAAAAATGAAAGGAAAGCTGGCTGGGTGGTGGGAGAGGTATTACGATAGAAAAAATGAAGGGAGGGAATATCCATGGAAGAATGATCAGAATATAAAATATGCATTTTTGCTATACATTATTTACCCTTTGATCTTCAGTATATAGGGAAATGTGTAAGTTATTTACTTGCTTTATTTCCATTTTAAAAAATAAGACTCGCAACTCTGAGGAGTCTAAGACATCTGTTATCCCTGACTTTGCCTTTTCTCCCACCATTTCTATTCTGCTGCCATTTTGGTTCACATTCTGTAACATCACTCCCGCTTATCTTGTTACTCAGGGTCCTGCTGCTTTTTACCTGGACTATGCAGCCAGAGCCTACTCCTGCCCACCCCATGTCTAAGCTCTCTTACACCTGCTACAGAATAATCATTTTAAGGCTTTAAAGCCTTAAAAGTAGCACAATGATAGAAAAAGTCAGTTACCTAAATTTAGCAAACATTTATTAACATTTTCTATGCCATACACAGAAAATAATGATTAATAAGAAACTGTTTCTGCCTTTGGGGGGGGGAACTCAATGCATGCTACCTTTTTTGTTCATTGTTTGTGATTAATTCAATAAACATTTACTGGGTTTCTACCATGAGCCAGGCACTATGTAAGGTTTTAGGATAAGATAAAGGATAAGAGGTATTTAAAGTGTGTGCGCGTATGTTCGGTGAGGGGGAGCAGTTCCATTTTCAGTGTGACCACATTATGGTGGAAAAAAAAATATACGTGCAAACAAATAATTGCAAAGTGATATGTTTCATATTTCTGTTTTGCACTGAGGCATGAACTGTAATGACATTGGTAAATGATAAACTGGTTATGAGGTTGAGGCAAGGCTAGGAAAGATATTAAGGAAAGACTGATGGGATATTTTAGTTACATATGTTCAACAGGTTAATGGATACATGGGTCCATGACTTGGGAAAGATTTGGAGGACCTACTAGTATATGAGGAAGTAGTTGAAGCTGTGGGCCAGGGGCAGAATCCTGGAGAACAACAATATTTAGCCGACAGGTAGAAGAGTAAGAGAAATCCAGAAGGAAGCTAAGAAGGAAGGGAAACAGAAAGGAAAGCAGCAGTGGTACACTGATCATTATTTTCTGTGTCTGGCACAAGAAAATTCTTATCAACTGGTATATGAAGAAACACTTTTATCATCAGAGAAGTACAAATCAAAACCAAAATGAGATATCACCCCACATCTGTCAGGATGGTCATTATCAAAAAAAAAACAAAAAACAAAAAGACAACATGTATTGGCAATGATGTTGAGAAAAGAAAATCCTTGCTCATTGCTGGTGGAACTGTAAAATGGTACGGTTCCTGTGGAAAACAGTGTGGCAGTTCTTAAAAAAAAAAAAGAAACATAGAATTAACAGATGATCCTGCAATTCCACTTCTGAGTATACACCAAAAGAATTGAAAGCAGGACTCAAACAGATATTTGTACACCCATGTTCACAGCAGTATTATTCACAATAATAGATAAAAGGTAAAAAAAAAAAATCCAAACGTCCATTGACAGGTGTATGGATAAGCAAAATACGGTATATAAATACAATGAAATATTATTCAGTGTTAAAAAGACATGAAATTCTGATACATGCTACAACATGGATTGACGTTGAAGGCATTATGCTAAGTGCCATAAGCCAGACACAAAAGAACTGTATTGATTTCACTTTTATGAGGTACCTAGAATCACCAAATTCATAGAGAGTAAAAATAGAATAGTAATCTCTAGGGGCTAGAAGTTTGGTGACTGGGGAATTATTGTTTAATGGGTACAGAGTTTCAATCTGGGATGATGAAAATGTTCTGGAGATAGACAGTGGTGACAGGTGGTTACTGAATGTCTTCAATGCCACTGAACTGTACACTTAAAAATGGTCAAAACAATAAAATTTTGTCATGTGTATCTAACCACAAAAAACAAATCATAACAACAAGAAAATAAAAAGACCCAACTCCTGGAAATAGAGTAATTTACTTTTTCTCTCCAATTTGCTTCATTTTTACCAACAATATATACCAATACATCCAGCCATTTTATTCGATACTTCACTGAACATTTACTTTCTTATTTCACAGTTGGTGAAAAGAACATGACTACTTTCACTGTACTCATAGCCAAATGGTGGTTTCATCTGGTTCAAGTCAGTCCTGACCACCTATAAACAGAATCAAAGACAGCTTTTTTCTTGTAATTGTTAAGTAGATTTCCAAACCTTCTATTTTTTACCTAGAAATTATTATGTATAAAACTACCTTATTCTTTTCACTAATAAGTGGGCTTGGGAATTGGGTGTCACAAACAAGATCTTTTTTTCTATTGAAAATATTTTACCCTCTGACTTTGATTTTTCACATTTGCGGGGGACTTCTTATTGATAAAATGTTACTCATTTGGACCTTGACTTTTAAAAGTTTTCTTACTATAGCTCTTTTAATTGTGAAATTTTGGTCTTATGACAAACCAATTTTAGTACTCAATGCCTGACTGCAGAATTCATCACCTCCCGTATTTACTATTTTTTCTCTTTTCAACATCAGAAGAGTAACTCTTTCTCTGTATTTGGTTCAAAGTACAGCTGTTCCCAAAGGAGCTCCCTAATTTGTACAGGCTTTCAGAATTCACATGTAATCTTCTAATCAGTATCTTAAGACACTTTTTACCCTTCTTTAATTTTTCACTGATTTTATGATGAGCAAGGCTCTCCTGATAGCAGCACACACACTATAATCTCAAAACATATCTTTGAGTCAATGGATTTAAAGCATAATTTGATATTATAGTTTGTGAATGTGGCTCAATTAACTTCACCAGGTGTATGGTTATTGAGCTCAGGCTATATTTTTAATCCTGTTGAAATTCCAGTAAGGAAACAGAAAAACTGATTTGCTTGCTACCTCCTATGTTTTAACAAACAATCTCACTAGAATACTTTATAACAAGTATGGTAAACTTCTGGAATGGTATCAACAAGAACCTACATATAGTTTAAACTCTATAGTCTGGTGGAGTGGCTGGGTGCTCTTCAGTTGCTTACTTGAAATCATTACTTTATTTGGAATGTTTGTTCAAAGCACTTTGTGGCCAGGTAACTCCTTGGCTTTCTTCAACCACAGGTCTGCTACAAAAATAAGCCCTAATGCCCTAAGACATCCACTGTATGTAATAAATTAACTTCTCTCCAACGGATCTAGAATGGTACCATTGTTGGGAGAACTGAGAGGCAGTCACCGGAATAATTTTGTGAATCGTGCTGTTCAAGTGAGGAGCCTCGGCCGAGAAAGCCTGGACAGTGCTACTCATGTGATCACTGGTTTATTCTCCGTATGTGTCACTGGGGAAGGAGAAGGGCTGCCCTACCCTGGGAATCCACGCCATGACAGGGCCAGCACTAATCATTACACATATGATACTGAATGTATACTAAAACTGTTCCTCAAGATAAGTATTTACCCCTGGTTAGATATAAGAAAAATGAAGCCAAGAGAGTTGAATAAGTTGTGGCAGAACCTGGAGTTTAACTCAGTTCTAGCTCTGGAGCCCAGTTCTACCTCTTTCCACCATGTGACACTGCTGCCTTTGGCACTTCTGGCCTTAGCTGCTTCAAAAAAAAAAAGAAAGAAATTCTAAGTATTAAAGAATTTTAAGCAGGCAAGTTAAGCAATAAGACTCCTTCGCATTTTACAGACAGGATTAGGACAGTGACAGTAAGAATGGCTTAGCAGACAGACACACTGACAGCATTCTACAAAACAAGCTAATATTGGCAATGGTCTTGAACAAAGAAAATGGAAGTAAGGATGGGGAGAGAAGAATGATTTAAGTCACTTGGGCAGAGACTGGCTGGTTAAGAGGTGGCCGGGGGGTAGGGAGAAGGGAAAGAAGATATTATAAATGATATCAAGTTGGCCATCACCACTTGAATAACTCAGAAATGTACACCTTATTGGTATTAGGTCAGTGGCATTATTTTTATATAAGAAAAGCAACTAAGAAGTCACTTCTTTATATCAAAACTATTCTTGCAAAAGAACTGAAAAAAGAAAGCACTGTAAGAATTTTATCTACCATGAAGTGAAATTTAAGAAAAGCAGAAGTACAAAAATGTGAATTAATAGCCACAGTCTTTAACTAGGTCAATTCTGGCAATTCTAGATCTAATCTATGATAAGAGATGGGTATTAAATTCACCAAAGGTGTAAAATATTTACCAGGCTAAAAATTAACCAGTCTCTCCTCCTCAGAAGGAGATTCTAGGTAGTCTGGTCTCCAGCAGGTCACGTCCAAGCAGCAGTGGGTACCTCTTACATGGCTGCCTTCAACTCGGGCGGTCATGGTCCCGTGGCTGTTGGGCTCTCTTCACTGAGTGGTTACGTTGCTCTCCTTTATGCCTATGAACGAGTCCTTTGTACCACTGCCCTCCACGGAGCTTATGCTCCCTTTAGTACGCATTATAGTCTGGCTTACTTTCATCTATTAGTCTGATTATCTTTTTATTATTCATGATAAGGCTACAAACAGAAAAGCAGTTGGGAATATAAATTAAAGATGGTGTGTATTAATATATTCAAACATGATTGAGGCACATAAAAATAACATGGAAATATCCAATTAATATACCTTTCAATTCTCTTCCTGTTTTCCTCCATTTTTTGATTTGCTATCTTTAATAAGAAGTCAATATAATCCTCTGTCACCATCAGTTTTCCCTTATGACTTAATGGCACTTCTAAGCCATGTGTGCTCCGGACAGCCTACAAGGAAAAAACAATTTAGATATGATCACTTATATACTGGAGAAACTGAAAATAACTAAAGAAAACCCCTTGTCAGGGTTGTGTTTAAACATAGTTCAGTTCCATTAGAGCATTTAGGTTTATGCTTTGATATAATTTAGCTAAACACAGTTGGCTCAAAGGAGATTAAATAGATTTTCCCACCATATAAAGTCATTTCTAAAGAAAAGTCATTCTACACATTGTGTTTTAGAGAAGCAGATAATATCAAAGAATCCAATAACTTTAATGGTTTCAATCTCACTAAAGCTTAGAAAACTTTAATACACTATTTAAAGAAAATAAATGAATAAAATCTCAACAGAGGTTTCAAGGGAAAAGCAAATTAACTGGATTTGAAAAAGCCTCTCGGCGCTGTGAGAGCAGCGGGGCTGTAAGAATAAACCATGCCTGTTCTGTCTCACAAAGTGGCTGCTTTCTCGATGCTTTAGGGTGAATCTTAGTAAGGCTGCTGATGAAAAAGTCAACATGCTACAAGTACATCCTAACACCGGATATAGATTAAGAAAAAAACTATTATGAAGAATAAAAATTAATTCAATAAGCTTTTACTAAGCACCTGCAATGTGGGCCCTATGTAAGGTGCGAAGATACAGGATGAATATAACATGATCCCTTTAAGAGCTTATATTTTAGAATGGGAAATAAAAAAGAATGGGAAAAATTATAACGCAGCATGTCTGTGTGTGCACATGCACACACACACAAAACATTACGAAAACGCGGAAGAGGTACAACTAATTGAGATAGGCCTCAGTTTTATGGGAAAGGTACTGTTTGAGTCGGGATTTTTAAAGGGTTAAGTGCAATTTTACCAGATGTAAAAATGGGGGAGAAACAACTTATCTGTAGTTATGAAGACATGAAAGAACATGACGCATCTGGGAAACAACTAATAGTTTTCTATCTGGCTGGAGTGTAAGTATGCTAGCAGGAGATGAGCATAACTAAGGTAGCCGGAGAGTAGTTCACGTAAGCCCTTGAATATCAAGGAAAGTATCTGTAGGCCTTGACTTTCCAAAAGGGGGGATTCTAACAGCACTGTTTAGAGGGACTGAAGATGGACAGCAAGATGACCAGTCAGGAGGCCACGGTAAAGACTGCGGTGAGGGAGGACAAGGGCTAACTAGAGGCAGTGACACAGGGCTTAGAGAGGTGGACCCAGGTGTGAGAAACTAGAGGCAGGTATGACAGGTCTTGAAACTAACTGAACATGGAAGACAAAGCAGAGGAAGGTAGAAGAATGGCTCTGTTCTTGCTGGGCCGCCAAATGCAGAGGGAAATGAAATGCTGACACAAACCAGTACCATGGGCTTGACTTTCCTTTTTAGTCATGCTTTCCAGGGGTTTTCTTTTGTAAGTCACTTCTATTTGTCAAACAGGCTACTTGGTAAAAATAGATAGAAAATAGGAAAATAGGGAGCTAGAATGGAGGACAGTCTGAAATCTGGAATTAATTCAAGAGCAAATACATGCCATGCCAGACAGTAACCACAATCACTAAGTACTGCAGCAGATCAGAATAGGGCAAGACCTCTAGGGACTGATGTGGCCAGGAAAAGACTCAGACAGGGTGTGGAACTGAGAAGGAGCCTTAGGAGATCATTCAGTCCAGAGGTCAGCAAACTTTTTCTGTGAAAGGAGAGATAGTAAACATTTTCAACTTTCTGGACCATATAGTTATGTCAGTCACTTAATCTTGCCACAGTAACACAAAAGCAACCTCAGACAGTAATTAATCAAATGGGTGCAGTAGGATCTGCACCACTGAGGGCTGGGCTTGGACCTAGGGCAGTAGTTTGCTGGATCCCTGATATGACTGAGGAAGTTCAGACCCTGAGGGATTGATGAGCTTGCCCAAATTCATATAGCATAGCCAGGGGTCAGCCAGTATTCAGGCAGAGGACTTTAGACCCACTATCTGTGATTCTTTCCATGACATTATGGTGTGTATTGATTTAGGGTTATGTAGGATGAGGAGGGCACAAAGAATGAGGTTAGAAGTAGAGAACACGAAAATAAGACCTCAAGCATACATCTAACAACTCTAGACTTTGTCCACACTGAACTCTGCCTTGACCGAAAATATAAGTTACTGAAGGTTTTTGAGCAAGGGGATGACAAGAAGATCCGAGTAAAGAGAGACTAAAGGCAGGACTCGAAGTAGAAGCCTAGAGTTATTTCAATAATCTGGATATTTTCATGCTCAAAGAACTTTTCGCCAAAAGGTATCTTACCAACATAGTCTTTCCTCTCTTTCCCACTGTTATGCCAGAGTTCCTGAAACCGGATTCTATTGCCACTGAATGCTGTAAGAAAATAAATTTGTTAAGTTCTGATAATCTGACTGATCAGGTAAACTGTTAAACTCTACAAACTGCAGAAACATATATAACGCCAGACCTATAATTAAATTAAAAAACTAGTTGATTAAACTAACACATTAATTTTTGGTAGATGTTTTAAGGTTTAATTAAATCTATCCACATACCTATAATTTCAAGTATGATTACAAAGTTTTACCAGAATCTGTGCATCTTGCAACTGTCGACACTGCACATGAAGAACAAGGGGTTCAAATTTCAAAACAGCATCACCATTCGCTTTCTTCAGAGCTACAATCTAAATAAATGAAAAGTGTCAGTATCAGACACAAATATACGATCCTCCTCTTTGGTGACCCTTTGTGATATGTAACTTCAGTTTTCCCCAGGAACTTTTAGACTCCTTCAGAATCCTTTTTCTGAAATAACTTTGCACTCTGTTTTCTTGGTTTTCTTTCTCCAAAAACTTAATCTGCTTATTCTTTTAAAAGACCTGATTTCTAATTCTCCCACATACTTCTGTGTTATTCTTTCCAACCATATGTTAAAAAAGTAAGTTACTACTGTATTTAATTCCACAACAGATTTTTCATTAAGGAATATGGTATGTAAAGACTCTATTAGAAGGTCTGTTTAAACACTCTGTTGTTAAATTGAGGTTTGAGACACATGGATTATGTATGAGCTGGACTTTATATAAGGCTCCCTGGGCAGCACACTCCCTCCTTCACACCATTTCATTTTAATGGGACTGTAAATCATGACCCTGTCACTCATCACTCCCTCTATCATAATATCAAAGATGCCAAGTGCCTAGATCTGGTCAAGAATGGCATTCCATTCTATTGGCAAGAATAACTGATCTCGGGGGAAGACGCCTAACCCAAGTGTATGAGTCAGAGTCCTTCTGTGGAAATGATATGTGGATCTTCAGAAGAAGTCTTTTCTGCTGGGGTTGCTGGTAGCAACCTTTCCTGCCACAAAGATAATCTGCAGCAGAAGAGAATAAGGGCAAATATGCAGAGAGAATTAGCACCCAAACAAGGGGATGGAGGCTGAATGAGTACTCTGAAGACAACATTTGAGCACCAGGACCAGTAACGTAAGTGTGTGACTAATACAAACTTAAATGAACTCATCTAAACATTTCAATTTAGGAAACTAAATAATCCGGCACAGACAGAAAAATTTTCAAGAAGCAATCCAGGTGAATAATGGGTAATTTATTTACATCAGTATGCTGGTAATATATAGACAGTGCTAATGCTTCACTCCCGGCTCCCTTTCTCCTTTTTCCTTCTATAATTTGTACCAGGTTGCAGAGATATAAAATAGCAGAAATGAAATTTAATCTTTGGATCCAATATGTGCCCAATGTCCATGAACTCTCTGCTATGTCCAAGAGGATGTGTTTTATTGAGCACTCACAGTAATACTTGCATATATATTTCTACTTTTATCTCCTATAACTCAAAAAAGCCATCATAATGAGTTCTCTTCAGGCTTTATAAATAATTTTCACCCATTATAATTATGGACATAAATTGCTTTAAATTTTCTATTGTTTTCATTTGTATTTAAAGTGACTATGAACTTAAAAAGTTCATTTCTTTAAATTTATAAATAAAAACTTACCACATCATCTTTTATACAAAGTTTGTGTGTAACTAGTAGCCAGCAACACTTCTGTTTCTGAACCTCAAAGCCATTTATACTCTAAAATGAAAAAACAGCATAATTTAATTTAATCATATATTTACAAAAATATTAAGTACAATGAATAACATATGGTTAGGCTTTCTTAAATTAATAATCCCAAGTGGTGATTTTTAAGTATTAGTGAGAACAATGCAATAGGCTTTTGGATAATGTTAACCAAAAACAAAAATGAAACCAAAATGCTTGAAATAGAAAGAAAAATACCATATGATTTCACTTACATGTGGAATCTAAAGAACACAATAAACAGAAAGCACACTGGTGGTTGCCAGAGGGGAAGGGGAATTGAGGGATTGGATAAGAAGAGGTTAAGGGATTAAGTACAAATTTGTAGCTACAATACAGTCATGAGGATGTAAAGTACAGCACAGGGGATATAGTCAATAATATTGCAATAATTATGTATTATGCCAGATGGGTACCAGAAATATTGGGGGGAACACTTTGTAAAGTGTATGATTGTCTAATCACTGTGCTGTGCACCTGAAATCAATACAAAATAATGTTAATAGTAATCTGTAATTGAAAATAATAAAAAATAAATAAATAAATTTAATGTGCTTTACAAGGTAAAAGAGCTTAATATTGTCTGAAATATGGTCATAATTTTGTCAGGAGGAAAGGGATTACTCAAGGGGTTGCACACTAGCAGGCTCTGAGTTGTCCCCTAGCTGTTTTACTTAGCACAATATTAAAAAGAAAAATAAAAATGAGTTGGTTTTGTAACAAAGCACTGCTGTCACAACCCCTACCACTTTCTACTGTCACCTTAGCTGTTCATACCCTTTTATGTCCCTAGCCTCTAGAGGCATACATTTGTGACTTTACATGCAGTCCCAAAGGGCAAAGCTAGGACTAAAAGGTCAAAATTTCAAGAAGGCAAATATTTAACATTAGATTTTTGTTTATTAACTGGAAAAAGTGTTTATTTCCAAAGTTCTATGATGTATTTTGGGAATAAACAGATCCTACCCTTAAGGATACTGGAAAGAGGAAGCAGGAAACCACATGGGCTTTTAAATCACTGTACTTCTACAAAGTAACTATTCATACAATGCATACACAGGAGACTCTGCTGTCTGACCTTGTTAATGGGAAGAGTTGAGCTTGTCCTAAATAACTAGTTTGTTTTCATTCAGTAACCTCAGTGACTTTTGCATCTGATTTTATGCTGGCTGCTCTAAATTGCAGAGCCAAATGTGTGGCCCATCTCTAGATTTACAGAATTTAGTGGCATGTTTTAGGAATTAATGTCATCACTGGCTTCATCTAATCCACACTCCTTTTACCCAGGTATTTCTGGTCTTAATTTTTCTTCTCATATTGCCTTTTTGTAAGTTCATCCAGATCCTTCCTGAAATAAGGCAAATTGAAAAGAAACATAATACCCCTATAATACATAAAATAAAAAGAGGTTCAAAAAAAGTCCTAAGGCAGTTTGGAAGAAGCAGTTATTACTTCCAACTCTGTGTGTGTGTGTGTGTGTGTGTGTTCAGGTGGGAGGGGAGTTTAGGGAGTCATGCCTTAGATATGTAGAGGTGGGGGAAAACATTTCAGGAAAAATGAACATGAGCAAAGACAAAGGCAGCTACATATAAGATGAAAAAGGGAATATTTCAGTTTCAATAAATAGATACAGAGAAGGAGCAGAAAGCAGGGTTGAAAGGTATGTACTGGAGTTGGAGTCTGGATATTCTGATATTGAAAAATGAGTAAAAGATTTCCTCCTGAATGACTGACATTGGTAGAGTTGTGCTTTAGAAAGGTAAATCTAGTAAGAACATGTAACATGGTTTGGGGTAGAGAAACTGGTAGTTTAGTGACCTTTTAGGAAACCATGGCAGAAATCCACATAAAATAGTAGAAATGGGAGAAGAGAGAAAGCAAGCCCAGCGCGAGTGCCATTGCTCGAAAGGCAACTAAAAGCAATATAAAAATAAACAGGTCCTGCTAACCTGGGAGATCCTAGGGGGATCTAAAAAAACAGCTTAGGAATGTGCTATCTTTCATGTTCTGAATTCAGTATTAATGCTAAAATTAAAACACAGCTAACTTTTCCTGTGCTCTTAATATGGGCCAGGCACAACACTAAATGTGTCAAATAAATGATCTCATTTCCTCGACACCAGCAATTTTCAACCTTTTTCATCTCATGACATACAAACTAATTACTAAAATTCTGCAGCACACACAAAATATTATATTTTATGCCAACCTGACCAAAAAATAGATATAATTTTGAATCATTCACACCAGACTGCTATTGTTGGCTGTTGTCATTTTTTTATTTGACAATATAAGGGAAACGAGGTCAGTTTTAGAAATTGTTGCGGCACACCCGTGAGCCTTCCGCGGCACAGGCCACAAAAATCGCTGCTCTACACAAAATCCTGACGAAGCTGATACTCTTTATTATCCTCAGTTCGTGAAAGAGGGAGTGGATAAGCTTAGATAACTTCCCTAAAATCACACAGCCAATAATTCCCATAAATGGGTTAGACTCTAAGCCGTTATCACTCTAAAGCCGGAAGGCTTGACCACTATCTCACACTAGATACTACAGTATTGTACTTTTTCAGCCTAACACAAAAATTTCAAGAGCTACAATAATGGAGTGGGCCGCTAGGAGGTAGTAAACGCCTTAACCCTAGTGAAGTTCAGGCAGGTAGTCAGGATTTGGTAGAGCGCTGGAAGGTCTTTAAATTCCCGTAGTATACAGAAAATCAGATTCTTTAGCAATTGCAACTCAAGATCATTCCCAGGCCAGCAGCTTCAGCAGAAGATCAGGCTAGATCTACAGAATCAGAATATGTACTTTAAAAGATCTCTTAAGGGATTAATAGACACATTAAAGTATATTCACCGTCTAAGTTTCCATAGATAAAGATATCGAGACCACCCACCAGAAGGACAAACACAAACAGGCTGCACTGGGGTATTGCACTGGTAGGCACAGGGCTCTTGGTGGTCCCACTACAAGGCAAGCGCTGCTTGGATGGGTTCAGAGGAGGCTCACCGCGTCTAGGAGGATGATACGGCCAGAGCAGGAACTGGTGGTAAAAAACTGTTCTCGCCCATTCAGGAGCTGCACAATCTCAGCCACATCCTCATCCACACTGCGCTTGCGGCTGAGGTCGGCTTTGCTCAGACACTGCGCCTTCCATCTCCTGAACTCTGCGCTACGATCCATGCGAGGAGGAATACAGCGTAGGTACTCTTACACCAGCCCGCGCCTTCTCCTGGGGGCGGCCATATTGGGCCGAGTGGTGCCGAGATGGCCCAAACTGCCTCATTTCCTCTTCGTTACGAACTCGGAGAATCTCGCGTGGTCTCCTGGGGGTGGAGAGAGGCGGGCGGGCGAGGCGGAGTCAGCAAGTACTGCAGACGTCCAAGACCCGGCCCCCTCTTCGGTGTGGAATCTGTGGTAGCCCCCGCAGCTCTTCATTCCGCACTCTAGAGCAGGGTAAGTGGTGTCAAAACAGCCTCCTAGCTGTTCAAACCGTGCACTTCCGCGGCGCTCGTCCAGACTGAAACGAGCTTGATTTTGGCGGCGCTGCTGGCCGCGCTCTGCACCAGCGAGGAAGGAGCTTCTTGGCCTCCGTCTTTCCCCTCTAGGGGCCGCCAGCGCCTCCTCCGTAAATCTCCTGGGGCGTTTTACCTGCCTGACCTGAGCTCCCAGCCCTGGTTTCTAGCAGGATGTGCTTTCCGGCCCCACACTGCGGGGCACCGTTGGCACTGGCTCCGCACCCCACTGCCCACCACCCGCTTGATTTTCTAGACGGCCAGGCCTGGGCGTGGGGATGCTGCGTGCCCCTGCCCACCGCCCAGCCGTGGGAGCTCGCTTGCCTTCGGTTCCCCCAACTGTAGGGGTCCCGAAGCTCTTTCTGCCCGGCCGGCCTTTGCGTTGTCATCTTACTTTTGAAGAGGAAAATAATAGTTTTTGGTTTTTGGTTTTGTTTTTACTTTTCCTTAGATCATCCCCACTTAGAATAATCTCCAAATTAAACAAAACAAAACAAAACAAAGTATTACAAAACACCCAGTTGACACATCGTCGGTTGTTCACACAGTTCCTCCAGGACACTTAGTGACCAGGGAAAGTGTGTTAATGATTGAATCATTTAAAGGCTGAAGTTCGGAGCGTTGGTGCGCAGCTAGTGGAAATGGCTGTGCGGAATGCTTGGTCAGCAGCAGCAAATAAAACCGAGCCCGGCTCCCAAAGAGTGGAGAGCAGATTGCCCAGTTCCATCCAATCTTTGCATCAGAGAACCTGGAGGGGTTTAGAATTATCCAGTCCATAACTCCTCCACCCTCTGTTACCAGAAGTGGGCACTGAGATCCAGACCAGCAAGCAACCTGACGAGGTCATAAGCCAGGAAGAGACTTATCCATGACCACTTTTAATTTTTAAAATTTCTTCTGGGTTAGGAATAATAAATAATATGCTTACGCGAGTCATTCTTGATCAACAGCAACACAGTATATAATGATTGATTCTCTTCCCAAGTTTTTATTTTTTTATTTCTTGCCTAAAATTTTAATTTAATTTTACTTGTGCTTTTCTCTCCTAATGTGAGTTTGCTCTGACTTTGTAAATTGATCTGTGCATTCCATGTTAAAATAAATTTCTAAGATTTTTCTCTTACTTTAATTTTCATTTAAACCTACTGGATTCAAGGGTAACATGGAAAAGATCACTGTTTCAGGAAGAATTTTAAATTCTGAAATTCCTAGATTTGCAAAGTATGGTTGGCAGCCTTTTTAAAAAAATAAAATAAAAAATTAAAACCAAGTTACTGTTGGTGAAAATGTTTAAAAGTTTGTATTTGATAAATAGAAAAACCTGTTTGAAGTACAGTTTCATTTACAAAAACACAAGCAATGTGGCAGGACTGCTGACTGCACGATTTACTCAGAATAATAGAGTGTATTACATGCTAGGTGGACTGTGACACACTCACCATGTGCTGCTGCTGTTAATCTTCACAGGGATCCTGTGGTAGGGAGTATTGGCCCCATTTTACAGATAAGGACATTATAAGTTTATGCCCTGTATACTTCTTTTGGAACCCCTAACTTATGGCCATTTGACATATTTCAGTTTGTAAGCAGATGCCTCGATCATAATATATGTAATCCTACCTGCGTGTTAGTTGAATTTCATATTTCTAACTCAGACTCTGTCACTATCAGTGTAATAAGGTACACTGATAATAATTCGTAAGAAACTAAGGGTCCTCTCTGCCAACATTTAAAAGGGTGAGGTGAAAAGGACTCTGTAGGAAGGGAATAAAATCTTGCAACAACATTCAGGGTGTAGCACCTGGGTTCTACCTTTGCTTTTGTGTGACCTTGATGAGGCTCTTAACCTCTTAGAATGTTCTCTCATCCATAAAATGGATGGTGATTTTATTTTGACTTCTGCATATAGTTTTAATAGCTGTTGTTTCTCTACCTGTTGTGAAAATAAGTATATCAATGGAGGTGAAAGATGTGCTTTGTAGAAGAAATCAGGTATTACAGGGGCTTAAGAATTAATCATAATTGACATTTGTGTGTTATTTTACTCTTTTTATTATACCTTCTGATATAGCACCTGTATTATGAAGCAGATCAGGATCCTGTGGGTAGCTGAGGGGGTTCAAAGTCAAGGAGTACAGCTTGGAGCCTGATCAGTCATAACAGCAAAAGCTCAGTGGGAAATAAGATCGTCAGAAACGTAGTGGAAGACAGAGACGTCAGGGTCACGCTGGTCTCCTTACAGGCACCGCAGGATAATGTGATAGTTTGGGACCAGGCAGGGTATCTTCTAAATCTGCTATTAAGCATGACTCTCCTCCTAACTTTGTTCTTTTCTCCCGATTTAGCAAATGTCAAAATGTAAGGAAAAAGTGTACGCGCTAGATATTTTTGACAGATTCTATTTCAGGCCAATTTTGCTTTTATTATTGCCACAGTTTTTTGAGGGTGATAGTGATGTCCGTTGGTGAACAGATAGGTGTGAGGGCTTGAAAGAAATTAATAGGTAGGAAGTGGGTAGATATTAAATGTGGAAAAAAGCTCCAAATCTTACATGGTTTGTGTGTACAAGTGTGAGAGAATGGGGGTGCACAGGAACTGGGGAGGAACTGAGGCGTTTTCTCTTTGCCCTTTGTGTTCTTTAAGGTTAGCACAGTGCCTCCCTTATAGGTAATGTTCAAAAAATATATATGTTGAATGAATAACAACCAATATTAGGCATTAATGTTTTGTTTAAATCATTCTCTAGACTGTAAACTCTGGAGCTAAGGACTTCTTTTTACAACCAGAGTCTTGTAAATATTGTTGTGATAAATCAACGATGATTATAGAATTGTAGAAGCAAGAATATTTTAATGAAAAAGAAGTTGGAAAGGAGAAAATAGATGGGAAAGGAATAATGGTGGCTACTATACATAGGAGTAAACATTGTCTAGGTTCTGTAGTTGATGCTTGCCATTCTCTACCCCTGAGCAGGAGCCCGGTGTTCAGATGAAGAGGCTCAGAAATGTCAATTGCCTTGCCCAAGGCCATGTGGCTAGAAAGTGATAGAGCTGCCATTCTTACTGAGAGCTGTCACATTTCAAAGCCCATACTTTTCCTAACACCATGCTGAAGACAGAAAGAGAAAAAAGAGTTATGTTCTTATTTCCAGAATGGAAAACTCTAACCTAGGCAACTTTTTCCCCTCTGTTTTATTTTCTTTATATTTTCAGTGTCTTGCCTAAGAAATAGCCAGCATGATTGAAGATAGAAATACAGTAGTGAGACTGTGGAGGGGCCCCTGCACCTGCCTTCTCACCCTCAGGGGCTGCTTGGCTGCCCCCCAGAGCTGCTCTTAGGTGTCCCCCTTTTGCCTGCTTCTGCCCCCTGTTATTGGAGGGCTACCGTTCAGGATATATCATTGCTAAATAACCTTTCAGCAGTGGAAATTTTACTTTCTCCTCTGTGCTAGGTACTATATGAAATCATTTTAAATGGAGGGTTTTAAAATGACCCAACTTTTGACTAATTAAGAGCTTTCCAATGAATAACACCATCAAAATGCTGCTGATCCCCCTCCCCCATACACGGAAAGGCATTTTATAGTTAGCATGGACTCTGTTCTGAGTAGCCCAGTGTTGAGCTTCAAAATAGTAAAAGTCCGAATTCTTTCATCTCAAGTTCTAGTTTCTGCAACTCTTTTTGGGAAAAAAACTCTGAGTTTTCATTTTAACATTAACAGTGCTAGGACAAAAAGGTTAACTGGGAATTAATGTTGTAATTTATAAAACATGATACGCAAAGTTTAGTTTTTAATGTTTTCCCTGCTTGTTAAAATGAATGAACTTTATAAAGCCAAGTGTTTTGGCATTGATAAATCTCAAAAACTTAATGCTAAGATGAAAAAGCAAGCTGTAGAATCAAGTACAGTGTAATCCAATCTAAAATAAAGCTTGAGCGCTGGGTGGTGTGGCTCAGTGGGCTGGCATCATCTCACAACCTAAAGGTCACTGGTTCAATTCCTGGTCAGGGCACCTGCCTGGGTTGCAGGCCAAGTCCCTGGTTGGGGTGTGTGAGAGGCTACAGTAGGTGTTTCTCTCACACATCGATGTTTCTCTCTGTCTCATTTTCCCTTCTTTCCCCTCTCTCTAAAAATAAATAAATAAAGTCTTTAAAAAAATTAAGTTTGAAAACATGCAAAAAACATAGCATATATTGTTCAGTACTATAAGTCACATGTAATAGTAGGATAACATCATGTCTGGGAAAGATGAACACTGAGTCTATGGTAACAGTTACCTCATGAAAGGGTGGGACAGAAATGGCTTTGGGGATGGGTACTGGAGGCTTGTTATATCTATAATGTTTCAGGTTTTTAAAATGTTAAGATTTGTTAAAGGTGAGTGGCAGATGAATGTGTTTATTATATTCTTTGTATTTCTGTATGTATTTGAAATAATTAATAATCTAACGAAGATCTGTTTATCTAATGTTAATAAAACTTACATTAGCTCCTAAAATTTCCAATATATCACAGCCCAAGCTTATACAAAAGGACACCTACGTTATTCATTATGTTATACCTATCCAGATGTTTTTGTTTGCATGTTTGATTCCCTGTTGAAGGCACTGAATTGCTACAGGAAGCAACATGAAGTATTTTGCTTTGTAGCTGAAGGATTTGTAAGATGAAAGGTTTTTAAACATGAAATGAGATCAGTGGTAAGCTTGTGATTTAAATTGTCATTTGAAAAATTGTTTGATCTGACCCTCCAGGGGCAAAAAACATAGCGATAGCGTAGATACAATAGGACAATACATTAATTTTTTTTTCTTAGTCTCTAGATCACCATGGCGACTGGACAGAAGTTGATGAGAGCTATTAGAGTTTTTGAATTTGGTGGACCAGAAGTGCTGAAATTACAGTCGGATGTTCCAGTACCAATTCCAAAAGACCATCAGGTGGAAATAATTACTTAAAAACAGGCAATAATTACAGAGTATGCGTCCCTAGCACATCAAATTAATATTCAAAAGAAGCAGACTCACAGTGCTTGTGAAGACATTGAATTAGGACCAAGTTTACACTGTTTAAATCTATGAGCTCTGACAAAGATAACATAATTCTAATAATTAGTGAAGTACATCTAAGAAAAGAAATAATGTCTTGTTTTAAGAATTTTTTGAAGTTGAGAATCATCTATGCAGTGCAACAGTTGGATGTTTTTGGAGACATGGGTAGTTGTGAATAGGTGTTCTATTACAGACTTTTGTGATTTTTATTTTGTGTATATCAGGAAAACAATTTTATTCTGTATGGTTGTTTTCCACATATGACTTAAGAGACTTTAAATGTAGAGCTGATGATTTCCAGTGACTTTAACAATGTACTTTTTCAATAAAAATTTTGTATTTTTATTACTGCACCTTCCATGGCTCCTGCGTCTAATTTCCTTAGCAAGCCTTGTGAGAGTTTTCACAATTTGGCCATAACCCATCTTTG
This sequence comes from Mormoops blainvillei, assembly GCA_004026545.1. Classification (NCBI taxonomy): domain Eukaryota; kingdom Metazoa; phylum Chordata; class Mammalia; order Chiroptera; family Mormoopidae; genus Mormoops; species Mormoops blainvillei. Next base: position 29,383 of record PVJD01000467.1, on the reverse strand, counting down.
TAGATTTATTTCTTACCACTCCTTCTCAATAGATTGTGCTGTAATAATATCAAGCCTTAACCAATTTCTCCATGAGGACTTTTTATTTCTTCCGTCTTTGCACAAAATTGTCCTTTAAGTTGAAATATAAGTTTTCTCCAATTCCCAGAAAACTGCTTATCCTCTAAGGCCTAGTGCAAATACTGCTTTCGTTGAAATGCCTTCTCTACTTCATAATACAGGAGTAATTCTGTATTAATTAAGGTAAAGAAAGCTTCTGTACTTCAAAATCTCAATAAATCAACAATAGAAAATTATTTCTTAGTCACTACATTCCAAAATTCTAAAATGTTGGTGGGTAGCTCTCCTCCAACAGTGGTTGAACCCAGGCTTCCTCCATCATGTGGCTCTGCCACTTTCAGCACTTGTCTTCCGAGGTCACATCGAAGGGCAGAGCAGTGTGTATTGCCTCGCAAGGTCTTCATGGGCCAGGCCTGGAAATGGCTCACATCACTTTTGTTCACATTCCCTTAGCTAAAACTGAATCATTTGGCTACTCATAACTGTAAGGAAGCCAGGAAACAGTGTACTGTCTTCTTCTGTAGCCAGGAGGAGGAAATAGATTCGATGGACACATAAAGGTCTCTGCCACACATCTCAAATATTTCCATCTCTGTTTTCTCGAAATGTTTTTAATATTGCACATAAGCCATTCTGTCTTATATTTTTATTTACATGTGCGTTTGCAAAACTGGAATGTGAGCTCATTGGAGGCAAGGTTTTCCCCTCCATTTTTATAGCTGCCATAATCATTACAGTCCTAGCATAATGCGTGAATGCTCTGTGTAAACTAATACATTGTCATTTCAGGTTCTAATCAAAGTCCATGCATGTGGTATAAACCCAGTGGACACATACATTCGCTCTGGTACTTATAGTAGAAAACCACTCTTACCCTATACTCCTGGTTCGGATGTGGCTGGTGTAATAGAAGCTGTTGGAGATAATGTGTCTGCTTTCAAGGTATTGCATTTTTAATCATTTCTATTTTAGCTTAATATTTTTTCTTAAAATAGTTTAACCTAGTTGTAAAATATGTCTATATTAAGTATTACACAATTTCTGCCACTTGGGGGCTCCTCTGGTAACAAAGAAATTACCTTTTATCCAGAGACCTTGTTTATTTGCATTGTTGGGAGTAAGTGTAGGGTCATTTCTGTATCTCCACATCCCCACAGAATTAAATGGTGAACCTTTTAACAGAAATATGTAAGGAAAAAAACCAAATTTGTATTGTTTTCTTAACTCTTCATAATACACAAACCAACATAATTTTGTTTTAATCCTCAACCAAGGACATGCTTATTGACGTTAGAGAGAGGGGAAGGGAGGGAGAGAGAGTGGGAGACAAACATTAATGTGAAAGAGAAACATCAATCGATTGCCTCTTAACATGCGCCCCAACTTGGAGACCAAACCTGCACCCCAGGCATGTACCCTGACCAGGAATCAAACCCAGAATCCTTCATTGTAGGGGGATGACGCCCCAACCAACTGAGTCACACTGGTTAGGACACAAACCAACATAATTTTTAATACTTTTTATAAATTTAGCTTCACCAAGTAAAGGGAATGCAATTTTTAAAAAAATAATAAGTAAAAATGAAAAAAATGCAAGGTCACTATACATTTTCTAAGCTCTAACTCAGAGAGAACTACGTGATGGAGTCAATGAAAATGCTATGATCAGGGCTTCTGTTATTTATATCCCAAAAGACTTTTAAAACAGAGAGAGTATATTCATGTTCCAGCATCTTTCCTCACAATTCCTTGACCTGCTCAACTTTGACCACTCATTTCCAAAATTGGACTGAAATGGAGATGATTAACGTGGCCCCTGAGCAGGAAGACAGGCAGATTCCTCCAGCCTTCCACTCCTCAGCCTGTGGTGATCTGGCTTCTGCCCCCATGCTCCGCTGAAATGATTCTTGCTAATGTCACTAATGGCATCTGTATTGCTGGAGTTAATGGGCCCTTTTATGTCATTATCTCTCTTGACTTCTCTGTGACATTTGACACTCTCAGTCACTTACTTTTTCTTAAAAAAACTTTTTTCTGCAGCTTCTGTGACATTGTCTCCTGTTCCTCTCCCCGCTTCCTTCCTGGGCGTCCTTTTCCAAGCCTCTTTTTCTCCGGATGCCCCTCAGACCTTGGTGTTGCCCGGCGCTCCCAGCCCTTGCGCACCCTCCTGCGTTTTGTACTGTGTACCTTCTTCACCATGATCCCAGGTACACCCATGTTCCCCGTTACTACATGGGGATCTTTTGCTTAGAATTTTCTTTTTTTATATAAAAAAATTTCTAAATATTTTATTCAGGCAGTATTTTAAACCCAACCAAATATTAATCACATAGAAGAACTCTTTCCTATTCTTACATAAGGGTAATGTTCTCTTAGGTAGTGAACATTTTCCTAATATTTAGGCTCTTTTTCTTTTTAAAAAATTTTATTATTTTATTATTTTTTGAATTGAATGAACATTTAAAAAAAATTTCCATTACAGTTGACATTTAATATTTTACATTAGTTTTAGCAATATAGCATAGGGGTTAGACATTTATATAATTTACAAAATGATCCTCTAGGTAAGTCTAGCTACTAAGCTCAGTAGCCACGTTTAAATGGCCAGTGGCTTATTAAAATTCAAACTTGAAAAGGAAACAGTTCCTTAGTCACACTAGCAACATTGCCACTGCTCACTAGCCCCATGTGTCTAGTGGCTATGCTATTGGACAATGCGGAGGTAGAACATTTCCATCCTCACAGAAAGTAGTGTTGGAGAGCACGGGACCCACATGGTCAAATCTCCAAAACTTCTTACCCAGGGTATCTAAAACTGAGCCTGTATTTTCTTGCTTCATCTTTGCTCCTCTGTCATGTGACTCTTGGTGACTTCTGGGGTTTGAAGCTTATCTCTTCACTCTCCCTCACTCAGTTCTCCCTCATTCAAACTGTTCCTCTCTTTCCATTTCTACGCTCTGTAGCTTAGGTTATCTTTCCTAGGCCCTTACTTGGACTTTTATAACAGACACCTTACCACCCTCTGTCCTTCCTCCTTGAATCTATCCTTGCTCTTAAGGGGTATTTTCTAAAATGTCATTCTGATTGTTTTACAATTAATTCTTACATTCATTTTTTGTAGATTTCAGGATACTGTTGAAATTGCTTATATTATAAAAGACTATTTTATGCTTTCTCTCTCACCTGTCTTTCTGTTCTTTTCTCCTATTCCTTCTCTCCCTGCAGTTTAGTAATAACTTTGTTCTCCCCTGCCTAACCCATGCTCTTTCATCTCCGTGTCTCTGTTCATATTGATTCTTCTGCTTGGCAGAGTTAAACTGAAACTTATAAACATTCATTGAAGGGGTTTTATACTCCAGCTTTCATTTCTTTTCTTTTTGTATCTCGAAACAATTACATTCCATACATTAGACTACTTATTCTTTGGGAATGAATGCTGGCTTCTTTTTTCCTGCCACTATTCCTTTATTTAGTTTTCTTTACCCAAAATGACTCTTCTCAACTTTAGTTTTTAAATCTTCTATCCTTCAAGACCTACCTCAAATGTTAACTTCTCAATGAAGATATTCTTGATTCTCTTAATTTCGAAATAATTTCTTTATTTTTCTTGTATCTATCTTTAATGGCTTATCACATTTACCTTGCTTTGTAATTATTTTTATGTTATTTTTCTTTTCCTAGAGTTAAGAATGCTTGATATTAAAGAGAGTGTCATGCTACTAATATCTTTCACAGAACTCAAAAGTAATGCTTTCTGTGTAGTGGATTCTTGGTAAATGTTTGAATTATACTAAAATTAATGCGACTTGTTTTTAAGCTGTAAAAGCAGGCTTAATTTAACATAGTCATACTTGACCATTTACAGGTGACACTGTTAAGTGGTGATGCTTGTCTTTGACTCCTAGGTACCTTGCGAATCTTGTTTGCCTGTATCCCACCGCATAGTGCTGTTACTTTTCAGATCTCTTAGTTGCAGGACAAATTTAAGTATACTGAGCATTAGTGTCTTAATGTTTTGCTTATTCCAAGGAATATTTTTATTTGTTTATTTATTTTTACTTTTATTAGTATTTATTTTATGCTGAATTTACTCCCAGACTATAGGTTTTTGTTTGTCTTCAGTTTCTTCTGGGATATCTTTTCCTCTGTGCAACTTCCTCATCTGGTTTAGACATAATCTGCTCTTTTTCAGTAGGATCATCTCAGTGTGGCAGGGAGAGCTCGTGAATGGGTTAACCTGCCCAAGAGCTCTGTAAATTCTGTGCCACATCTTGGGAGCTTTGTTCACCTGGATGTGCTCACTGACCAGAGAATCCACATCTAAACCCTTAAGTTCAGCACTACTCTCTGCATTTTTAAGCATGTGCAACACAAACTCAACGCTCTTTTTGGGCCACCGACCCTGTGTCCAGCCCCACTGCTTGGCCTGGGCACATCTATCAACTCCACCATTGTATCGACGGAATGGGGCACATTGTTTCTTTAAAGTGACATCTTTTAGTTACTTGGTGGATTTTTGAATATGCATACCCTTGATGACCTGGGTAGTTTTCACAAGTGTTCTTAAAGTGAACACAAAGATTTGAACCTCTTCATTTGCATGATTTTATGGGGTTTTCTTGGTCAAGTGAATAACAGACCATTTTCCGAGGTCACCTCTGGTTGCTTTCAGGAAGAGGAAGACTCATTTTCTTTTCAAGAAAGAGAAGTTACGGCAGGTGTGTGTAGTGGGCAGTCTAATTTCCCTAGTGTGCAGGTCACATTGGGCAGCCCTGTGATGCTTATCCAGTGCCTTGTCTCACCTTCATTTACGCATCTGCTCTTCAATAGTAAGGGCCACACAGACGTGTATTGAGAGCTTGCTCTTTCTGGTGCTGGGACAAGTGAGGAAGCCAGTCCTGGCTCATCCTGCTGTCAGGATCCAGGCATAGTGTCCTTTCTGGTGTAAACATGGAAAATGGAGGAAGCGTAGGGGCGAAGAGATCTATGGAAAGGATTTAGAGCAGGTAATTGCTGTGTGAAAGAAACCTTACTTTTTTTTAAAAATCCTCACCTGAGGTATGTTTTTTGATTTTTTAGAGAGAGGTGAGTGGGGGCCAGGGTGTGCGGGGTGGTGGGCAGGGAGTGAAGGAGAGAGAAAGAAAGAGAGAAAGATACATCAATGGGAGAGAGAAGCATCAGTTGGTTGCCTCCTGAACGTGGCCCGACTGGGGATTGAACCTGCAACTTTTTGGTGTACTGGACAATGCTCCAACCAATTGAGCCACCTGGCCAGGGTGAAACCTTACATTTTGTTTTTTCTCCCTAGTATTTTGGTCAAAAATGGTTTTATTAACTGCCATTTACTAACTGCTTGATCTAAGCAAATTACTGAATTTCTTTTTGCCTAAATTTTCCTATTTGTAGAGTGGAATTGACTCTAAAGAGATAAGAAAAGTACTTCCCTCTTAAGCTGTTTTAAAGATCAAATTATATAATATTCATAAGACACTTAACACAGCACCTAGCACAATGTGCTCTCAATAAAGGTTCACTGTCGTTACTCGTTACTGTCAGTGTACCATTCTAGAGGTTTGGTTTCCTTTTATTTTTTCTACTTCTGATAATTTTTCTTCTCACTGGTTCCCATTAATAAAATACTTAAAAATATTCAGCAGTTTAAAGTTATTTTTATGAGACCCTAAGAGGTAGAAAACTATATACTTATTTCTTGTAATGAAGGTTGCATGAAAAAGGATTGCAGCTCAGTGATCACTTCATAAGTTATACAAATGTCTAATTACTGTGTTGTACACCTGAAACTAATGTAATATTGTATTTTATTATACTGTATTTGAGAAAGAAAGTTCAGAAGGATCATAAAAAAGAGATCATATGCATTTTGATGTCATTTTTAATCCCTGACACACATATAAGTTTATTGCTTCTCCTAGAAAGGCGACAGAGTTTTCACCACCAGCACAATCTCTGGGGGCTACGCAGAGTTTGCCGTTGCAGCTGATGACACTGTTTATACGCTGCCAGAAAAACTGGACTTTAAGCAAGGAGCTGCCATTGGTGTCCCGTATTTTACTGCTTATCGAGCTCTGCTCCACAGGTAATAACACTCTGTCAACTAAAGAGCCAACAACAAAGGAGGGCAGTGTTAATTGCTTTTCTTCCAACCATCTGTCTATCATTTTGGGATACTGATTAGTTACCATTAAGCTTTTATGAAGTGGAAACTGCTAATATGAGAGATTGTTCTAATCACTGTGGATACAAAAAAGAGCAAAACACTGTTTTGGTGTTGAAGATGCTCCCAGCCTAGTACGGGAGGTGGACACGGGAGCAATAGCTGTGATACACAGTGTGGAAAGTACAGTGATGCAGACGTGCAGAGGGATTTATGGGATATAAGGGATGTGCCTGTGGTGACGAGGCTGGTCTTCCTGGCCAGGTGTGAGGCTTGGGTTATTGTAAAGCTATATCTGAAAATGACCCAAGGCAATTAGCCTGGGGAAGAAGCTGTGAGGGGAGAAGACATTCTGGACAATGGGAATAGTAGGTATGTGGGGGGAAAGACATGGTATCTGGGGAGAGCTATAGCAGTTTGGTTTTGTTGGATAGGAGATTTTAGGGTAAAGAGTGACAAAGGATAAGTAACCTCTCAATAAATGTTAGCTTCATCACTACATACGTAGGTTTCAGATTGTGAAAGCTAGATTATAGAGCTCTAACACTGTTCTGTAAGGGATCGGGGGTCATGAAGTGTTTTATTCAGGAGAGTGAATTGTCATATTTGTGTTGTACTGATGTCACTTACCAGCCGTGTGAAGGATGGACTTGACCACAAGAATGGAGGAGATGGGAGAGTCTTATAGGAGTATCATATGGGCAGAATAACTTTTGGGCCAGAGCAAGGATCATGGGAAAAGAGGTGGAGAGGGAAGGACAACTATTTAGGGGGTAGAAGCAGGAATATTTGGTGACTGCATGTGGAGAATTAGGTAAAGGAAGAGCTTAAGAATACTTCTAGCTTTCTAGCTTGGATAATGTTTAACTGTGACAAAGAAAAGGAAGAAAAGGTTTCAAAGGGAAGCTGAGTTCAGTTTTGAATTTGAAACTAAGACAGACATCCTGGTTGAGAAGTCCAGCAGACTGTTGGATGAAAGAGTCGTGAGCTTGAAGGCTGGAAGCATTCATTTGGGGATACCAGCGTGTGGGTGAGCCTTGGGGAGATGAAAGTGACAGAAATTCCTCAGGGAGCAGGAAGAACAGTGGAATGAGAACAGAACTTTAGTGAACATGAACATGTATTGGCGTGGTCAGAGGTAGGGAACAGAGTCCCAAGAAAATCAAAAAGAGTATATTCCAAGACCAAGAGAGTGTAGAAGTCATGGTGTTCATTAAACACCTGTTTAGCTCATGGGCTTTGAAGATGGGAAGGCCTGGGTTGGAGTACTGTTTTCATCTACTACTACCTGTATGATCTTGGTCAAGTTAACTTCTCTGCATCAGCTTCAGTTTACTGATTTGAAAAACTAATAGCACCTACCACATAAGGGTGTGGCAAGAAATAAATGAGGTAATGCATCCCTGTTAGTATAGAACCTGGCACAGAGTAAGTACTCAATCAGTGCTGACAGTGTTAGGGGTAGTAGTTGACTTTGTGGCTAAGGAAGGAGGCTAGCTGTCAAATGCAGCAGTGAATGTGTTTGGAAAAAAAATAATGGTTGGGCTTAGCAATTAGGAGACCATTGGTGACTTTAGTGAGATTATTTTCAGGGGAGTGGTGGGACAGAAGCCGACAGAGTAAGTTGAGTAAGGAAGATCATATCGACTCCCTGCATGGAGATTTTCACTCCTTTAAAAAGTGGGGGGAGACAGGAGGGAGTGGAAGAGTACTTCAGAAGAGTGTGGGAACAAAGGGGTTTTTGTAAGGGGGGACAAAACTTGAATATGTTTATAGCTGAGAAAGGATCTAGCCAAGAAGGAGAGATGAAAGGTTTGGAAAAGGGGGGTGTGGCATATGGAACAAGATCCTGCATAAAGCAAGATGGAAAGGACTTAGGACGTATGTGGAGAGATTGGCTTCAAATACTGAAAAGACAGCTTATTCATCAAACCTAGAAGTTAGAAAGATGGTATAATTATGGAAAGCATGTGGGTAGGGAGGTGCGGTGTTGAAGGAACTTTTATGTAATTGTCTCACTTTTCATAACTAAGTAGGTAAAGTGACACCAAAATGCACATTGTCATGTGATTTTCTTTCTAGCCTTAGCCCAATTATAGTGAAGTTGGTTTTACCATTAATTCAGGGCTGTGATATTGGCGACAAAATAGAGCAGTGCAAAGGAAATGAAAACACTGGAGAGAGAGAAGTTGGGGTAATCTACCGCGGGGTCCGGGCTGGCGAGAGAAGGAAGTGAGGCCAAGAGCAGCAAGTGGGCCGAAATAGATCTATGGAGAGACAGCAATCTCTGTGAAGTTGAAGGAAAGGTTTTGATAGACTATGGATTTACAGGATTATGATAGGAGATTGTTGTCATAATATTGGTTACTATTGTCTGGTATTTTTCAGGTGGAATGATTGGAGGTGGTTACTAGGTTTAGTGCTGGGAGACCGTAGTTAATGTGGAGAATTCAGGAATTGTGATATATGGTTTTCTTCCTGGTGAATGTCGAAATCTAGATCGAGACTGGCCTTGGGGTGGAAGGAAAAGCCTATATGCCAGGTACTAGTCTTCACTGACTAGGAGGGAGCAAGGGACAACAGGCCAGGCCAAGGGCTCAAGCCCCTGCTGTGAGTCCCAGGGAGCTAAAGAAAGAGAGAAAGACAGAAAGGGAGGGAAGAAGGAAGGAAGGAAGGAAGGAAGGAAGGAAGGAAGGAAGGCAAGAAGGAAAGAAGGAAAGAAAAAAACCCTAATAGGGTCTGGAGACTCAAGGAAGAGTTTCAGTTAAGTGCAAAGAAATCTGCTGGCGGAATTCCTTCTTGCTCTGGGAGATGTCAGTTTTTGGTTCTTAAGGCCTTCAACTGATTCTATGAGGCCCATCCATGTTACTGAAGACTATCTGCTTTACTCAGATTTACATGTTATTCTTATCCAAAAAACACCTTCACAGAAACATCCATATCTGAACAATGTTGGACCTAAATCTAGCACCTTGGCCCAGCCAAGTTGACACATAAAATTAACCATCACAATGACACCACACAAGGATAGAAGGATCGTAGCAGTGGCGATCCAGGAGGGGCTTAGCGTGTTTTTTCTCCACCCACAGCAGGCCCAGGGATTAAGAAAAGGTGATCATAGTCTTTGAGGGGTTGTTTGTAAGATTTTAAAAAAATTCATTGGGAAGTATTTCATATCCCACAGCATAACATTAGTAATCCTGTTTCCTTATGTTTGTATTTTACCTTTCAAAATGTCAAAGTGTTTTAGTAATAGTTATCACAGTTTATCATTTGAAACCCTCAGTTTAATTCACTATCTTCAGTCCCCTTATCCCAAGCAAGAGGGTGGGAAGAAGCTTCATTTCCTTTCATAACTGCTATTTGTCTGCTGTTGGCACAGAGCCTAGAGCAGGACTCCAGATTACTGTGTTCTCACTCCCAGATTGAACATCATGTCTGTGTGGCCACCCGCTATTGTTCTAGGAAGTAAGAGACCCTTCTGGGAGTCAGCTCCGGATCACACAACAGCCGCTGGCTTGTGATGTCGGCACTTGTCCATCTGGAGTAATAAAGGGCCCTCTGTGTCTTGCTGCGCATTCCGTGTTTTCAGTATATTAGAAAAGTACTAGTACGAGCCAGAAGTAAAACACATATGTCATTTTATCAGAAAATCTAGACATTTTAGGGCTGACACAGGAACCTTTGTGACAGGATTTATCGTATTTCTTACACTCCATCATTGATGACTGAGCATTGTTTTCTGAAATGAGAGCTTAAAGTGCGGTGCAACCTGATTTTTGAAGGTATGGGAAAGTAAAAATGTTTTCTTAAGTACTCTCCATGCTATGTTTACTTGGGCAGTGCTCTGTGCCACAAAATCAAGACTGGCTGTAGAGAACCTGTTTTGAGGTGCTTTCTGTGGGAGTTAGTGAGGAACTCCAGTTCCTCGAGCTTCAGCAGCTCCACTTAACCCGCCTGCAAGGACTGCAGCCTCTCAGAAGGGAGTACCATGACGTGACCCCAGCATCCAGCACAGTGCCTGGCACATTGTAGACTTCAGTAAACATTTGTTGAATGAACGAACAAGTGAACTGGGTTTTCTTTTATCTGTGGCTCTGAAGAATCATTGTTTGATCCTCTGCACCCGGAGAATATTTCACCATGTGCTTCCTCTTTGGGCAAGTATTAGCTGGACTGAGGGTAGAGTTTCCTTGAGAATAATTAAAAATACATAAGCTTAATTAGCTTTACAGTGAGATGATGAACCTGTGCTTTCTCGTGCAGCGCCCGTGTGAAAGCTGGAGAAAATGTCCTGGTTCATGGGGCTAGTGGAGGAGTAAGTATTTTTTTAAGTTTATTTTTAAATGAGCTTTCATTTGTGGGTTTCACATTTAAGTTAGTTTTAAAAGCCAAATTTATAAATATAGTCAAGGGTGCTTTTGTCCTTTATGTAGTAAAGCTCCTTTGAGTCTGTCTTCTGAAGGCAGTTCCTTATCATTAGTTTAGCATTTCTTTGTTAATAAATTCAACAGATTTCCCCATCAAAAATGTTTGTATATTAGGTTTTTCATCTGTGTTGAGTGTGGACCAAGATAAACTGGCTTTGTTTTTGCCTTCAAGTGGCATATGTTATAAGAATATTCATTTAGGATTTTAAACAGTTCTTTAAGATGAACATTAATTCCATATTTCCTTACATAAGGAACTAAGGTTCATTAAAGAGTTACGTATGTTTCCCCAGGCGGCGCTGCAAAGCCACCCCGAATGTCCTTTCTATCTCCCCTCCACTGCCTGCCTTCTGTGCTTTGATGACATTCACGGAGTGCAGAGTATACAGCTGTTTTCTTAACAGCACAACTCCTGGCTTAGAGTGCTAATGGCAGATAGGGAAGGGCGGGCGGTGGGGGGGGCGGGCCGTAGTCAGGACTTATAAAATAAGCCCCTTAGTGAAGTTACCCAGTGCAGGGCTGTTAGAAACTTCTTCAAGAAACTGGCTGTCAACCTACCTTTGAGGAGCTTAGAGGAAAAGTTAGAGCTCTGAGGTCAGAATTTAACAAGAAATCCATATGACCTCTATCCTGCAAGTAGAGCGTTTGGAAATTTTGGAAACCCTAGGGCCAGGTGGCTTGCCTTGAGGAAGGTGGTTAACCCTTTCAGAGCACTAGTATTCTGGACAGTAGACTGTCTCCGGAATAATAAGTGGCTTTCTGAATACGTGAATTTACCTTTAAAAGTGGCCAGGTACTACAGAGAATTCAGTCCTTGGTACCTTGGATAGATGGATCACAAGGCTGTACCCTCAGCTTCCTGAAATAGATCCATTCTGGAAGATTTCACAGGTCAGACTTTTTACTAAAAAACACCAAGAGTATCCTCATGGGCCCGAGAAAATACGACAAATATACCTTGTCAACAACTCCCATTGTTCACCTTCTCCTAACAGGTCATTTTGGGGTTAAATTAAATTTAACCCTAAATTACTAAAGGCTCTGTTAAATATACATGTATTTAAATTGTTTTGGCTTTCAGAGAGCTAACCTTGTACTCTGAAATTTCAGGAGGAAGGGGAGAGAAAAATCTTTTATTCCCTTTACCCTCTTTTAAAAAGCCCAGTCGCTCCACGATGATTTTTTTTTAAAGGCAAAATCCACACTGTTCTCTGAGCTGGCTGAGTGTGTTAAGTCCTTAGCTGGCAGGGATAGACCGGCAGCCTGGTGTGTGAAGCGCTTCTGATCCTCCCTGCCCTGTCAGAGAGCAATGGTGCTGGGTTTTTCTTGCTTCTGTTTGTACGTTCTGTTCTCATTTAATTCACATTCCTTTGGGATCATGTTGTGTGTTTAAACTGTTGTGGGACTTAGGAACACAGCTATTACCCAGATCCATAGGTGGGGAGCGCCCTATTACAGGGCCAGCAAAATAACTAGAAGAAAAGTGGGAGACATACCTGTTGAGGGAGTATGGCTAGTATAATTGTCGACAGGAATAAAATAAACAGGGCTTTTGAAATACCTATTGAGTGTCCCTTTCAAGTAGTCAGAGCATAAGGGGATAAATTTACATTAGTTTTTAGGTTAAATGTGGTTATATTAAAAGCCTTTTTTTAACTGAAATTTTTAATTGAAAATTAAAGTAGTAAAAATTGACTGTGCTAACCCCAAAGTGTCTTGTATTCTCACTCATCAGACAGTGAGTTCCATGTTGTTTTGGGTTAGTCAAATTCCTTTCATAACCCAAGTGAGTTCAGGCTTATCATGCCCATATGCCAGATAGCCTTTAAGGTCTATCTCAGGCCTGGGAGCTTTTGATACTGGTACAAGTTTTATTAGGTTCTATCATCATTTTTCATTTTACTTCTTTTCTATCATGCCCAATCCATGGTGATTTTGCCTTCCTCTAAATCAGTTGTTATCAATAGGGGATGATGTTCCAGCATCCCTCTTCCTCGTTCAGGGACAGTGGGCATTGTCTAGGGACATTTTTGCTTATTGCATCTGAGTAGAGGGTTCTGCTGTCTCGTGGGTGGCAGGAAGTTATTCTGCTGAACATCTAATGCACAGGATAGCTCCACGACCATGGCTATCCGGCCCAAAATGTCAATAGTGCCAGGTTTGAGAAACGCTGCTTTAAATGTGTGTGACACGTACCTGAACCATTAAGAGAACAAACTAACAGTGGCCAGATGGAAAGGGGGTTGTGGAGCTGGCTGAAAAAAGGTGAGGGGATTAAGAAGCTTAAACTGGTAGTTACAGACTAGTCACAGAGGTGTAAAGGACAGCATAGGGAATACGAGGTCTATCTGGCAAAGGTCCAGCCATTGTTAATATAATGAGAACAGTTTGCGTAACAGCGATGTAACCTGTCTGCCAAGGAGAGTGGACTGGAATGAGCCTATGTGAACATGATGACTTCACTGTACTCAGTGGGGGCAGTAGATGCCATTGAGTGAGCATGTGCACTGTGTGACTGTCACATTCAAAATGACTGAATAAGTAGAGCAACAGATTTGCATCCAATTTTGCATTAAGCTTCAACATTCCTCCATGGAAACTATTCAGATGACTCAGAAGGCCGCGGCTATGGGCAACCGGTGATTGGCAGCTTCATCACGACAGCATACCTGCTCATGCATCATGTCTCGTGCAGAGTTTTTTGGCGAAACATTAAATCACCCAGGTGACTCAGCCCCCCTCCAGCCCAGATTTGGCGCCCTGTGACTTCTGGCTTTTCCCAAAACTAAAAATCACCTGTGAAAAGGAAAAGAGTTCAGACTGTCAGTGAGATTCAGGAAAATAAAACAGGGCAGCTGATGGTGGTTGGGAGAACTGTGTGAGGTCCCAAGGTGCCTACTTTGAAGGGGACTGAGGCATCATTGTCCTGTGTATGATGTTTCTTATATCTTGCATCTTCTTTAATAAATGTGTCTATTTTCCATATCACCTAGCTGGATACTTTCTGGACAGACCTGGTATAATCAGTAATATTGTAATAACTATGTATGGTAACAGGTGGGTACGAGACTTATTGGGGGATCACTTTGTAAATTATTATGCATGTTTCACCACTATTAGTTCTGAAACTAATATAAAATATTGGATTGGCCATGAAGTTTATTTTTCCCTTTCCCTAAGATGGCTCTAGTAGTGCTTTGTTGTCTTTAACCTCATTTGAAACAGTTTTGTGAAATTGTGTTGTGATGGTTGTCATATCAGCATGCATTAAAAAAAAATCAAAATTGGTGAATTTTTCTGTAGCCATTTTAATATTGAAGATGGAAGAAAATAGGCCACATTTTTGGCATATTATGCTTTATTATTTCAAGAAAGGTAAAAACTCAACTGAAACACACAAAAAAAGGTTTGTGCAGTGTATGGAGAAGGTGCTCTGACCTATCGAATGTGTCAAAAGTGATTTGCAAAGTTTCCTACTGGAGATTTCTCGCTGGATGATGCTCCACAGTTGGGTAGAATAGTTGAAGTTATAGCGATCAAATTGAGACATTAATAGAGAACAATCAGTGTTATATCATGCAGGAGATAGCCAACATATTCAAAATATCCAAATCAATAAAAGTATTGTTGAAAATGAGAAATATGTCTTTTCCTTTAGGGCAAAAACTAAAGAACCCAATAATGTTGAATGTCAGCTGTAATTGATAGATTAAAAAATGTGGGCCACCCCAAAAAACAAATAAAACTATTGGGTTCTGTTTTGTTTTTCAGGTAGGACTAGCAGCATGCCAAATTGCTCGAGCTTTTGGCTTAAAGGTTTTGGGCACAGCTGGAACTGAGGAAGGACAAAACATTGTTTTGCAAAATGGAGCCCATAAAGTATTTAATCACAGAGAAGTTAATTATATTGATAAAATTAAGGTAAATTGTTCTATACTTTTATAAACGTAAAATTTTGTTTCTTGGGGGACTTATATATATATATTTTTAAGTTCTTTTTATCAACCGCCCTTAAAAGTTGTTTTTTTTTTAATGCTTATATTTTTAAGCCTATGTGTGTTTTAGTGTTTTAGTTTAAAGATTAGAGTTGTCTAGTTTTTAAAACATCACTCTCGTTTCTGTCTTGCTCATGATTACCAAATAAAATTTAGCCTCTCAGGTCTTACAGTTTTAAAAATTCACATTCTTTAATACAAATCACAGTTTAAGTAAATCCACAGCTTTGTATTTGCGCCTGTGAGATATTCTTAATATTTCTATTGCTATAAATTTTCCATGGAAGATAAGGTATCCTCAGATTACAAACTGGATCTCCCTAGCCTAGGGAGTAACATTTATTTGTTGACTGGCTGCTTTGGAGGAATAATCACTACTTCGTCCAAAGTGGTAAGGTAGCATTTAATTAGTTGTTGCATATATTCCATTGCTGCAATAGAATTCAAGCAGATTCTGAAGCTCTCCATTTCTGTTCTAGAGCAGTTTTCTAAACTCTGATTACTTTTGTAATTCTCAAACTACTTGCTAATGTTGAGAAAGAATTACAGTTTCCCAGGTACTGATTACTATGTAAACTAGGTCTGAGTGAGAGAGTGTTTATTACTACTGAATCATCTTGCCAAAAGCTGAATCAAGGCACTCCTTTATTACATGTCTAGGAAACCTAACATTAATGGCGTATTCACTCCTGATACCATTTCCAAGAGTATTACAAAGATGGAAAGTGGTTAGTTATTTTAAGAATATATTTTTGTTTTGCAATAATCTAATTTTAAGATCATGAGACCATGTAGCTTCTATCTCTTCTACCAGTTCCTTCAACTTAGTCTCTCCCACTCTCCAAAAACATTTTTAACCTTTTAATGCACTCTGCCCCGACCTCCTTTACCACCAGACTTCTTGGAACAGTAATGAATGCTTAGTGTTTTTACTTCTTGGCCTCTCATCACCTCCCATTGCAATTTTGTCTCCGCCCCTACCTCTTACGCTACTAATCACTGACAGGCTCCTCATTGCCAGCCTGCTGCTCTTGTCTCTGTCCTCATCCCGTTTGATTTTCAGCAGCAATTGACCCTGCCCACACCTCTCGCAAACTGGCCCTCTGACTATTTCCCTAACTTCATTTTCAGCCTCCCTCTTCTTCATAGTACTCAAATGTTGGTGTTCCCCTGGCTTTTCCCTTGGTGTCTCATCTTCTCTGGTGCTAGACCTCCAACCTGATCAATCTCATATATGCCCATGGCTTCAGTGAGTATCCATATGATGTGGATTTCCAGCATTGCCTCTGGCCTTACCTCCCTGCAGGACATTGCCACTCGCCTGGTCATCCAAGACAAAACACACATTTCATTTTTCATTCCTATCTTTTAATCTCTGTTCTCCCTCCACCCCATCAATTTGGTCACTTCATTATATCGGTTCCATCTCTGATGAGCCTTTCAAATATATCACTTTTTCTCTGTTCCATTCATCATTGTGACTTGGTTTAGACTTCATCTTCCCCAGCCTTCACTTTTACTCATGGCTGAGCTAACAGCCTTTTTTCTTCTCCACTATCTCCAGAGTCATTTGGTTCTCCTTAAAAGAAAAAAAGTCTCTAGAAATAACTAAAATGGGAGCTCTAACGAGGATAGGAATGCTTGTCTCTCTTGTTTCCTGCTAGACTTCCAGGGCCTTAAACAGTGCCTGTCACAAGAATTAATGAACCCCTGCCCCCACAGTCCAAATCCTTTAACATGGCATTCAATGTATTTTCAGTGTGTACCAAATTACAACCTCCTCTCTCCTTCCCCTTCCTCTCCCCTAACTCCCACCTGCCCAAACACATACTTCAGGCCCTCTGGGCTGCTTTCCCGTCCTTACTCAGCCCCTGCATTTTTGCTTTCCTCTTTCTTCTCTCCGGACTGCCTCTGCCTCATGTGTAACTTCCTCTCGTTCCTCTTTCTCCTTTTTTGCTCAAGAAACTCCTGTTAATCCTTGGGACTTTCTATGAGCATTACAGCCGATCAGAGTTGTAACTTTTTCTTTCATTATAACCCGCCGTTTATTTCTGCTAATGTCATGCTCAGCCATTACATTACAGCCATGACTGTATTTCCCATCTTTCTCACCAGCCTTGTTTTGAGCTTCTTATTTCCATCTTTAGACTCCCAGTGTGTAGCACAGCGCCTGACACAGGTATTTACTGTTTTGTTAAAATAAAATGAATATAAGGTAGATAGGTATAGCTTATTTAAGAGCTAGTTTTGGGTGTTGGAAACCAACATTGGAGAGCCCAAATAAAAGAAGTGCCAAGCTGATTGTAAACCACTTAGAACAAAACTGAATGCACACACAAAAAAATCCTGCAACACTAAACAACCAATATTTTCTTGTTTTTTAATAAAAATGGGAGCTCTGTAGGATATATGTTTTATTTATTTGTTTCTCTGTGAAAATACATTTTAAAGACAGAATATTTTCAACTGAGAAAAAAGCATTTTGTAGTCAAGTTTGAGTCTAAGCACCTGAAAATTCCAAACAAATTTTATTTTCTTATAGCAATTTATTTTGTTTAAATCTTTATCCCCTTAGATATTGTGGCTCATACCTTGGAATTATTATCATCACTATATAATTAGATACTTTTAAAACTTGCATTATTAGTCTTAAAAATATGAATTTTATATCATTCAAAACACATTTCTGTATTATGTGGGACAATATAGGTTTTGTTTTACTTGTTTTCTTAAGTTATTCTGCATTCTTTTGTTATAGAAATCCGTTGGTGAAAATGGAATTGATGTTATTATTGAAATGTTAGCTAATGTAAATCTTAGGAATGATTTGAACCTTCTGTCATATGGAGGACGAGTAATAGTAAGTATTCTTCTTTTTTTTTTTTTTACCACTTTGAAGTCGTATCATAATTTAACACCATTTTACAAGAATCTTTAACTGTATATGCGTTGTTCTTCATAATAGGTTGTTGGCAGTAGAGGTTCTATTGAAATAAACCCACGGGATACCATGGCAAAGGAATCTAGTATAATTGGGCTTGCTCTCTCTTCATCAACCAAGGTAGGAAAAGAGATAATTCTGATTTGGGTAACTTGCCTAGTCAGGCAGACTGAAAGTTTAAGTAAATGTTAAACTTAGTCATCGGACTAGATGTGTACATTAAGGATTAATCACTAGAGATAATAGGGTGGCAATTTCACTTATTTCCCAAGTCAGGACACTTTTGAGAGAGAAAGAAGATACCTCAGGACAGTATTTTGTAAACTGATACTGTCTCAGACAAGTTGGACTTAATGGTTATTATATCAAGAGCTACCTGTTCTATTGTTCTGGACACGTTGAGAAAAGCCACGCTTTTGTAAGAAACTATGCTTTCTTAGATTCTGAAAATATTTAATGCTTCTGAAAATCAACTCATATGTTTCACTATAAAAACTCCCCCCACCTTTTTTTTTCTTCTTTTTTTACACAGGAGGAATTTCAGCAATTTGCAGCGGCCCTTCAAGCTGGAATGGAAGTTGGTTGGTTGAGACCGGTTGTAGGTTCTTGGTATCCATTGGAGAAAGTGGTCCAGGCTCATGAAAATATCATTCACAGCAGTGGGGCTACTGGAAAAATGGTTCTTCTCATGTCATGATTAATTCTTTCATGTCTTTCCCGTGTAATTAGAGGTTTCTTACTCTATTTTTACTTATACTATCTTTGCTTTAATTGGCATTCATTTGATTTGGTGAGTTTCTTATACTAAAAAAACAGATTTGTCTTAGAAATCCTGGGTATTGGTGCACAGTTGTGGCAATAATTTTCACGCCTTTTCCCTGTAATCAAGTAGTCATAGTAGAAAATAGAATGTTGTGGTCATTGGCGTTGGGTGCATTACTGAAATTCTTGATACTTGATCATTAATTTCATACCTTTGACTAAAACATTCTAATTAAAAATGAGATGGTTTGATTTCCAAGTCTACTTCTCCTTATAAAGTTTCTTCCATTCCTGATTAGCCCAGAACTGTATTAGACTTTGAAGATTTTCTGGATTAAATAAGACCTTTTGTCCAAACAAATCTTATCTGGATCAACAAGTCCCTTGGAAGGGCATGATAAACAATATCCAGACACATTTGTTAGTTTTTCAATATTTACCAAAATGCTAGAACATTCACTGGGTTAATAGCTGGTTACCAGTGATCCACATATCCTGTGAGGCTGCAGCCTTTTCATTGGTATAGTATGATACCAGCTGCATGGTCTCCAGATAGATACTTCTTGACTGGCATGATTTCAAATTAGATTTAGGGATAAATCTAATAATAGGGATCATATATTTTTTAAATAAACAAATCCGATACATTAAGAATGATTTGCTTTTGTTTTCTAACATGGTAACCTGCAATGGTTCTATAGGAAATAAAAAACTAGGTTTTTCTAGTTTGTCTTTATATCGTACTTGCCTTACTCCATTTTTACATAGCTCGTAATGGTAACAGTGTCCTAATAGTGTTCTATGCTGGAAGTCTGTCTACCCTAAAGAAAGAAATGATTGCTTTTAAATATTGCCATCAATATTATGTCCAAGGAAATGAGGTTTGATTGTAAATTTTGTTCTTGCTTTTCTTCATATGAGCACACCGTCCTATCTGGTGTTGCATTATGTGGTTGATTCTCTTGACCTGATTTGTTCTCTTGAATGAAAATCATGTTTCTAGTTTGAACATGGAATCCTGCCTTTTAGCGAACAGAGAGCACTGCTAACTTCTATAATTGAGGGATTTCATTGACTCCTGGCTGTAAGTGCCGTGGCTGAAGCGTTTTTGCTACTAGCATTTTTCAGGCTCATTCACTATTTCTTTTATAGGTTAGCATCCTATGAAATAACATGTTTGAAAAAACTGTTAAAAAAAGTCATGGTTCTAGAAACTAGCATGTTACATATCCTAAAATGAAGCATTGCTTCCCATACAAAAAGTTAAAGGCATAATTATCCTGTAAAAGTCAGATTCTTTTTGGTGCCCCAGTCAGGGGGCTTGGCTCAGCCCCTTTCAGGTTCCCCAGTGGGACCCTCCCTGGCCCAGTCTCATACCTTCCTGTTAGGCCAGAGCTATGATGGCTATAGCCCTGTGGGCAGCTTGGAATTCAAGGACCCCACAGGCACCTGGAAATTCACCTGCAACCCCATGGATCCTTGGGACTACAAGGATCAGAGAGGCTGGAAGTTTCAGATCATGTAGAAGTGACTTTTTCTCCATCTTCCTCCATCTCTAGTCTCAATCTGCCCTTCACAGAATAATTATTCCTCCTCTATAGGAGGAGCTGAAGCAACATACTGACTTCACACTACACAGTCCCTTGATATAGTTAATAGCCAAACTCTGTGTATTAACTACCGTATTTATGGTTATGTAGCATTGGACATGCTCCCCGTATGAAACTCTTTGTAGTTGTAGTTCTAGTCTAGTCCCAGTTTTGAGCCAGACATATTTACTGCACCATTGATGCCTGTAGCCTAAGGGCTACTCCACCAGTCCCCAGTGCTGTCCCTGATACAAAGTAGAGAATAACCCGTAGAATCCACAAGAATTATGTCCTGCCCCAGTCAGATGAATTTCTGTTCCTGTTTGCTTTGACCGTAGAATCATATAAAGTTAGATAAATAGATCAGTTACCCTGAGGCTAAGAATGTGAAATGACATGTTAAAAGTCCCATGACTAGTATATTCAAACTCAGCCAACATTTTTTAGTAGCCTTTTTTTCAAATTGATTTGAGACAGAACCACTGATTTGCTGTTCCACTTATTTATGCATTCGTTGGTTGATTCTTGTATATGCCCTGATCAGAGATCAAACTCGCAACCTTGGTGTGTTGGGATGACACTCTCACCAACGAGCTATCCCAGTCAGGGCCCTTAGCAGGCTTTTGATATAAAACCCTGCATTTTAATTTCCAGGCCTTTGGCTTTCCTGGCTTGCTGTGACTCTGGTGAGGGCAGGAGTTGAGCAGCTTGCGTTTGAGCCTCATTTTACCCGAGATTCCCTGTTTCTGACCCTTACAGTCATCTTTGCCTCAGTTGTCACTCATATCCTAGTTTGCCTTTTATGAAGAGATTATTCTATTCATCCACTAGTTCAAAATATTGTGTACTAAAGAGTCTGAGAAGGCACCATGTAGATTTGAGGATACAAAGATGTATAAGGCATAGTCCACATCCTTGAGCTTACAGTTGTGTAGGGACTAGGGCCAAGCAAAATGTTTTTTAGAGTGTTGCATACACATGCGCGTATTACACATATATGTATAGGTATATTGCACATGCATGTGTAAAGAGATTTAACTTTTTTCTTATGCAGTTATGGGGGCTGACAAGTCTAAAATTAACAGGGCAGGCCAGCAGGGTTTCTATATTTCAGCATTAAGGCAGAATTCTTTCTTTGGGAAGCCTCAGTTTTTGTTGTTAAGACTTTTGACTGATTGAATGAGGCCTACTTGCATTTCTGAGGGTAATCTACTTCAAGTCAACTGGTGACTCTTTCTAAACATAAAACTAACCATTACAAGGCGTGACTTGGGGACACAGATGCAGGACCCTTAGTGTAGCTTGGGATTTCCAATTACACATTTAATATCTTTGATGCATTTGTTAGCTCCCTCTAACCATAGTAGCTGTGGTCAGAGAACTACAAAATAGCTTGGATGCTTCTGAGAGGGAAAATAAAATAAGGTAGGATTTTTTAATATCCTTAGCACAGCTTTACTGAGGCAAGAAATTCTATGTGTGCCAAGGGGTTTCCACAATTTACAGTGTAAAGAGGATTTTTTCTGTTCAAGATAATTCTCAAGAACAGCAAAACCTATCAGGTCGCTTTGGCCTGGCCCTCTCAGTGTCCTCAGCCACGTCTCACAGACAGGAGAGCACCTCAGCTCAATCCTTAAATCTCTTTCCAATACCACCGTTTCTTAGTACAGTGATTCTCTAAAATTTCATTTGAAAATTTAAGACAGTTTTACAAATCCCTTGAGCTTTAGGAATAGCTCATATTGTGGGAACTTGTCCATTCAAGGAAAGAGTCTAGGAAATGTTAAATCATCAAAAGAAATTCAGAGTCACTTTGGTCTGTGTCAGTGACCAGTGACACAGGTATTGGTGGGGACACTCCATGAACTTTAAGAGTGAGTCTAACTCTGATCCCAAACCGATAGTGCGATACAGATGCTCATAAAATCATGTTAAATATACAGATCAACAGTCCATAATTTATTCTTACCCAGCATCACGTAAAAATACCCACCAAGACTGCAACAACACTGGAAACTAAAGAGGAAACCCTGTGCCAAAATCTATTGGGTATTTACATGAAGTCCATTGTCATCATTTGATACAAATTAGCTGCAGGGTGGGCAGGAAAAAAGTCCCAACTCAGTCACTGCTTCTAACTAAGGGCATAGGTACTACACTACCTAGTAAATCAACCCCCTTATTGCCCAGAAATATTTGAGTTGGCTAGAGATGTATGCACATCCCTCAGTATCCTCTTAGCTTCTTGCTTTCACTTGCATTTTATGGACTGCAGATTTCAATTTTTGGTACAATTGCAGGTTCAGGAGGCAAGGCACTTTGCATAGTCATGCAGAGAAATTCTTGAAAATGAGTGGAGAGCGAGGGACCCCTGGACTGCAGTGAAGGCTGGGGCGTGTACAGCACTTGTACAGAGAACATCTGCCCGGCTCCAGCAAAGCCAAGTTACCTAAGAATCAGCGGAGGGGGCGCATGCCTTAGCCTGGCGGGCACTAGGATTGACACAAGGTGCTTGTGAGGCCACCTCACTCAAAGAACAGATCTGAAAGGAACTGAGCTCCCATGTGACCAGGAACGGGGGCCAAGGGTATAAGCAGCCAGTGGGAGAATTGCTAAAAGCCGGGGTTATAGAGGAAGAAGGCCTGGCTTTGAATCCTGTCTCTACTACTGACCAGCTGTGGAGTGCTGGTCAAATTACCTGGTTGTCTGAGTCTCAACGCCCTCACATGTGACATGGTAGTAAAATCTACCTTAGAGTGTAGAAGTAAACAAGATAATATCTGTAAAACACTTGGTGCTTTGTCTTGTACAAAGAAGTGTTTGGAAAATTATTTTGTGAACCGTAAAGAGTAAGTTGAGACAAAGGGGGGGAATGAAAAGGGTATATCCTAAAATATGCAAAAAATAAAAGGAAACCCTAAATGCATATTCCCGTAGAAGATACGAATCAGCATAACTGATACTATGGAAAACATCATTGGTCGTGTGGGTAATTTGATCACTTTCTGAAAATGTGCAGAAAAGAGATAAAAAAATAGAGCAAATGAAAACTGAGAATACACTTTGAAATATTTTGAATAAATGTGCCTCCCCCCAACCCCAAAATGAAAGAGGTAATAATCAAAACTTGCCTGAGCCAACCAAAAGAGCTAAGTTTATTCATTGATAGTATTTATTATGTCTATGCAAGATTAATGAAAACTACTAGTAATAAGGCATATCTTAAAGTTTTTAAATTTCACATAATTAAATATTGGAAGGGAGCATGCAAAAGAATTATTATTTTTAGTTATATTATTCAAAACCCAGAGAATGTAAGAGAACAAATGGAAAAACTATTAACGAATTCAGAAAGGTGGCTAATTGCATAATAAATATACAAAAATTAATAAATGAGTTGAGCAGTTAGAAAATATAATGGAAAAATCTCATTCACAAGAGCAGTACTATTGCTAATTTAAAAAGCAGTGAAATATAAGGGACCAAATTTACAAGAAACACGGGACTTTTAAAAAGAAAACTTCAGGCCTTACAGCTGCTGCTGCTGCCCAGACATGGCCAACCTCCCTGTGTTCTTTGACATCCCTGCTGATGGCAAGCCCTCAGGCCGCATCTCCTTTGAGCTGCTTACAAGACAAAGGTCCAAAGACAGTAGAAAACTTTCATACTTTGAGCACTGGGGAGGAAGGGTTTGATTATAAAGTGCCCTGCTTTCATGGAACTATTCTGAGATTTATGTGCTAGGGTGGCGACCTTACGCATCACAATGACACAGGCAGCAAGTCCATCTATGGGGAGAAATTTGATAATGAGAATTTCATCCTGAAGCACACAAGTCCTAACATCTTGTCTGTGGCAAATGCTGGTCGCAACACAAATGGTTCCCAGTTTTTCGTCTGCACTGCCAAGACTGAGTGGCTGGATGGCAAACATGGGAAAGATGACATGGATGTTGTGACAGCCACAGAGCACTATGGGACCAGGCATAGCAAGACCATCAAGAAGATCACCATTACTGACTTTGGAGAACTCTAATAAACTTGACCTGTGTTTTATTTTAGCCACCAGACCTTCTGTAGCTCAGGAGAGCACCCCTTCATCCCCACCTGCTTGGAATGTTCTACAATCTTCATGCTCTCGCTGCAGTTCATTGGATTCCATAGTTTCCTTACCCCTTCCAGGTCTAGCTGGATTGCAAAGTTAGGTTTATGATTATGAAATAAAAACTAAACAACAACAAAAATAAAAAGAAAAAAAGAAAAAGCTTTATCCTGGAGGCCTCAGACAGCATCCTGGTGTCTTTGCACCTAGGGGGCCTGCCTGAACCCAAAGACCCCCAAGCCGGGCCCCCACCCTGATGTCCCCATGGCCTCCGGTCTACATGGCTACATGAGGAATCTGATAGTGAATTGGTCCTTTGTTCACCTTGCCTTGTTCTGCAAGTATCCAGGAGGCAGTGGGTGCCAGCAACTGCCCAGCCACATAGCACAGCTGGCCCTCTGGGACCCTAGCCACGCAGGTGGGCCTTCACAGTATCCACACTGAGCCCATGGGCAGACCGCCCCAGGCAGGCAAGGTCCTGCCTCTCAGAACACCCCCAGCCCAGACAGCTTGCTGACAGTTCCATACCTCGGTCGGTTTTATAGATGAAGTTTGTGTACATTTATCAATAGTCTAGATTCTTTGGGTGATCTTATTTCTGGAAATGGTTTAAGTTATATCTGACTTTTTAAATGAAAAGGTAACACAATGAAGTGGGGTTTTATACCTTTAAAAAAATGAAAACTTTAAAACTTTCCTGGGAGATGTAAAGGAATACTCAGAGAAAGAATTCTTGGTCAGATCATGTGATGATTTTCTTTCTCCTCATACTCTAGAAATTCATAATAATTCACAGCAAAATCTCCATAGGAGATTTCAGAAATCTGAAAAAAATAAAAGTTTCTGAAGCTTTGGAGAGGGGAAGGGCAAATAGAAAAATTCAAGAAAAATGAGTTGGAACAAGTTCCAAGAGCTATGAAAACTTTTTTACCACTTTGGAATTACTAAAGTATAGTCCTATCAGTCCAAAAATAACTAGATCCTTGGAATAAAATAGAGTTTAGAAATGCTCTGACTTTCGTGGGTGATAAAAATGGCTTTTTAGTGGGGGAAAATAGTTATTCAGTAAGAGAACTGCCTACCTATTTGAGAGGTGAAAAGGTTCTTATACTGTTACTCAAAAGCCACAACTATAAAAGAAAGATCAAAGTAGGAAAAGTAGAAAAAGACCTCCAATACCAGATAAAAATTAATAATCTTAGAACAGAATTCTTCAAATTAATTAGTAAATGATGAACACTGACCAGAGAGATGGACCTGGGTAGATAATTCATGCAAGAATAGGTGCATGTAGTCAACACTTATGGAAAGAGTTGTTCAACTTCATTAGTAATACAAGAAATGGACACTCATGGACCTATGATGGAAGTATAAAGCTGTTTCTTTCTAGAGAGAAGGTGGCTTTAAGTTTAAAATGTGAATCCTCATTGACCCATTAATTTCACTACAGGAATTTATCCTAAAAAGGTCGACATGTCTGTAGAGACATGTTTCAGAATTGTATTTATTACAGCATTGCTTATTTGGAAACAACCTATATTTCAATCAGTTGAATGATTTAAAAGCTAATATATTCATACAGTGTAATACAATATAGCTATTATAATGACCATGTAGATCTATAGTTACTAATATGGGAAGATGTTCAAGGTATAGTGTTAAGAATATTAAGTTTAAAAAGCAGATATATACAACTGATACTGCAGAAATACAAGGGATTGTAGGAAATTACTATGAACAACTATATGCCAAGAAATTTGAAAACCTGGGTGAAATGGACAAATTTCTAGAAAAATAAAATCTAAACCTGAATGAAGAAGAAAAACCTGAATAGACCAATAGTAGCTGCTGAAATTGAAGCAGTAATCAAAACACTCTGGCACACAAAGGCCCTGGACCAGGTAGTTTCACAGGAGAATTTTACAAAACATTTAATGAATAGCTGACTCCCATCCTCCTCAGACTATTGCAAAAAAATCCAAGAAGAGGGAAGACTCCCAAATTCTTTTTATGAGGCCTGCATCATCCTAATCCCCAAACCAGATAAAGACACAACAAAGAAAGAAAACTACAGGCCAGTATCGCTGATGAACATAGACACTAAAAAGCTCAACAAAATATTGGCTAACCACATCCAGCAATACAGTACAAAGGTCATCCACCATGATCAAATGGGATTCATCTCAGGGATGCAAGGATGGTACAATATTCACAAGTCAATAAACGTCATATATCACATAAACAAAAGGAAAGACAAAAATCACATGATCATATCAATAGATGCTGAAAAAGCACTTGATAAGGTACAGTACCCATTTATGGTAAAAACATTCAGCAAAATGGGAATAGAGGGAGCATACCTCAACATAATAAAAGCCACATATGAAAAACCAATAGCCAACATCATACTCAAGGGTAAAAACTAAAAACTTTACTACTAAGATCAGGAATAAGACAAGGATATCCTTTTCACCACTTCTATTCAACATAGTAGTAGATGTCCTAGCCACAGCTATACACAAGAAAAAGAAATAAAAGGCATCCAAATTGGAAAGGAGGAAGTAAAACTGTCATTGTTTGCAGATGACATAAGTGTACATAAAAAACCCAATAGACTCCACCAAAAAACTACCTGACCTAATAAGTGAATTTGGCAAAACAGCAGGATACAAAGTTAATTCAGAAATCAAAGGCATTTTTGTATACCAACAATGAAATAACCGAATCAGAAATCAGGAAAAAAATCCCATTTTATATAACAACAAGAAAAATCAAGTACCTAGGAATAAACCTTACCAAGGACGTAAAAGACCTGTACCCAGAAAACCACAACACTGAAGAAAGAAATTAAGGAAGACACAAATAAATGGAGGCATATACCATGTTCATGGATTGGAAGCATTAACATGGTCAAAATGTCCACACTACCCAAAGCAATTTATAGATTCAATGCAATGCCTGTTCAAATACCAATGACATATTTCACAGATGTAGAACAAACATTTCAAAAATTTATACAGAATCATAAATGACCCTGAATAGCTGCAGAAATTTTGAGAAAGAAGAACAAAGTAGGAGGGACTCACAATACCTGACATCAAACTTTATTACAAGACCACTGTAATCAAAATGGCATGGTACTGGCATAAGAACAGACACATAGATCCATGGAACAGAATAGAGAGCCCAGAAATAAACTCAGATCCCTATGGTCAATTAATATTTGACAAAGGTGGCAGAAGCATAAAATGGAGTAAAAATAGCCTCTTCAACAAATGGTGTTGGGACACCGGGACAGCTATGTGCAAAGAAATGAAATTTGACCACCAACTTACACCACAAACCAAAATAAACTCAAGATGGATAAAAGACTTAAATATAAATTTCGACACCATAAAAGTCCTAGAAGAGAACATAGGCAGGAAAATCTCAGCTGTTCCACTCAGCAATATTTTCACTGATATGTCTCCCAGAGCAAAGGACATAAAGGAAAGAATAAACAAATGGGAATTCATCAAATTTAAGCTTCTGCATTAAAGGAAACATCAGCAAAATAAATACGAAACCAACCGGATGGGAAAATATATTTGCCTATGATACCAGCGACAAGGGTTTGATCTCCAAAATATATAAAGAACTCACACAACTCCACTCTAGGAAGTCAAACAACCCAATTATAAAATGGGCAAAGGATCTGAACGGACACTTCTCCAAGGAGGACATACATAGGGCTCAGAGACACATGAAAGGATGCTCAGCATCACTAGCCATGAGAGAGATGCAAATTAAAACCACAATGAGATACCACTTCACAGCAGTCAGAATGGCCATCATAAACAAATCAACAAACAACAAGTGCTGATGAGGACGTGGAGAAAAGGGAACTGTAGTACACTGTTGGTGAGAATGCAGACTGGTACAGCCACTGTAGAAAACAGTTTGGAATTTCCTCAAAAAACTAAAAATAGAGCTGCCTTTTGACCCAGCAATTCCACTGCTGGGATTATACCCTAAGAATCCTAAAACACCAATTCAAAAGAGCCTATGCACCCTAATGTTCATAGCAGCACAATTTACAATAGCCAAGAATTGGAAGCAACCGAATTGCCCAACAGTAAATGAGTGGATCAAAAAATGATGGTACAACCCTGGCTGGTGTCACTCAGTGGATTGAGCATGGGCCTGTGAACCAAAAGGTCGCCGGTTCAATTCCCCCGTCAGGGCACATGCCTGGGTTGCAGGTCAGGCTCCCTGTAGTGGGTGTGTGAGAATCAACCACACACTGATGTCTCTCTCCCCCCTTTCTCCCTCCCTAACCCTCTGTCTAAAAATAAAAAATAAATGAAACCTTAAAAAAAACAACAGAAAATGATGGCACATTTACACAATGGAATACTATGCAGCAGAAAGAAAGAAAAAAAGAGCTACTACCCTTCGCGACAGCATGGATGGAACTGCAGAGCATTATACCTGGTGAAATAAGCCGGGTGGTGAAAGACAGATACCATGTGATCTCACCTATAAGTGTAATCTTATCAACAAAACAAACAAGCAAGCAAAATATAACCAGCAACATTGAAATAAAAAACAAACAGACCGTAACCAGAGGGGAGGAGGGAGGAGGATAATGGGGGAAAAGAAGAAGGAGGGTCATCAAGGAACATTCTTAAAAGACCCATTGACAAAGCCAAATGGGGGAAGGATTGAGGGTGGGAGGTGGTGGGGGGTTGGGGCTGGGGAAAGTGGTGGTGGGAAAATTTTGACAAAAAAACAAAACAAATAGACAGGAGGAGGTTAAGAATAGTATAGGAAATTGAGAAGCCAAAGAACTGATATGTACAACCCACAGACATGAACCAAGGCAGGTGGGGGATGATGGGATGGGGTGCAGGTAGAGGGGGTAAAGGGGGGAAAAATGGGACAACTGTAATAACATAATCAATAAAATATACAAAAAAGGGAAAAAAGCAGATACAGAATATGTATAATATAATTTCACTCATATATAATTATCTACATTTACTTATATATTTCAAGAGATACCTGGTAGATGTTTATCAAAATATTTTGTCTTAATGGAGTTATAAATATTTTTTCCAAACACTTATTTGCCAACATTTTCAAATATTTTTAACAAAAAGTTATTTCTGACAAATTAGTAGCTAAATTCTATTTAATAGAAATACTTTGTTAAATAATAAATATTAGGCTCTAAAGAGTTTAATATCAAAAATAAAAATAAATGACTGACATTAAATTTCAGAATCTATGTTATCCTATCTATCATCTATCTATCTATCTATCTATCTATCATCTATCTATCTAATTGT